>JARUPZ010000038.1:3844022-4095875 GCA_031213475.1 Nereocystis luetkeana
AATAGTGCCTGATACGTACGTAACTAAGCTTGCCCCTCACGTACGTACGTACGGAAGTAAGTACGACTACTTGCTTGCGCCGCTTTCACTCGGACAAACCACACCAATCTTTACAAGACAAGACTTCTCAAAATCAAGAGTAAGAAGAGTCGTCAGGTCGTGCTTTTCATCGTCCCCCCCTCCTCTCAAGCGTCCCAAGCAAAAAAGAGGGATTATTACAGTTCCCGGTTTGCGCTCGCTCGTACGTAAAACAGGCACTCTCCTTGTCGTCGTAGGGGGGGGGGGGGGGGGGGAGGGGGGGGGGGGAAACAAGAAGGTGGAAGTGAGAGGCGAACGAAAATAAACGCGTGCTCCCGCTCACTGCATGCTGCGCTTCGTGGCAAAGGGCTTGTTTAGTATCAGGGCATTGTTTGTTTAGTACGTACGTCTTCATAACGTATTTTGCCGATCGCATGCAGAGAAGGGTTGAAAGCATCCCCGGGAAAAGTATGCGTACAACCATCCAGGGGGTCAACGAAAATGAAAACCCGGACACCCCAACTGAATGAACCGAGTGAACACACAGCCATGAAGGAACACTCGCATTTCGCAATTCCTTTCGTCCACAACTCCCCTGCGCGCGACGTAGTTAGTGGTTTGCTTCGAGGAGGAGTGTGGGCCGTTTTCTGTTGGTGTCTGTTATTACGGGGGACCACAGTAAATAGGACCTGCGGTGCACATGAAAATCTACATATATATTTCCCTGTTTTTACCGACAATTTTTGGTCCTATTTACTTTGGCCCCCCCGTAATAATAGCACCCTTGGACCATTCCTGATTATTTTTTCCGAGCACTATTAAAAATGATACCTTGCACCCTGAGACGCGGGTGCAGTTTCGAGGGAGGCACCATCAACCAACCAACCAACCAACCAACCATTGTGGGACCCTTTTTTTTCACGTTTTTCTTCTTCTTTCATTGTTGTGTGTGTCCATCTGATTTATCAGCTTCGCCCTTACATTTTCTCTCCTTCCTTATATTACGGGGGGGGGGGGGGCATAGTAAATAGGACCAAATATTGTTAGTGAAAAAGGTAAATATTTAGGTTTTTGAGTGTACCGTGGGTCCTATTTACTATGGTCCACCCCGGAATAGTCACAACCAACTCAGCTCCGAGGTCGCAAAAAAGCAGAGGTTCTTTCTTCTCCCCCCCCCCCTTCCCGCTCGTACGGTGCGTGCCTTCAGTTTTTTTTACCGGCAAGAAGACGCTCAGCCCTTTACGGGGGGCCGTATTAAATTGGACCTACGGTACACACACAATAACCTATGTATTCGACTATTCCTACTACTGTAACAATATTTGGTCCTATTTACTACGGTCCCCCGCAACAGAAAAAAAGAAGAAGAAACCATTGAGAGAAGACGTGTTGGTGCGAAGAGCGCTCACGGCATGCTTGCTTGCCAGGTACCAGTCTCACTTAAAGGATACAATTCGGCGCGGCGAGCGGGTCGACGAGAGGGGGAAAGGGGGGGGGGGGGGGGGAGGAGGCCTGGACGAAGTTGTTGTCCCGCGATAAAAATGCAAGGTAGGCACACGAACCGTATATATATATTATGTTGTGGTGGGGGGGAGGGGGGGGGGGCGTACTCATTTATTTCGTTGCGTGCCTTGCGTCATTTGATCCATTGACCACGCATCCCTTCGAAACGCAGCATCACTGTTCCTACTCCTACCAGTTGGGAGCGCCCATTATTGGCTTCAAAGGGGGGGGGGGGGTTGGGAGGGCGCGGGGTGTAATCATTATCATGCATGGCAGGAGCCGTATGACCATAGACCCTCGCAATCCCTACAATGCCGGGACGGAGGGGGGGGGCGCGAGGGAATGTCGAAAACCAACCAACCGATGAACGATGAACATACAGCATGGACCACAACACGAAGCAACCAACCGACAACCCGAGATAGATGCCGAGGGTAGGAGTGAGTGAGCCGCGAGTCCCGGTGAAACTGCGGCTCGATGTACCGAGCAGCTGTACCAACACCCCGCCGAAGCACGGGCTTGAGGTTGAGACGACTATTACGGGGGGCCATAGTTAACAGGACCAAATACAGGTTTTTATCTGTACCATAGGTCCTGTTAACTATGGCCCCCCATAATACCTACTATTTACGGGGGGGGCATTGTAAATAGGACCAAATATTGTTATCAATAGTAAAAGCAGGGAAATATATAGGTTTTTGTCTGTACCGTAGGTCCTATTTACTATGGTCCCCCGTAAATACTGTCAACCATATGGTTTTCGACGACAATAGGATGCCGGGTACTAGCTGTATATCTGGCACCACTCTGTCCGTAAATATCACCACCAATCTGTCCCTGAATATCACCACTCTGTCCCTAAATATAACGAACTCAATCACACCAAATGTTCAATCACACTGGTACTTCTGTTTCAAGACAAGAGTGGTACCTGGTGGGACCTGTTGTACCGGGAGTTTGATATAGAAGTGGTCCCTATATTTACTGATGCAGTGGTAGCATACGTAAATAAAGCGGAGCATTTCTATTTTTCGGAAGGCTCTTACCTCTTGCGTGTGCCTCGCCACGGACGATTTCCGAAAACGCACACAGTACGGTTTTGGTACTGGTAACCGCCACGTAAAAAAATAAATAAAAAATCGAGCGCTGAAGAAAAAAGAAACGATCACACCCCCCCCACTACACCCCCACACCCCTCTGTGAGCACTCGACGCTATTTACGGTAGAAGAGGGCCGGTCAACACACGATGAAACACGAAAAAGACGGCTTTGGAAAAGAGATATCTCGCCGAGATCCTTCTTTTAGGCGTATAGCAGCATCGCTCGGCGTTTATTTATGTACCATTCTCCCCCTGCTTGTCGGGGGGAAAAAAAAACAACAGCACTCAAATATGTCCGACGGGGGAGGGCGGGGGGTGTTGATCTTACTCCACCCCCCCCCCCCCCCCACCCCCTCCCCCCGGTGTGACCTTTCCGTATAAAGACGCATGGCATCGCTCGGCGTGTGTTTACATTCTCCCCGTTGTGTCGAGAAAAAACCGGCTGTGAAGTCCGTCCGAGGGGGCGTGCGTGTTATATTATCACCCCCGGGTGATAGCGTGAAACGGTACTCCAAACAGTCCTTGCATGGCCGGGTATAGTCGGGGCTACTCAAAGTATGGTACAGCAGTGGTCTTTCTGTGGTCCCGATGGAACGAGTAGTGCCGCCTGCCCGCTATTATAGTGCCTGTGGAAACGCTTGGCACAGACACCATTAATAGAGGATTACAGCGACCAGCGTCGCCGGCGGCTTGGTAGGTGGCCCGCCTGCCTATCAAGGTCAATTTCGTGGGTTCACGTCTCACCGAGTGCATACGCTCGTAGGGAATTTTTCTTGCAATCAACCAAAAAAAGATTTGGCGGAAAGCGCGAGAGCGTGAGTGAGTTATTAATAGCTACATTCGATGAAAATCGACGAGCAGTGGGAACGCTGAATGGACCCTATGTGCGACAAAAAATAAAGGCACGCATATATCGGGGGGGGGGGAGAAGGGTAGACACCTGTGACCACGGCTTTGCCCAGAAGATCGTCGAGGGTGAAATCTCCTACGAGTTAGGCTGGAAAGTAAAAGCGATGATGGAGAAGAAGAAGAAAAAGAAGAAAAAGAAGAAGTGACCACCGTGGCAGTGTGCGGAGTAGTTAGTGCCGCTATTGCTGGCAACGGCGCCATGTGTACCATATACGGTGCTACTGTATATCTCTTAAGTATAACATGGAAAAACGAACGAACCGAGTGCCCCAGCTGTTGGAGGCGTCTCTCGTCATAGTTGGAGCGGTGCTCCGTCTCGAAAGAGATGCTGCGTGTGTGGTCGATCGATGGTCAACGGTCGATGGTCGATGGTCGATGGTCGGATGGGTCAAGGCAGGTAGCAAGTGAGTTCCCCCGCCCGACTTCGCTCCAACACCTACCTGACGGCGTTTCGCTTCACGCTTTTGGTGCTACAGCGATCAATGTCTGCCTGGTTTGGGAGAAAACAAAAAAAAAGACGACGTGCTCCTTCCGTCCCGGAATTATTGGGATGGCAGGGTCGACGGTCATACCGCTAAGGCAAGCAGCAAGTGAGTAAGTCCCCCCCCCCCCCCCCCCCCTCATGCATGAGATCGAGTACATCTCTCCTATCGAGTCCCCCTCCCCCCCCCCCCCCCCCCCCGCCCTGCGTGGTCTATGGTCGAACGACTAAGGCGAGCAACAAATGCGTACGCCCCCACCCTCCCCCCCCGTTCCCCCCTCCCGGAAAATAAATTAGCTCATCGAAGCTGTCATCCATATGCAAGTCCGCCTCACAAGCGATTCCTACTGTAGCAGGATGCAGCTCACCCTTCACGCGGCCCGCCGGACATCTCACGGCGCTCCGCAAAGCTTGGTGCAAAGCGAGCAAGCACATGTCTGCCTGGTCGATGAAAACCCGACGTGCTCCCTCCTCCGTCCCGGCATTGTAGGGAACATGCGAGGGTCTACGGTCATACGTCTACGGCCATGCACTATAAATGAGTACAACCCCCCCCCCCCCCCCCCCCCCCCCATAACCCTTTGAGGACTCGAGCACCGTATCACACTATCACACTGGGTGATAAGATAACACACCCTCCTGGAGCGATTTTCAGACCCCGTTTCCTCCAAAAACTTAGGGGGGGGAACACACAAGACGAAAATGGTGGCTTTGGAAGAGATTTCCTCGCGAGAAGGTTGCATCAGACGCATCTCGCTCGGCGTATTCAGTACGCCCCTCCTCCCCGCTGTCAAGAAAACCCGGCCTTCGAAAATTGTCCGAGGGGGGTTTGTTGTCTTGCGTGTTGAAATACGGTGTGTTGCTTGTCCCCGAAAGCGGGGCTGCAGTGCCGTCTTCGGGACAGACTACTTCGAATTCGAGTAGTTTTGTCACCAAAAAAGCGGAAATGATTTTGAGGAGTCAGTTTGTGCCCAAAAGCGGGGCTCATTTTGAGGAAGTTTGCCCCAAAAGCGGGGCTGATTTTAAGTAGGTTGCCCCCAAACGCGGGACTGCAGGCCCGTTCTCGGGACCGACTACCTAGAATTCGAGTAGTTTTGTCCCCAAAGGAGCTGATTCTTGAGTCGGTTTTGTGCCCAAAAGCGGGGCTGATTTTGAGTCAGTTTGTCCCCGAAAACGAGACTGATTTTGAGTAGCTTGTGTGACATACGGTTGCTCTTCGTCTGGAGTGGGAAATACTCTACCGCTCGGACTGGTCGGACATACGCAAGGACCGTTGTTAACCCTTTTAGGACCCCAATCCCGTTTTGGGGGCAAACTACTTATAATTAGAGTGTTTTGTCCCCACATATGGGGGTGCGGTTCTAAAAGGGTTAATGACACTAATATTAAATGACCAAGCCGCCCCTCACGTGTGCTACGTCCAGAGTGGTGGCTATTTGCCGCTCTAAAGCGTCCCGACTTCTTCTTCTCTTATCTGGGGAACCAGACTACATAGACCTCTCTTAAACCGGCGTAATGCTGCTCTTTATCTCCAGCCCGGTCCCTGCTCCCTCCTGTTGAACACTCGTAATTCAGACATCGGATACCGTGTCACTGAGTACGCTCTTTCTTTCTCCCCCCCCCCCGGAGGTGTCTCTATTAGGAGTAGGAACGGTGCTCCGTCTCGAAGGGGATGCGTGGTCAATGATGGTCAAATGACTAAGGCAAGCAACAAATGAGTACGCCCCCCAAACCCGACGTGCTCCGTCCCGGCATTGTAGGGATGCGAGGGTCTATGGTCAAACGACTTCGACCATGCATGAAGATCGAGTACATCTCTCCTATCGAGTACCCCCCCCCCGTAAGAACCGCTTGTGAGGCGGACTTGCATATGGATGGCAACTTGAATGATTTCATTTGTTTTCGGCGTGGCCACTTCCAGAGACAACAATGGGAATACTACGTAACTGCCTCTTGATTGCCTTGCCATAAACACAACGTGAGGGGGGGGGGGGGGGGGGAGGGAGGGAGGGGAGGGAGGCGTGCCCATTTGTTTGCTTGCCTTGGTCATTTGACCGTTGATCAAGCATCCCTTTCGTGGACAAAGCACCGTTCCTACTCCCCATGGAGACACCCCCAACAGTTTGGCGCTCATTACGTTGTTTCCAAATACTGCAAAGAAACTTTTTGCTAATCTTATCCCCCCCCCAGACATGCGCGGGGGGGGGCGGGGGGGAGTGTGCTCGATATCATGCATGGCTGTCTGCAGTCCTATGGCCATATACCCTCACATCCCCACAATATCGAGACGGGGATGGGAGGGGGGGGGGGTGTACTCGATAGGAGAGATGCACTCGATCTCAATCATGAACGTAGTCGTGCAACCATAGACCCTCGCATCCCTACA
This sequence comes from Nereocystis luetkeana, assembly GCA_031213475.1. Classification (NCBI taxonomy): domain Eukaryota; class Phaeophyceae; order Laminariales; family Laminariaceae; genus Nereocystis; species Nereocystis luetkeana. The sequence goes on from JARUPZ010000038.1 coordinate 3,850,420, forward strand.
ATGCCGGGACGGAGCATGTCGGGTTTTCACCGACCAGGCAGACATTGCTTGCACCGAGCGCGAAGCGCCGTGAGGTGCCCGGCGAGCCGCATGAAGGGTGAGCTGCATCCTACCAGGAACCGCTTGTGAGGCGGGCTTGCGTATGGATGACAGCTTCAATGAGTTAATTTAGTTTCGGGTGTAGGCAATTCCAGAGACAGCGATGGGAGTACTATGTAACTGCCTCTTGGGTGCTTTACCATGAACCCTACGTGATACGATCATTCCCGTTGTGCGGAATAAAGGTTGTTCACCTCGCACAAGTGATCTAACTCGACGACCAGCTTTGACCGACAGCCAAGACAAAAAAAAAAACGGTACCCTGGTTGTCTAGCTCACGTAGTGAGCGGCATGTTTTATAGTTTTATAGCGCCGTGGACAACCGACGCCAACCCCAACCGCAGGGGGTGGGGGGGGGGGGGTGTACTCGATAGGAGAGGTGTACTCGATCTCATTCATGGCCGTAGTCGTATGACCATAGACCCTCGCATCCCTACAATGCCGGGACGGAGCATGTCGGGTTTCCACCGACCAGGCAGACATTGCTTGCACCAAGCGCGGAGCGCCGTGAGTTGTCTGGCGAGTCGCATGAAGGATGAGCTGCATCCTCTACTAGGAATTGCTTGTGAAGCGGACTTGCATATGGATGACAGCTTCAATGAGTTGATTTAATTTCCGGTGTAGGCATTTCCAGAGACAGCAATGGGAGTACTATGTAACTGCCTCGTGGGTGTCTCACCTAGAACACTACGTGATACGACCAATTCCCTTGTGCGGAGTAAAGGTTCTTTACCTCGCACTAATGATCTAACTCGACAACCAGCTGTGGGCGACCGCCAAAAAAAAAAAAAAAAAAAAGGTACCCTGGTTGTCTAGCTCACGTAGTGAGCGGCATGTTTTACAGTGTCGTTGCCAATCGACACCAAATCAACCTATATAAGGTAGGCGCGGGGGGGGGGGGGGGGGATGTGATGATGTATTGCGTACATGATCGCTTACTTCACGAAGAGAGTGTATTGAATAGTAGTGCGTTAGTACTAAGGCGGGGGGCGTACTGCACCTCCCTGGACGGAACTGTAAGAGGCCTTTGATATTCATATTAATGTATAAGCGGTCCTTATATTCCGCCCAGAGCGGTGTGATACAAATCAGGGATCTATCTATCTATCTATCTATCTATCTATATGTATATATCTGGCCCTTTGGTCTTCATATTAATGTATAAGCGGTCCTTATATTCCGCCCAGAGCGGTGTGATACAAATCAGGGATCTATCTATCTATCTATCTATCTATCTATCTGTATATATCTGGCCCTTTGGTCTTCATATTAATGTATAAACGGTCCTTATATTTTCGCCCAGAGCGGGAGCAATCAGAAACCAAACGATGGGCCCAAAAGACGTGTTGCCCTCCTACTACGACGGTATATCCGCACACCATACACAGTGCTCGGTTCTGGTTACCCTGACCTCTGTTCCTTCGCCATCATCTACTGGGTTGCACACACATATACATACCAGGTATATGTCAGACGTGCATGCTAACCCTGATCCTCAGGACGGACACTTGGGTGTAACTGGTGTCGCGTTAATCATACGGGGGGGCATAGTAAATAGGACCATATATTGTCCGTAAAAATTAGCGAAATATATAGGTTTTTGTGCGTACCGTAGGTCCTATTTACTATGGTCCACCGTAGTAGTCAAGGGGGGGAGGGAGAAACAACGGCTCGAGGTGAAGGAAGACAGCACGCACACTTGACTGGGTCTTGACTGGGTCGATTGAGGATGTAAAGTAGTCCGGAGCGCGAACCGGAAGGACGTGCACCTCCACGACACACGGGAATAGCATATGAACGATGACAGAAAAAAATAGGAAAACAAAAGAAAAAGATGGATCACGAGTGAGTGCGCAATTTTTTTTAGCACGCGCGCGATGGATCGAGAAGTTGTCACGCGCAAAGGACGAATGAAGACTGACGACTTTCGAGGGGGGATAAAAAATGTGTGTGTTTCGATGATCTGGGCAGCTTCTGAGTCAGGTGAGGTATTTCATACATTATTTAGGAGTTTCAAGTTTCAAGCCTTTTAGGACTGCAGTCCCGTTTTGGGGACAAATTACTCAAAGTTTGACTGGTTCGTGCCCGAAACGTGACTGCAGTTCTAAAAGAGTTAATTATGAAAAAAAACAACCTGGTATCAGTGCTTGTTTTGTCGAACATGTACTGTATATGCACACCCTGGAAAGCCAGGTGCCAGGGGCATACGTTTTTCGAGAAGCTTGATTATACATTTTCAACATTCCACACGTGGTGTTCCTATTACGGGGAACCATATTAAATAGGACCTACGGTACACACAAAACCCCATATATTCCGGATTTTTTACCGACAATATTTGGTCCTATTAAACTATGGTCCCCCGTAATAAGTGGCCTGTACATACCTCGGTTCTAAAAGCCCCTTTTAGGGCCGCAGTCCCGTTTTGGGGGGCAACCTACTTGAAATATGAGTGGTTTGTTCCGAAAATTGAGGAGTTGAGAACAAAAAACGAATGAACGAACGAAAAAAAAAATGTACGATTTTGTACCGTTGGGAGGCAGGTGTGAAGGTATTGCCTAATGAGCCATCATGTAGGGGTAAAGGACCGATCGATTACCCAGACCAGGGTAATTAATCCTTGCAACACTCTCCCCCCCCCCCCCCACCCCCCCGTCTGAACGGCGGGATATTTTGGGGCGTCGGCACCGTAAACAGCCGTACGCTGACCTGCCCGCTTCGTTTCCAAAGTAGTACGGGGGACCATAGTAAATAGGACCTGTGGTACACACAAAAACCTATATATATAGCTATTTTTTCTATCAATACTTGGTCCTATTTACTATGGTCCCCCGTAATAGTACCTGGGGGAGAGCGAGGGAGATACATGTGTTCAGGGACGCACGCACGCACGCACGCGCTTCTTCTGCGCAAAGAAACGTTCGGAGTGAGATTTCGAACCCCCCCGTGTCCCGTGCCGACAGCGTCCACACGTGAAGGTGTTCGCTACTACTTCTGAGCCACATATAGCAGGGAGCAAAAACACCGATCGATTACCCAGCCCAGGGTGATTAATCCCTTGTAACATAGGCAAGAGAAAAAGAAAAAGAAAGAGAAAAAATAAAATAAAAAGAAGAAAAAGAAGAAGAAAAAGAAGAAGAAAAAAAGACTGAAGCCGCTCTTGGCGAGTGGTAAATAAAAGTCTTGTCGCCTTCGATGCGGATCATTTTTTCTTTACCCGGAGTCGGCGGATGTCCGTTGCGCATGCATGCAGGCATGCATGCACGGTCTTGCCGTTGAGCTCTCGCTGGACGTGGAGGAACGTGTACATATACAATATATTCATAGCGGTACCCGCGAAAAAACTTGAGTAGCGCAGGATTAGGACCGCTGGGAACATTTTTTTTTTTGGCACGCACAAAACCTTTTTGTTGTTGTTGTTTAGTTACAAACATACAAGTAGTGGACCACATGCTACCGGTACTATCACGGGGGACCACAATACATATAATAGGACCAAATATTGCCAGTAAAAACAGCGAAATATATACCAGGTAGGTGTTTGTGTTCACCGCAGGTCCTAATTGATTTGGCCCCCCGTATATATATATATATATATATATATATTGCACCCGCGTCCGCATTTTCGGGGACAAACTTTTGTTCACTCGGAAATATAGTCGGGGGGATATTTTCGCTTGGGTGGAAGTGGTGACACTTGATATAAGACCAACCACACTCTGGCCCGAAAAAAGTCAAAAAGGAGGAAGGAGGAACGTTTAGGCGTTGAGATGGAGACTAAGCGTGATTAACAATTCCGCCCACAGCAGCAGCAGCAGCAGCAGCAGCAGCAGCTGCAGCAGTGAACAAGGGGTGAGGAGGACGAAAAAAAAAGTTGTATTTGTTTCATACTACATTTTTGAAAAACAAAAAAAAATGTTTGGGAAAACATTCTTACAACAGCAGTAGCAGTGGCGAGCGCGTCCCTAACAAGGAGAGAAGACGACATACCACACCTCGAGGAGGGGGGGGGGGGGGGCAACCAACCCGAGAGCGTTGTGGTCACGGGACGAAATGAGAAAAAAAATGATGAACATTTTTTTTGGATCTTTAATTTCACTCCGTTTTATACTATATACCGCTCCCCCGCGCCCCTGTCTACAGCGAAAAAAAAACTGCGGCACGTCATTTTCTATTTTTTATTTTCGTATATACCAAGTATACCCTGTTGGCAGTGGTATAATACTGGTACATGTTTATTTACTATTTACACATATCTTGTACTGATGTATATACTTGATACATATGATATAGATACATACCAGGCACATAGATACATACATACCACTCTGTCAATAAATATAAGGACCTTTTTGGCGCTACTGCCGGTAAAATTCAAACAAAACGTTGCCTCTATTTAGGGGCGTAGTGTCCCTAAACCTTCTATTACGGGAAACATAGTTAATGTGACCTATGGTATACATAAAAACCTATATATTTACCTATTTTTACTCACAATATTTGGTCCTATTTTCTATGCCCCCCCGTAATATCTCGGGGCAGAGTGTCCCTAAATAAAAGGACAGTTTGATACCTGGTATATATTACGGGGGACCATACTAAATAGGACCAAATATCGCAATAATACTGGGTCAAATAAAAAGACAGTTTGGTACGTACACTATTACGGGGGACCATACTAAACAGGACCAAATATCGCAATATTTGGTCCTATTTTCTATGGTCCCCCGTAATATTTAGGGGCAGAGTGTCCCTAAATAAAAAGACAGCTCGTATCTTATTATTAATAATAGTATCGAACCAAACGATCGCTACGTTTAGGGACCGAGTGGTACATACTTCAACACGTAAATCAAAATAACCTCCCTCCCCCCCCCCCCCCCCCCTCCCTCCCTCCCTGCCCCCTTGCCTTCTACCGTCGGGCGATACGTCAAGAAAATAAATGATTGTCGATTCTATCGACAGCAGCGGGAGGTGAGAGTAGAGTCCAGCAAAGACGCGAAACGAGCGCCGCCGAGAGCGGCACGCCTCTTCCCTGTGGGATGACAAGACATCCACACGAGGTCAATTTCCAAAGCCGATACTATTGTACTTCGTTGCGTGCGTGCGCGCGCGCCCGACCCCTCCCTGGGTTTGAAGAGACTCGGCTCTGAAAGTCGTCCCAGAGGGGGGTGATAAAAATTATCCCCCGGGTGTGTGATATTATACGGTACCACTCTGGCGACGAATATGGAATATAATATGTATAATCCCCGTTCTTGTTTTTTTCGGGCTCTTGAATATTAATAGTAGCATCAAGCGGGGGATTGACATTCCCTGGGCAGTAGTCAGGCAACCTAACGGCGCAGACAAGCCACCTGCCTTCCGTCCTCCATTCCTTCCTTCCTGTATGACACAGGGCTTGCCTCGGCAAGGCAGGCTGCGAGGCATGCCCTCGTACGTCAGGCTGTGTATGCGAGAGTGAGCGTAGGTCTTTTCTGGTGGTGTGTGTGAGGCACGGACGGACTCACCCCCCTGGAGGAGTGATCACCCTCGGGCTGCTGCGAGGGGTCGCGAGGCTCCAGACGTGGCAGTACATTTTGGGTCGTGCGTGGTGCGTCAGGCACGGACGGGCACGTGCGATTCGCGCGTCTTTGTTACGCAAGGCAGCAACGGCTGAGCAGCAACGCTCAATCTGGGATGTGCGCGTGCCCGGATGCAGGCGCAGTCTGTTGCGGGGGACCATAGTAAATGGGACCCAAATGTTGTTGGAAAAAAAACTGTAAATATATACCTGGTAGGTTTTTGTGTGTGTACCGTAGGTCTTATTTACTATGGTCCTCCGCAATACTTGCAGGGGACCATAGTAAATAGGACCAAATAGTGTTAGTAAAAATAGGTAAACATATATATTTTTGTGTGTACCGTAGGCCCTATTTATTTGCTATGTGGTCCTCCGTATTAGAGTCTAACTGCGCCGGCAGGAGGAGACTGGATTCGACGACGAAGGAGAAGCGTCGACGAGGGCGAGGAAAGAGACGGGGATTGAACTCACCCTGCGCGCAAAAAAAAATTAGCATTCAGATCAGAACAGCCGCAAGCTGCGAGGAACATTTTTTGTTTTTTTTGGGGGGGACGGGCGAAGAAGGGGAACATATTGGAGGGGAGCGGCAACGAGAACACGTGCGGAGGAAGCGGGCCGGGTGGGCCAAGGCGATGAGGCGGCCATCGAAAACGGCATCACAGGACCCTCGACCGCCGCATCACGAGAGCAGCGGCATTTACGGGGGACCATAGTAAATAGGACCAAATCTTGTTGGTGAAAAAAAGCGAAATATATAGGTTTTTGTGTGCACCGTAGGTCCTATTTTAATATGGTCCCCCCGTAGCAGTACCTGGTATGTACGCCCCTGGTCTTGGTAACGCTGACAAGGGTCGCACATATGCCCTTCCTGGGGGACGACCCCCGGCAACTATCAGGGACGAGGTACGAACGGTATTCGTAGCTGTGCCTCGCACCCTGCCAGACGGTCCGGGAAGACGTGGCGATCGTCGATAAGTTTGCGTGGTGGTTCGCATGTTCGATTGCGATTGCGCTTCTTTCACTGCATGCTCGCGGGTCGTCGCTCTGACAGCACCGCAGACGGCAGGCAGGCAGGCAGGCAGGCAGGCAGGCAGGCAGGCAGGCAGGCGTGCTCCTCTGTGTGTGTTCACAAACTATCAGACCGTGCGTTGCGCGCGGTGTGCAGGCAGCACTCCAGACAGCCCCCGTCGTATGCAGAGCAGTGAGTGGCCACGACTTTTGGTTTCGTCGTGGGAACGGGGGAACTCATTGTGCTGTAGAACCTAGTTCAGTGGATAACCGCGGCCCTATTATTACGGGGGGCCATTGTTAATAGGACCAAATATTGTTCGTAAAAACGGTTAAATATATTGTTTTTTATGTATACCATAGGTCCTGTTAACTATGGTCCCCCGGTTATAATACACAGCATTTTTTTCTCTTCAAACGTGCGCCTTCCTTCATGTCGTGTGTGTTGTTTGTTTGTTTCATGTAATGCGCGGGGGGGAAAGCCGTCGTGCTTCCCAGCCGAGTTTTTTTTTTTTTTCTTCTTCTTTTGTTCTCCCAACGGTTTTTCGGGATCTTTTCCTTTTCGGGTGCGCTCCAGCACCCTTTTCTTATTGTGCGACCACCTTCTTCTTGGTTCGAGAGTTGACTATTACGGGGGGGACCATAGTTGATAGAACCAAATATTGTCAGTAGAAATGGTTAAATATATAGGTTTTTATGTATACCACAGGTCCTATTAACTATGGTCCCCCGTGATAACCCTTCTACACACTGCACAATTGCACAAACACACACACATATACGAACTGGTGTCTAGTTTCCACGTACCTTGTGCCCGATGCGGGAGCGCGATCCTAGTGGCGGGAGCGCGATCCTAGTGGCGTTAGAGAACAGCAGCAGCAAAAACAACACCAACAACAACAACAACAACAACAACAACAACACCAACAACATCAACAAAATATAGTTTTTCCTCCAAAGGTCGGTCCGTTTAGACGAGTAAAAAAGCCTTCCCCCGGCTTTCCGGGGGATAAAAATGACTCTTAGTATTACGGGGGACCATATTAATAGAAAATAGGACCTCCGGTACACACAAAAACCTATACCAGGTATATATATATATATATATATGCCTCGGCAAGGAATGCTGCGAGGCATGCCCTATCAGGCTAATAGCGAGTGGGGTAGGTCTTTCTGGCGGGTGTAAGGCCGGACTCACCCTCAAGGAGTGATACCTTCTTGCTGCTGCCTGTGGCCGCGAGGCTCAGGCGGCAGTAGAGTTGGGTCGTACGTGGTGCGTCAGGCACGGAGACCTACGATTCGCGCGTCTTTTTTAGGCAGCTGCGGCAGAGCAGCAATGCTCAACCGGGGTGTCCGTGCGCGGAGGCAGGCGCCACCACAGGCCACACTACGGCACAGTCTATTGCGCCGGTAGGAGGCTGGATTCGACGACGAGGGAGGAGGGAGACTGAGCGTCGACGTGCGGGGAAGAGACGGATTGACCTCCCCCTGCGCGAGAATTTTTATTTTTCAGATCAGAACCGCAAGTGCGAGGAGCATTTTGTTTTTCAGGATGACGGAGAAAGGGAATCGACTGGAAGGGAATGGCAACGGGTGCACGCGCAAAGGAGCGGGTGGATTGGGCCAAGGCGATGATGTGGCCATGAAGAGCGGCAGGAAGACGGTGCACGGAGACCCATGATCTGCGCGCACACTATCATCACGAGAGAAGCAGTCATAGTTTGTTTTTTCCTGGTATTGTTTTTCACGAGGCAGAATAGTGTCTACCGGTACTCGTCACTGGTCTTTGTAGTTTAACGAGTTGTATACCCTTCATGGGGAATAACCTACGCAATTGTCAGGGACGTGGTATCATATATGTGCTGCACCTTTTTGTGTCAGACAGTCCAGGAAGAGATGGCGATCGTTATTTCTTCGTGTGGTAGTAAGGTTCGATTGCTCCTTTTTTCACTGCATATCCGCGAGTCTTCACTCTGACAGCACTCCAGATAACAGGCAGGTGTGTTCCTCTTTCGTTTTCACGACTACCGTGCGTTTCGTACGGTGCAGGCAGCACTTCAGACAGCATCCGCTGTAGTCAGCAGCCACGAGTTGGTTAGTGGTGGGAACGGGGGTACTCTTCTATGTTATAGTTGAGAGGATATACCCGCGGCCATGTTAGTTCAGTTTGCACATTGGTTTTAGCTCGTGTGCGCTTTCTTCGTCTCGTGTACGTATATAGGCAGCCGAATTTTCGTTTTTTTTTTGTTTTTCGGATCTTCCTAGGGCTCCAGCACCTTTGTGTGACCACGGACTCCTTTGTCAGAGAGTTAATGTGAGAACAACAACAACAACAACAACAACAACAACAACAACAACAACATATATATACCTTTTTTTACAAACAATATTTGGTCCTATTTACTATGGCCCTCCGTGATATTTGGTCCAATTTACTATGGCCCTCACGTCATCGATCGTTGATCGCTTGCAAAGCTTGTGTCGTAAAAAAAAAAAGGAGCGGGTTGGATTGGAAAAGCCCATCATCTCGCGGGACCCGTCTAGAAATGCCCGTGAAGTACCACGATATTTTATTATTTTTATTTTTTTGTTCATGTACAGTAGAGCTGCGTGCGCGGCAGGCCTCATCGATTGTTGATTGTTGATTTGCTTAGGCAGGGAAAAAAAAACTTGCAGAGCTTATCGGAGTCTCCCTAGGATGAGGAATCAGGACGGACACCGGGTGTGCTGATGAAGCTGGGTAGGAAGGACGATTTAATGTGAAGACTACAACAACAACAACTACAACAACAACAACAACAACAACAACAACAGCAACAACAAGTGGGGTGGATTGGAAAAGTCAATCATCTCGCACGCGCAGGGCCCGTCTATATATCCGTGGCGACTCTACTCACTGTAAGCACCTCGAGGGTTGTTGCGGTGGTGCATACATGAACACATACCAGGTACATACATACATACATACATACATAATGTGCATACATACTGTACACACATACACATACACATATATACATGCAAACATACACGCATACATACAAACATACATGCCTACATACATAGAAACCCCTCTGGCTGTGACTATACTCCCCGTCTGGACTCCCGACATGAATCTTCACCGCCAGAGTAAGCGATACACAGCAGTTCGACGCGGAGTCAGAGACGACGAGAGGGAAGAAAAAAAAGGGCTTGGGAAATCTTCTCTTCGCGATTAAACATGCAAAAGGAACGAAACCATACGTAGTGGGGCTAGGCCACGAGTATATACTTTTTTTTTTCTTTTTTTCTTATCTCATTTATTATCTTCGCCCATCTTCTCTCTCTCCTTCCAAATCGTAACTCAGATCCGGGGTCACATTACTTACTCGTATGTGACCCCGGATGTGAGTTTAACCATTCCACTAGGACCGCAGTCCCGTTTTGGGGGCAATTCACTCAACTTCCAAGTAGCTTGTCCCCAAAACGGGACTGCGGTGCTAAAAGGATTAAACCCATTAGTAGGAGGGAGAGAGGAAAAAAAAACAAAAAAAAACAAGGAGAGGCGAATATAACAAACGGGTAATGTTATGAGGCTTAATTCACCCCTCTAGAGCCGCAGTCCCGTTTTGGGGACAATCTACTTGGAATTTGAGTGGTTTGTCCCCAAAACGGAACTGCGGCTTTAAAAGGGTCAAGAGGGGAAAAAATAAATAAATACAGTATTATAGTAAAAATACTGCACGCACAATCTGGTTTCGGGAGACATTTTTCACGCCTTACTTGAATATAGAGTGACGGAGGTGCTTGTTTTTGTGCAGTGCAGTATTGATAGTATATACCAGGTATACCGTAATAACGAGCGTCTTGAGCTCGCAGCAGAGGGGCGTGCGTGCGTTCTCGTGCAGGCGATCGATTTTTCTCGTTTTTATCGCTGGTAACGGTGAAAAAAAAGTTGAAAAAAAAAAGTCGAACACCCCGAGAGGGGGAGGGGAGGGGAGGGGAGGGGGAGAGCCCCTGCTTTGTTGACCCCGGATCTGAGCTTACGACCATTGATGGGAGGTGAGAGAGAAACATAACTGGGACGAAGATGGCAAGTGGGAAACGGGAGGGGAAAACAAAAAAGAAGCGAACAAAAAATAACGCACGCTCCCGTTGCGGGGACAACTTTTACTTGAATTTATAGACCGAGATTGGACAAATTACTTGGAAGATTGGAAAATTACTTGAGTTTAGGCATGAGATGGGGGACAAATCGCTCGAATTTAGAGTGAGATATTTGTTTCGGTGCAGTGCAGTGCAGTGCAGTGCAGTGCAGAGCTAATATTAAATAGTATGCACCGGGAATAAAAACAGGCGCTAGTGCGTGCGTGGGACCTTTTTTGAACGATCGGCCTTTTTATCTACAACAAACACACAAAAACGGCAAAAAGAGCTGCTAATATGATTAAAAAAAAAGCCAAACATACATATATCTACATGTTTTCGGAAGGCTCTTTATCTCGACCAGATATTTTTGTGCGAAAATTATACAAGGTACGTATCATATACCCTGTTCGGTCTTGGTTCGGTATACTGGCAACCCTTTCCGAACAGGGAAGAAACAATCGAGCGCACTCACCCCCCCCTGTGCGGACTGAAGGCTCTTCTCTTCACAGTGAGAAAAAAAAAAGGTTTATTAACCCTTGTTTTACAACCGCAGTCCCGTTTTGGGAACAAACCAGCCAAATTATAAGTGGATTGTCAACAAAACGGGACTGCGGCCCTAAAAGGTTATTAACCCTTGAACTGTACTTGTAGTTGACTATTGCGGGGGGGCATATATAGTAAATAGGACCTACGGTACGCACAAAAACCTGTACATTTCCCTATTCTTACCAACAATATTAGGTCCTATTAACTACGGCCCTCCGCTATAGGACCGCAGCCCCGTTTTGTGAGGAGGACAAACCACTCAAATTCCAAGTGGCTTGTACCCCCACACGGGACTGACTGCACAGTTTTCGCCCTAACCTTTTTTAGCGCTGCAGTCTCCTACTGGGGGCAAACCTCTCCAATTTCAAGTAGTTTGTCCCCAAAACGGGACTGGGGTACTAAAAGGGCTAAAGGGGTTGCTAATAACATTAATTACTGGTACTCGTAAGCAGAAAGATTACTCGGGGGGCAGACGTGAGGCGGGCGACACCTTTTTTTTTTCACTGCTGCTGCTGCTGCTATGATGCAGCAGCAGTAGACCAACTTGAGGTTCTTTTAACTACTACTAATAGCACTATTACGCGGAACCATAGTTAATAGGACCAAATATGTCAGTAAAAATGGGTAAAGATATAGGTTTTTATGTATACCATAGGTCTTATTAACTACTGGTATGGTCCCCCGTAATAGTCTCCCCCCCCCCCCCAAAAAAAAAAAACGTGGGTGGGTACAGCTATAATATTTTACTGCTGTGGTGTCTGAACGGTGTGTGCGTGAAGGTGCTACCTACTGAGCTATTATAGGGGTAAAATATCGATCGATTACCCAGCCCAAGGCAATCCTCATAACATGTATGTGTGTACCATTACAAAAAGAAAAAAAGTTTGAAAAAGCTAAAACAACAACAACAACAACAACACTGCAACAATGTGAGGACGACAACCAACAACAGCCGGCCGTTGAGCCCCTCGGGGCCAAACCAACGGAGCTCAAGATTCGACCCTGGATCATAGAATATAATAATATATGATACCACCCCCAACCACCACCAGGTACAACAGCAGTATTATAGTAGAACGTGGACGCGAGCACAAAAAAATACCGTCTCCGAAGCAAGGACGGATTGCACCGCAGATGTATACGTTCTGTACACAAGTATACCATTCATACTACGGGGGGCCATAAATAGAAACCTACGGTTAGCTCAAAAACTAATATATTATGTTTTTTTTACCAACGATAGTTGGTCCTATTTACTATGGTCCCCCGTATTAGCTGCTGCGTGAAACCAGTAGTACGTACGTATATATAGGCGGGTGTCATGGCGGGTGATCGGGTTACCCCACGAGCAGTGTTTATGTTTTCCGGGTTCAACTGTTAGCCCCTTTAGAACCGCAGTCCCGTTTTGGGGACAAAGTGCTTGAAATTTGACTGGTTCGTCCCCACAACGGAACTGCGGTTCTAAATTAATACGTGCTTACTACTTGCGCCGACGGCGAGAGGAAATATGGGTGTTTAAGTATGATAAGCGCGTGCGAGTATCAATGTATATATAATGAGCGCAAATTTCGTCGTCCTTGTGCTTGTTGCCTTCTGTTACACTTTTTGCGCTCAACCGTTATCCCTGTCTATACCATATTATAAGCACCGGTTTTATACTAATTGTTCAATATAACGTTGATTATATTTCTGGACAGATTGGCATGTACCGTTTCCAACGACGTCGGAAAATATACACCCGGTGTCCGTCCTGATTCTTTCTCGTACAGCGGTATTAATAGTAGTTAGATGCATACCTGTTTTCCTTTATAATCGCATGATGGGTCTATAAATCACATGAAAACCTACGTGCTGGCTGCCTGTACACACGTACACACCCAGCAGTAGAATGCAAGACCGAAATGTCGAATCATCACACCAACAAGCTTCTTGCTTGCAAAGATGAGTTCCGAGTATTTTTTCGATCTCGCAGCTTGGTTATCTTTTTCTTATTCTTCAGGTAATAACGACGTCTATAATAAAGTGTATGAGGCATACTGATGATTTACGGAAGGATATTCGGCTTATATTGGAATGGCATCTACGCTAGAGTATTGTCGGAAGGCAAGCATTATGATAATAATAAATAGCTACCTGGTCAAGACCTGGTATGCATTTATTTACAGAATACCTGGTATATCCCACGGATGGGCGAAATTACGTTGGGGTTGTTTTGCCGGCTGTATACTGGCGGCAGTACAGCAGGAGTACGTACGCGACACCAACGACAGAATAAAACCTGAAATACGTAACAAGTACGTGTAGTAACATTTTTTTTAAACTTTTTTTGCGCGTACTCGCAGTCTAGAGATGTAAGACTGCGCTGGGCTGAACACTCGGAGAGATGAATGCATGTACGGCATGCGCGTCTCCGACGAGAGGAAAACCGCAGAGGAAGAGGGCTAAAGATGTACCGAGAGAAAGCGGGACGAATAACGAATACCGGTACGTATATAATACCAAGTAGAAGAGGCTGACTACTTAACCCCTTTAGAACCGCAGTCCCGTTTTGGGGACAAACCACCCAAATTATAAGTAATTTGTCCCCAAAACGGGACTGCGGTTCTAAAAGGTTCAACATACAACTTAAGAGTGGGATAAATACAGACAGACAGACAGACAGACGTGAACAAAAAAGAGAATCCCGTATCATACGAGGCAGAGGCAAATAGATACAAATATACACCAGGTACCAGGTACCACAGGTACATACTCCGAAGCATAATAGTAAGCCTACCTGCAACATGCCGATAGAGAGGACAACAGCATGCAGCTTCGCACGAGTACTGATGATGTGGATGTAGTATCGTCGTGTAAGGACCATTATTATTGTCGAAGATTGTCTCCTACGTGCGTACTACTGTCCTTTTCCTGGTGTTTACTACCAGGTACTTGTTTCCTCCCCTGCTGTGTTTAGCATGCCCCAATGTTGTGGATTGTTCTTCCCTGAAGAGTGAGTGCACCACAACCGTTCCTGATTTTTTTGCCCTGCGTCAAACTTTCACGATTTTGGGAGATGTTTCCCTCTTTTCCCTCTTTTTCCTGTTTTTTTTTTTCGTCAAGAAAAAAGAGGAAACCGAGGTGAAAACGTTAATTTTTCTGAGTTTAGAAAACATGTCCTCTTGTTCCTCATTCATTTCCCTGCATTTTTTTTTTTTTCAAGAAAAAAAAAGGAAAAGCAGGAAAAAACGTTATTTTGAACAAACAGATCGACGCCAACACCCACCCCTTCTCTGGGATGAACTTCAGAGCCGACCATCTTCGACAACAAGACAAGGCGCGGGCGCGGGGGGGGGGCGGGGGGGGGGGGGGGCGTGGGGGCACACACAAAACGAAAAAAAAAAGGTGGCTTTGGAATATTTCCTTTGTCGTAGACGCATCGCTCTGCTTTCGGCTTGCGCTCTTCTCTCCGCCTGTTCGAGAAAATCAGATTGGAACTTTTCGCCGGAGACGGGTGTGTTGTCTTACCACCCCGGTGTGATACAGTGAGTGCTACGGGGGACCATAGTAAATAGGGACCTACGGCACACCAAAAAAAAAAAAAACTACCATAATATATAATATATTTTTCCCTATTTTTTTACTAACAATATTTGGTGCTACTTACTACTATGCCCCCCCGTCCTATTAATAGCAGTGTTTTACCGGGGTCCAGCCCAGGCTTACTTCAATAATACCAGGCCCCACGAGAAAAAAAAAAAAAAAAAAAAACTGAAAATAAAAAAGAGGCTCACCTGTTGTTGGAGGAACGACGCCGAGAAATAGATTTGTACTTAGTCTATTGATAAGAAATCGTCCCAACGGCGAGGGTTGCGCTAAACCCTGTATACACAATGGCCTATCTATATGCTCAATCAAGGATGGTGTGATAAATAAGGTCCGAACGGTCGCGATCATAACGAGGCCTGTTTTTCAGTTTATTTTCAGTGTTTTCCCGAAATTTCGGTATTTTCCCTTCACGAGGCCTGTTTTTCAGTTTTTTTCGGTACGTTCCCGAAAATTCTGTATTTTCCTCTATAGGAAAAAACCGAGAAATACCGAAATTTCGGGAAAATACTTGAAAAAAAAAAAAAAAACAGTCCTCGCTAAGATCGACTCTATCTAAGGCTTGGTTTCGGTCCTATTGGGTGTGCTCTTTGTTGCTGCGCGAGCCCATACGTTTATTTCGTTTTCTCTTGCTTTTTTGTATCCCATTCATTATGGGGTAGGACCTACGGTAAACACTAAAACCTACCAGGTATATATTTCGCTATTTTTACAAACAATAATAGTTGGTCCTATTAACTATGGTCCCCCGTAATACTAATATTCGCCCTCCTTTTCTGTCTCCATCCTATAGTAATAGTCGAATCTCAGATCCGGGGTCAGAAAGCAGGCTCTTCTCCCCCTCCCCCCCCCCCGAACATGCTCCGTCTCGAGAGAGATGCGTAGTCAATGGTCAAATGACTGAGCAACAAATGAGTACCCCCCCCCCCCCCCCCCCCCCCGACTATGGTAAACCGTGCCTGGCATTTTTATCGCGAGAAAGACGGCAACCCTTTCTTCACCCGTCGACTAGCGTCGTATTCAACAAACCAGACAAAAAAAAAGAGTAGAAGAAACAGTTTTCGGTCTGAGTGTGCTACACACGGCACTCGTACGACAGAAACTACCACGGTCGCATGCTACATAGTAACAGGTATGTTATAAGTTCCAGTCTGACTATAAAAAGAAGGGATGCCCACGAGTAGACGGCAACGATTAATAAACGCCCAGATGTACCTCATTTTATACTTCTGGTCAAACACTTGGTATACACACAAAACACGCAAGATAACCTACAAACAGCAACACACCTCCTCTATTAAATAACCCTTTTCGGTGCCGCGCTGCGCACGTGCCTTTGAGAAATTTGGCTCTAGTTCCTCAAGGCCCAAAGAGCTACCTGGCCCTTGCTCAAATTTTTCAAGTGTTTTTACCCACAACGGGCGTGCGGCTCTTAGCCCCTTTAGAACCGCAGTCCCGTTTTGGGGACAGATTACTTCGAATTCGACCGGTTTGTCCCCAAAACGGGACTGCAGCCCTAACAAAAGGGCCGAGGCCTTAACCCCTTTAGGGCCCCAGTCCCGTTTTGGGGACAAACTACTTGAAATTTGAATAGTTGGTCCCCAAAACGGGACTGCGGTTCTAAAAGGGTAGAGGTGGGCCCACGGTAAATTTATGCAGGTATGACTACGTATATTTCCAAGTGTTTTCGTCGGCACAAAGGGACTGACTGCGGTCCTTCCTATCGTTGGAGGCGTTCGGGTGAATTTTATCGAGACAATTTCTTCCCCCCACAGCTATAGGGGGCGAACAGCGGCGCGTGATAGAGGATCAGTTTTCGGTCTGAACGTACTATACCCGGCACTCGTACGACAAAAACTACCACGGTCGCATACTACATAATAATAGGTATGTTATAAAGTTCCAGTCCGATTGTAAAAAGAAGGAACGCCTAGACGGCAACATATTAATAGCACGTTCCGGCGTAAAAAAAAAAATGAAAGACGGGGGGGGGGGGGGCGGGGGGGGGGGGGGGGGGGGGGGGGGGGGGGGGGAACCTTAACTAAAAATCGTCGGAATAATGCCATTTTTTTTTTCCCCCGGCAATCTTATTATTTTTTGGAAGATGCGTATGAATACGTAGAGTAGGAGTAGGGCCATTCATGGTATTACTCGTCAGCCATTATTGCACTTGTCGGTTATTATCTCGAAATCAGTTTTTACTTACAGCAGTAGTAACAGCACAGAGCTTCTCGAAGTCAGGAACCTCAGAACGAAAAAAAAACGAGCACGCCCATCTTAGCCAAGTGCCGACGCACCAAAAACGGGAACGGTGGCTCCGGAAATATCTCGTCCCTCGTGCGAGGGACGATTTGCCGTTCGAGTCTCGATCGTATACATAGACGCGTCGCGTCGCTCGGTGGGTGCAACCTTCCTCCGTTGTGGAGGAGGTCGGGTGTGCCACTTTTTTGGACGGAAATAGAAGGAGCGTTAGGTCTCCAAAAGAATGTATGCACATTGCTTATATTCACGTTCAGAGTGGTACGGTGGTGGTGCGGCAGTACTAGGATGGCGGCATGATGTAAGGAGCGTTCAGTCTCCCAAAATTAACGAAAGCCTGTGCGTTGTTTATATGTACGTCTGGAGCGGTGCGGTAGTAGAATATGCCCAGGAATCCCGTACCCGGTGGGTACGTGGGGTAACAGAGAGGGAGACATTTCGTACTGCTTGCGTACGGGAGGGCATAGTAAATAGGACCTATGGTACACCACAAAAACCTGTACCTTCATCTATTATTTTTTACTGACAATATTTGGTCCTAATTTACTATGGTCCCCCGTGATATTAAGAAGTACCAGGTATCCAGGCATAATCTGTTCCTGCAGGTACCTCGTAAATGGCACCCAGCCTATACTTGCTGATAGTACACCCGGCCTACACTCGTTAATAGTGCTCAACGACACCCGCACACCCGGCCTCAAAGATGTCATGAGGCAGCATTTTCACCCCTTGTCACACAGCAGCTTTGCCCCGACATGCCCTGACTGACACCAAACTACTACCTGGTAGTTTTCAGTCTGGAACGTTCGGCCCTACGCCCTCGACAGCGCACGTGTTGCCTTGCTTGACGTGTCTCCTGACATCTTTGGCACCAATCAAGTGGCCACAGACTGCCGCGGTTAGTCGCATGAGACGTGGGGCAGCAGGAGAAAAGTCGTGTAATCGTACGATCGTATCCGTATCGTACCACATGTACCATACGAATACGAATAGCATACGTATAGAACGAGAATGAGAAGAAGAAGAAAAACAAAAAAAGAGAAGCCCCGCAGACCACGGAATCGAGAGAACATCGATCTCACCTGTAGAACGTCCGGAAAATTGAGCTGCTGCTGCTGCTGCTGCTGCTGCTGGCCCTCGCCGCCCTCCCCGCCGGCGCCCACGTGGTGCTGATGTCTCATGGCCAACCCATCCACCATCACGGACCGGCCCGGAGGCCCTAACCCCCCCCCCGGCACCCCTCCTTCCCTCTCCGCCTCAGCCCCCCCCTCCTCCGACCCGTCGCCTCTCCGCCCAGCCGGCGAAAAACCCAGCTCCGGCGGGAGCGAGGACCTGTGATGGTGTATATGCGCTCCGTGGGACGGCGCACGCGCTGGGTCGCGCGAGACGATGGCAACGGCGGCAGAGCACGAGGAAGACGAAGAAAACGGCGGCGAGCTTCGGTCCCCCGTGGACGCGGACCGTCTCAACATCGCCCCGTCGAGCACCAACCCGCGTCGTGGGGGTGGGCCGCTGCCGTCGCCGCCGCCACCGCCACCGCCGAAGCTTCCCCCGCCGCCTAAGCTCCCCCCTCCGCTTAAGCTCCTGCCGCCGCCGCCGCAGCCGCCCATGCCCATTCCCATTCCCATTCCCATTCCCATTCCCATTCCCATTCCCACGCCTCGTGAGGAGGAGGAGGAGGAGGATCGCCCGTGCTCGTCCTGCGAGCGAGCCCGGCGCGCGGCGTACTTCGTGCCTTTCGCAGGCCCCGACTTCTTCTTCACGCTACGGGTGCAGTCCTTGTTGCGCCTACAGTACGTGAAATAAGGAGGGAGGGAGGTGGGAGGATGGGGGGGGGGGGGGTGGGGGGGGGGGGGGCAAAGGGCGAGCGAGGGTGGGGTATGTCGGTCAGTCGGTGGATGATGTTGGTGGGTGATGGTCGTTTGTGTGTGTGATGAATGAACCCCGGTTGTTGTTGTTGTTGTTGTTGTTGTTGTTGTTGTTGCTGTTGTTGTTGCTGTTGTTGTTGTTGTTGTTGTTGTTGTTGTTGTTGTTGTTGTTGTTGTTGATGCTGTTGTTGTTGTTGCTGCTGCTGTTGGTGTTGCTTGGGTTGCCTTGACTCGACAGCGACATTTTCATCTGTCTCATGGAAATCGGAGCGATTTGTAGTACATGTATCATATGCGTACGACGACAAGGGGGGGGGAGGGTGATTAAAAAGCCTGGACTACGTACTTGCTTATCCAACGAAGAGATGGAGGGAGGCGGGAGGGGGGGCAATCGGCGGTGGGCTTCTTGTTGGCGCTACGTGCTCGTACGGCTGCACTCCCGGTGCCGCCTGCAGAGGAGCAAATAAGGAGTGGGTGGATGATGGTGTGGATGATCTAGCGCTGTTGTCGTTAATTGATACCTGGTACGTGTATACATACAGCAGTAGTACCGGCATTGCATCTCCGGAATTTGAGCAGTACGTGAGACGGGGGGGGGGGGGGTAATCTCTACCAGGGGTAGACTACCCTCTGGCCTCTGGTACGCAATTTGAGAGTGCTTTATCCAACGAAGACGAAAATGAGGGTGCGGCGGCTGACTTGGTTCTTGACGATATGTATTCGCAAGCATGCATGCACTCTGCACCCCTTTGCTTGTTTTGCCTGCAAAGGGGGCAAGGGTAGGAGCGGATGGGTGGATGATTTGCATGCGTGAAGCCCGGTGTTGTTTTGCTTTATAGTAGAATGACACCGGGATTTATCTGGAACTTGAGGCAGTACCTGGTACGTGGTGTACGAGAGGTGGGTAATTAGTGAAACATACTATTTTACCAACACTAGAGTAGCAGTGTGTATACCTGGTGCATACCTGGCACTTTGTACGACGCAACTATTATTAAACTACTTATCCAACGAATAAAGAGAGGAGGGGCTTGGCGGCTGACACTCTCAGGCGTGCACTCCTGTTCCGCCTGCGAAGGGGCAACACATGGAACTCAGATGGTGGTGGTGGTGGTGGTGGTGTTTGACTCCGGCCTTTTATTTTTTAGGAATTTGAGCGAGGCTTGAATGATGAGTATCATAGGTGGGTAATTACGATTTTTTACACGTACGTACTCGGGTAATTACTTATCCAACGAAGAAAATCAAAGTACGTACCAGGTACGCATTCGCATTCGTATTTGTTTTCGACGGTCGACTTGGTGCTCGATAGCGCTACTCGTGCTCGTACAGGCGGTGTGCAACAAGTACGCTCCTTGTTCCGCCTGGAGAAAGGGCAAACGTGTGGAGTGAGCGGACGATGGAGCGTGAAACCCTGTGTCGGTGCTGATGTTGACACCGGCTTTCATCTGGGAAATGTGTACCAGTATATATACAACAGGTCTGGGCATGTATACAGGGGGTACTCGCTGCGGTAATTTTAGTGCCGTACGTACTGGCTGTAATTACTTTTCCGACGAAGAAAATTAAGGAAGGGGGGGAAACCATGGCTGTCGAGCAGGATTCTGGCAAATAGTCAAGAGGAACGAGCAGCCATCATAACAATAGTCTAGAAATGTGGCATGATAATATTAATAGTAATCATTGGAAGAGACCAATCGAACGTGTGGGGCACAGGAATGGGTTGTCGGCAGGCGGGTGGGTGGGTGGGTGGGTGGGTGGGTATGGGTAAAGGGAGGGGGGACCGCCTGATCGACACAAAATTGCCCTGGCCTGTGTTTTTGGTCTCCGTGTGCGAGCGATATACCACCGCCGTGTTGGCTGTTATCTTCTTGCTTGAGACCTTTGCGCTCCTTCGTGGTCTTGTCATCGCGTACGTGCATTTTAAACCGGTACGTACATACCTGGTACCTGGTATACACACCAACAAACTGCAGTTGCCACTCATTTTGTGTCGCCGTTGTCTTTTCATGATTTGTTGAAACCGCAAAAAAAACAAAAAAAACTATAACTGCCATAACCGTTGTACGCCGACGGCCGACGACGGGCAATTCGGACACCTTCTTACCGCACCCCGACAGAGCCTTCTGACTACTCAATCCAACGCCAGAGTCCGTGCAGGAATAAGATGTGACCGTTGCCGAACGCCTTGGTCCGAGCGCAACGCGGGGCGGGGGCGCAGAGGAGCCGGGCTGTACAAACCTCTCGCGCATATATTTACTCACACAACCACCGACACGAAGCGAACATCAAATTTCGCAGACCTAATTTTTTGTAATTTTTATCACACGTAAAAAAATAATAGATTTGGGGAGGCTACGTAGAAAAAACGAAATTCTGCGAAAAATTTTCACGAAGGAAGAGTGATGAAAGTTTGCAAGCGAAAGTAAATGTATGATCCGTACCTTGTGCAGAGCTCGCAAGGAGTCTTGCCATCGCACGCTCGTTTCATCCTCACGCAGTAGTCGCAGCTTTTCCGCATCTTGTGTTCTCCAGGGGGCGTCTGTTCGTCGTCGCCCGTCTGTTCAAACACACCACCACCATCATGATTGCGATTTGGGATGGGATGTGGGATGGGCGCGCAGGACGCGCGCACACACACAGACACACCTCAAAACAAAAAAGTGCGAGAATGTTACGTATTACTTACTCGTACTGATCGTATTTCCTCGCGGAACGTTTTTTCCCCTGTCTATCTTAGCTTGTTGTATACATACGATGATCTTCTCTTCTGGCAGCAGCAGCAGCAGCAGCAGCAGCAGCAGCAGCAGCAGCAGCAGCAAGAGCATGCATGTGTGCGTACATACGTAACAGCAGGGCGACAGGCCCTTCTTGTCGACCTACTACTGTACAACACGAAAGTAGTCAGTACTTACAGAGAACGAGTTGCCTACTTTTTTTGTCACGGACCTCCGTACGAAGGCAGCAGCCTGAGGACGGTTGTGTCGACGTCGCTTCAATTTTACGCATCATCACAACAAAAACAATATTGCCCCTCCAGTGCCCCAATTTAACAAGTAAGTACAGCAAATCACCACAACAGACAGAGCGAGGAGGGCCACTAAACTTATTTGCTGCGTTCGCATAGCCAGGGACGTTTACTCATGCCAGTTGTACACCGAAGTCGAGTCGAGTATTATACCCGATACATCCGTAATATACCCCCGGTCGCGTTTGAGGAGCATCTCTCATGAAGTCAACCTGCACAGCTGTACGTGACAGTACAGTCGGGGCCCGAAAAATACGTAAATAGTATCATACACTGCGCTGTGCATACAAACGTACACGTTGCCCTTTCTGCTTTGCACCGCTCGTCGATGGACTGCTGTGGTCTACGCATGATATTTATACTGGTACGTATGTATGTACAGGAGCGGCAGCAGCGGCAGCAGGAAACCGAGTTCAATTTGAGAAAATAGAACATCAACAACGACAAAATTATTAGAAGGTAGGAAGCGTGGAGAGTCTCTCCGCGGACTAAAGCAAGCACGTTGCAAAAAAAGCGATGCACACATAAACAAACATGGACCACTCCGCGAGACTTTAGGGACTGGCTACTGCTGGCTGCCGGTTGGGGCAACTACTCGCGGCGGTCGCACGCTATTCACGACTCGGGGGGTTTGGCAGTTTATGGGGCACAAAAAAAAAAACCGTCGGTGTGGTCGGCGGCGGCGGGGTGTTGGAACTTCGACGCAAGTTGTTGAAAGAAAAAAAAGCGTCGCGTCATCGTCTCAAGTCATTTTTTATATATAGCCGTGAAATAAAACAGGTCGTTTTCCTTGTTTTTCAAGTAGCTTTTGATACACAAAATGAGAGCGCTTTCGCAACGTACGTTCGATGAAGTTCCAGAGGGCGGCGAGGCAGTTGACCTCCGCTTGCTTGGCCCACCAGGCGCTGCTGCGGTTGTGGCCACGGCGGCGATCGAGCTGCTGCAGCTACTGCCATCCGCAGACAGGGTGGACGACGACTCGTTCGGCGGTAGCAGCGGGCGGGGCTGCCGGGAGAACGTGGCACGTCGCGTGCGCGGCGGCTCATCGCCCATCCAGCCAGCACAGCAGCACAGCTGCTGCACACCACAGCAGTGGTAGTAGTGCTCTGTGTAGAGCAGAAGCGCGAGGAACCTGGCAGAGAAAAACGAAGCAATGATGAGCCGCCAACCTGTAGCTATCCTCTCACGCGCTCGGCAGGAGCTCCACCACCGACGTTCAAGAGATCTGGGCGCAGTGTCATCACCTCAATGTTATCGGCCCCAACCCTTTCGAGTACACCGACAGCTCTTCCTAGGTTACCTCTTGTTGTCTCTCGGTTTCCGCCCCCCCGCTTGTGGACTGTTTTGGTTGCCCCAATGTTGCCCTGTCTATCTATGCCCGACAAAAATTCTCAGGTCTTTCATGAAAATAATATAAATGTCGAATCTCCCAAAATTTAAAATGCTCCCAAAAAGTGCGAATTGTTTTCTTTTCCTGAAATATTTGGGACTAGGTACAGCTGGCAAGGATTTTTTCTTGTGAAAGCGACACCTGTTTCTGTCTTATTCGGTGTTCGTGCGTGCGATCACAGAATCTTGATGTGTGTACGAATTCTCCTTTTTTCGTGCGCGTGTATGATGATATCTCCAAAGCGCAAGCTCCGAAGTTATCGTGCGCCCCGAAGGTTCGCAGGAGGGAGAATGAGTCGAACTGACGGGTCACGCACTCCGCAGCATCCACGATGAGCATGCGCCGAAGAAGCAGCCCTTTGCCACAAATGAACACAACACCAGCCTGCAGGCCTTTTCTGCAGGCGACGTGTATACCGTACGTACTGCTGTGCAGAATATGGTGCACCCCGCGCGGAGAGAGACGAGGATGCCTGCTGCTGTACTTTGGAGAATTATCTTTGAGGCAAAAGATGCTGAACAAAATCTAAAAATACTAATATTCGTACGAGTACGTACTGCCGTAAGAAAAAAAATCTTTGGCGATACAAGGCGTCGTTGGTCTGTTCGGATATTTGCATTCCTCTCTTCGTGTACGCACTACTCGCTTTCTAGCGCCAAGAAGCGCTCGGGGTGTGGCGCGCACCCTCAAACTGAAGTACTCCTCTGATTCGCATTGCTCACCTACCCCCCCCTGCTCTCTCACCTTCAATCCCGGACCCAACCCGCACACATCTAGATTCAGGGCTCGGAGCCGGACCATGCTAGGAGCCAAGTGGCTCCGCTTCCTGGCAGCTGACCATTTGGATAGGCGGGACTGTGATTCACGGCCAATCAGAAAGGCTGAATCGCGGTGATGTTTTGGTGCTTTCGGACTTGGAGGAGAGGTTTTGGCTTTTTACGGCTGGAAAAACATATCTGGTACAGAGTGCCAGGTAGGTGATTTGCTGCCCAAACTCGGAATTGTTTCGGGAACTTTTTGCGTATATCATACCTACAACAGACAGCGTGCGAGTACGTACATGATGAAAGTCAGAACATGATGCTCTGTATCCTAGTATTTGTGTGATACACCTGTCTCTACACGTATCCATCAATCAGTATTTTGTGAAAATACTTCCGAACCCATCCCTATGTAGGGGCACACAGGCACACCGACTCTCGGTTTGCTTCACACCAAACAGTCAGTCCTGCCGTCTCGCGACGTGCCACACTGACACATCCATCCTCGCGAGCCCGCCGGCCGTGACGATGATGTCGTTTTCTCCGTATGTATGTATGTTTCTATAGTATGTTGTGTTTTTTTTGTTTTCATTGGTTTGTTGCTGCTGCTGTGCGTTTTGTGTCGGCCGGCGTCTCGCTCCCCGGTGTATTTTTCATTCAGCATTCGGTATTTCTGGCTCTGGCTTCAAGAGGCCTGACCGCATCTGCTCGTTCCTGAATGAGCTTTTCGATCGAAGAGACACGCAAGTAAGTCTGCGCTGGTGTACAGTAATAGCGGCGAGACTTTCTTTCGTGGGTCGTGGTTGTGGTGCATTTTGTGGTGGTTGGTTTCGTTCGTACGTACGTACAGCGTATATACTATCTACTATGGTGATACGTACGTATCGGTTACGTTTTTTTTGCAGAGAGGGCATTCCTCGGGATTTTTCCCGGGGGATTTTATCCCCCGCGGTTTTGTGCGGGATTCTTCGGGATTCTTCGGGATAATCCCGTGTGGTCCTGTGATAAATGCACACCTTGCCTCTCAGATAGATAGATCTTGAGTTGATCTGTCTACGACTCTCTGTAGATCATCTATTTTTTATTATAGGTTAACTAAATTTAAGTATGATTATACTCTCACACACCTTTAATATCACTGTGCCGTTGTGAGATGTTATGCACAGGATCTGCATGAACATGATGTATGTATAGTGCAGATTTATATAACATAATATTCGACTCCTCCTCTCTCTCGCTCTCCGGGGCGCAAAACAAAAAACAACGACGGTAATTTAAATAAAAACAACTAACTATTACCTGGATAAATATTAATATTATTACGGGGGGGGCAATATTATAGTATTAATAGTAAAAAAATAGGACCTACGGTACAGACAAAAACCTATATATTTCCCGATTTTTTTTTTAAACAAGATTTATTTGGTCCTATTTACTCGTTCGTATGTTCCTCCGTAATATCATTATTATTATTACGCTTGCTTGCCATCCGACATTAATAATAATACTGTTTGTTGTTGTACAGATAGATCATCATGCAGATTTTGTACGGGCGGGTCTCTTGTGTGAAGGTGCACACTGCCAGTGCTGCTGAACAATGCTGGAGTAAAAGATCAATCGATTGTCCACAGCCCAGCAGGCGGGGTAATCCTTATAACATTATATACCCCCCCTCTGGACGGCGGGATCTTATGGAGGGGCGCGTCGGTACCACCGTATACGGCCGTCCGCTGAACTATACACCCGCTTCGTTTCTAAATGCCTGGGGAACCAGGGGGATCGATAATATATATACTATATATATTATTTATTATTATGTGTGTGTGTTCAGGGACGCGTACGCGCCCAACAACCAAGCGCTTTTCTACAAGCAGCGTCTGTTTCTATAAAAGAAACGTTCGACGTGATGAGATTCGAACTTACTTGTGCCCTCGACGGCGCCAGATGTGAAGGTATTATTACCTGCTGAGCTATAGGGGTAAAATATATCGATGTTTCTTGACATCATTCGTGATATATTTTTCTTCTCGTCTTTTTTATATTCACTTTTCACCTTCCCTGCATCTTCCTCGCCCCCCCCACATGGCGATGGTTTTTCGTTGACGATTTCTTCCTGCCCCTTAAGGCTACGCCTCCCTTTCATTATTTTTTACGTACTTTGCCGGCTTCGTTACCTTGCCGTTCAGAGGTGTGGGAATGGGTTTTGAGGAGCCGCATCTTCGACTCATGTTCTAGTTGTGGAATCGGGGTTTCCATGAATTTCCCATAATTCTGCATAATATACGGCTCATCAGAGTGGGCTAATGCTATGATACTGCTTTGTATGAGGTTGAAAACCCCGTAATTACCTGGGTTCTGGCACTGGTATCGTATTTGTAGTACTTGGAAGGCGTATAAGTTAATTAGGTGGAACACCAGGGGTTTTCCAGAGAGGCACTAGCGTGGTGTCAGTCTCCGTCGTGCACGAAAGGAATGAAGTGGCTCTTCTATCTCTAAGCGAACATCAACGTGAGTACCAAAGAGTACCGGCTTAATAGGCAGACCTGCCCAGGGATACAATGTGTCCCGCTGCCCATGATCTTAACTCGATACCCACAGCCCAGGGTTATATTATCATCATAGTCAGTCTCCCACCCGGAAAGTTGAGCTACAAGAAGATCATACACCTTATGTTAGTCTTTTTTAGAACACTACACATTGTAGGATGGCATGCATAATTATTATTATTATTTTTCCCCTTGCCATCCGACAATGTGCAGCATGATCTTCAACATTGATCACTCATCACTTTCCTGAAAGAAGAAAACCTCGGAAACAAAAGGAAACCCTATTATTATCATAATAATAAATATTGGGAATGCATCATATACCTTGAAATATCTACCTATACTCCTCCTCCTGCAGATGCACGAAGTGGGGGTCGATCCTCTGACCGAAGAAAGTTGCGAACCAAACGCGAAAAATCCCGTGCCCACACAAACGCGTCCCGCACAAATTATAGTGCAATGAGAAAAAAGGAGCAAAGACAGCGTGTAGAGTAGACAAGCCGAAAGTTGGCACAGAAGGGAGGTAGACTTGGTGCATGGGTTTCCTTTTGTTTCCGAGGCTTCTTTTTTCGGGAAAGTTATGAGTGATCCATGTTGAAGATCATGCTGCACATTGTCGGATGGCAAGAGAAATAATAAATATAGTGCCCCTCGCTTCCGCGCCACGGAAAAAAAAGTATAAATGCCGGTTCCCGCATGAACGCGTCGTTCCGCACAAAGGATTATATACCTGGTCATATAATATATACCGTTCCCGCATAACCCCCGTCCTGCACAACAAGAAAATACGAAAAAACAACCGCCAACGGAACGCTTGCACTCACTTCCACTCGAGGGTAGCTACAGCTCCCCGCAAACGAAAAACACAAGGAACGAAAATGGGCCACGTTTCTCATTTTTGAGGTGTTTCAAGGCGTCGGCACATTGTGACAGCACAGAGTCGAAGCCAACCCGTAACAAATCCGTGGTCCCGATATAAATAAATGTGAAATCCCATGAATGCGCAAACGCGCCTCCCGCATAAGTGATAAAATATCCCGCTCCCACGCCACGGGAAAAAAAGTGTAAATCATGTTCCCGCACAAACACGACTCGCGGTCATCGTACAAATAGTTGGTCTTGTAGAGCCGGCGGGGTAACTGAGCCCCGCGGGATATCGTTCCGGGTCCCAGGCGTCCCGAGGAATGCCCTGGGTTTTTGTGTTTCGTGTGTGCTGTGTTGCTAATTTTGTTGACGGACATGTTTCTTGCTTTTTCACTTTTCCTGTCGTACATTGTCAAACCCTCCTTTTTTAGTATGTTACATCCGTAGATACTAGAAGTGAAAAAAAAGTATTATTATAGTAGATGTTGATATAAACAGCAGTTCTGCAATCATCCCCTGTTTGGGGACAAACTACTTGGAATTACTCGCAGGGTCGGTTGCCTTTTGTTTTTTGGAGTATAATGGTACGGTATACCGTAAAAGGGAAAATATACAAATGGCGGGGTTTTCGTTAAATTTTGAGAAGTTAACTTTTTTGTCCTACTGTAGGATCTATATCTATTTTGCCAATTGTTGTTTTGAAAAAACCAAAGGACAACAATCCACACGCCGTTCGTTTCCAACGATGCCCTGAGAGTAAAGGAAATATCGCGTTCTCGATTTTTATTCCCCCCCGTTTCTGTGCTACGATATGCTTACTAGGTACCTGGTATATCCTTAAAAGAGTATTTTCGGTAAAGGCCCAAAGTGGACATTTTTTTAATGGATAGGCTGGTCTCTCAGCACCTACTTTTGCGCGGGACCATAGTAAATTGGACCTACGGTACACACGAAAACCTACCTGGTATATATTTCCCTATTTTTACTAACAATGTTTGGTCTCCTATTTACTATGCCCCCCCGTAATACCTGTCACTACTTGTTGCCCATCAGCGACTCAGGCTACCAGTTACTGCAGCTGTAACAAAGTACCTACATCAACACGACCCCTCGATGGAGGAAAAATATTCCAAATCACTGTTGGCCATCGAAACTATTGTAGTTATTCAGTCAACTTGGTGTAACGTAGCTCGTGTCAACTTGGTACTACGTAACGTACTCACTCGTGCTTGACACTAACGGCAACTGACTACTACGTCTTATATAGCGTACTTCCTACTTCGATGATACCTCGACAGTTATAACTGTTGTTACTTCGTGTACTTTACTTGTGTATGCATATTTACGTGTGGAGCCCGTTTTACCGCCCGGTTTGTCGCAGCAAAAAATCGATGAATCCTTTGCCGCGCCGCAACAACATCAATCGTGCCTGTTTCGCTTATTACGGGTGGTCAATCCTTCCACAGCTATAACGCAGCAACTACGCGTAACCTGGCAACGCATATGTAGGCATCATATAGTGGCAGGTTATAAGAAAGGGCAAGCATACAAATCCCACAGACACATACCACAGACAGACCTTGGACCCCGAGCGGGTCTCACGACACACACGGTATACCAGACAGACAAACTCGATACGATATTGCTCCGCACGTTAGATACTTTGTACGACACCGCAATTGGCCGCAGGTTTTGCTTCTGAAAGGATACCGGTCGAAAAGCAGTATTAACCACCACAAGTTGTTTCTTGAACTCAGTCGACACAGCCATGGTGTAGGCAACATGTATTACTCCAAAAAAAATCGCGACTGCGTCTCAGGGAGAAGAGGGTACACAATGTTTCCAAGATCAGTTTGTTGACCAAGATCATGGAAATAGCTACGCAGCAGCTTACTACGTTCCTGCCCCGCCCGTACACAGAAGACGTGCGGCACCGCGACAGAGCATATCGTGTTATTAAAGCTGGTGCGACCCCGGGCGATGAAGATGTCCTCCTCCTGGAGATCCATATGATGGTGGTGGTACGTACAGCGACCACGAAAACGATATCCCAGCAGCCCCACAACCGATCGATGATGATATTCAGCGACTCCAGAAGCGGTGTTCCAGCGGTCCTCAACCCTTGGCGATGCGGAAATCCCTAGAAGACGCTCTCCCTCGGTGACCCCATCATAGATTATGCTGTGGGCCGATCCCGAAAGACACTTCGGCGACCCCACGATGATACTATTGCGGTGACTCCGGAAGCTCCGGCTATCCCATCGAACACCAGTGCTGTGGCGACTCCGAAGTTGTATTTTCGGCAATCTCACAGAGTTATGGTTGAGCGGTCCCGAAAACATCTTCCCGACGACCCTGCGTTCAAGCAGCTTGTTAAGATCAAGGTCGGGACACTTTGTATCCCTGGACAGGTTCGCCTATTATGGCGGTACTCGTGGGTACATACGTGTGTTGTATGCTTAGAGATAGAAGAAGAGCGGCTTGATTCCTTTCGTGCACGCGGAGACTGAGAGCCAAGCTCGTGCCTCGTTGGGAAAACCCTTGTTTCTTATCTAAGATACGCCTCCCAAGTACTACACATAGGATCCCAACACCTGAACCTAGGTAATTACCGGGCTTTCAGCCTCATTCGAAGCAGTACCATAACACTAGCCCACTCTGATGCGCTGTATATGCAGAATTATGGGGGTTTCGTGGAAACCCCGACTCCACGAGCTAGAACATGAGTTGAAGATGCGGCTCCTCAAAACCCACTCCCGCAGCTCTGAACGGCAACGTGACGAAGCCGGCAAGATACGTAAAAAAGAGAGAAAGGAAGACCTAGCCCTAAGGGGCAGGAATAAATCGTCAACCAAAGCCATCGCCATGCCACTCGCAACGTCCCAATACCTGAACCCAGGAAATTACCGGGCTTTTTGCCTCATGCAAAGCAGTACCATAACAAGCTCCTGGTGGTGATGATGCTCCGGCGGCTCCTGTTGTTGTAGACGATAGTATTGCGACCCGATCCCAGAGAACGTTTCTCCGACGATCCCACGATAATTGTGCCGCGATTCCAACAACGGCGTTCCGGAAATCCCGCCATGAGCGGCCCTGGGTGATACGAAGCTCCTTGATGAATAAGGATGATGGCGACCCCATGCAATGGGGATGTTGCTCCAGTAACCCCAAGGAATACTCCTCCCTTCCTGTAGTATTTTATCTCTTTACCGTGGATAATTTAATGTAAGTATTAGATAGGATGAGGCCTCCTGCGCCGGACAGGAGGTCTCGTCTGGTATTTCCCCCCGCGCCGAGTAGAATGGCCTATCACCTGCTTTGCGCGGGGTTAGTACCTGCAAACGATCTGGGTGTGCGAGCTCAAGAATACTGTAGTCATCTGTCTCTCTACCGGGGATCCTTTGATTTAAGTATTGGATGGGCTGAGGCCTCCTGCGCCGGCCTATGGTCCTGCCCATACTTCATTGCGCCCCTTCTAGATTGCATTTGTAGTTGACCGCTGGTCCGGGCCAGAGTTGTCTCACCCAAACTTCTATAACATGAACTCAGTCCTTACCCGTGCACGCCGCAAAGTCCTTTCTGAACTCTGGCGACAATGTTAGGTCGCTAGCATCCGCGTAGCTCTGGCCACGTTTCTTCTTGCTACCCCGCACTTGTCCACTCGCGGTAGCCCCGATGTAGTACTTCGCAACTGACTCTGTCTTCCAGCCACCATTTTTCATGATCTCGTCCACAGCCGTCCCCGCCAGAGATTTGCTGAGCGAACCTCCCACTCGAAAGGAGTGCATCGTGAAGTGGTTCGGCAGGTCTGCCATCCGCAGATAGCTTTGCAGGTTCGCCGTCATACGGGCTGCGGAGAGAGAGAGACGGCCCTGTCCACCTTCTGCCGTAGCCACGGGGAAGAGGTGCCCGGTGGTTAAGTCCCACCAGATTCGCTGTGCGGCAGAATACTCGGAGATTCGTGCGCTCTCAGACTGGAAGACGCCGTCGAAGCCGTCGTCAATGAGCGGCTTATCTTCCTTTATTGCGCCGCTTCTTCTAGTTCTTTGCGGGCGCGGCGAAGCCACTCTTTTTTACGATACCGTCCTCCCGCTTCCCATATCCTCGGTCGGCCTAGGCTCGCCTTCCCCCTCGACAGACCCCCTCACGACGTTGATGATGTTTCCTATAGCGTTGGAGCCTCCCATCAATGTAATCGTCGTACTCGAAACTCGAAAGTTATGTCTTGTGTCTTGTGCAGCGTGCCGTCCGTCGATGTAGTGTAGTACCGGTAAGTAGCAGTACTTACGACGGTCTTGAGACGATTGCAGCAGGTAGGTCCCTGTAGAAATACGAGTACGTCGCAGCACCGCAGCAGCAGCTCCAGATGACTATATAACCTTGGCAGCTCTGAGGGGAGATAGACTTTGTCCTTGGTAGCAGCAGATTCTGGCAAGTGACGATGATCTACGAAGTTCTGCCAAGGAACTCACAGCAGGACCTGGTATCTGCTGTATACACGAGTACGTACAGTAGTGAGTGGTAGTAGCTCGAAGCTCAGGCGTGTATTCGTTACTTGACGTACCTGATGGACAACAGCTCTAGGTAAAGCGCAAAACACACCGAGGCTCATAACCTGTTAACGGGCGGTGTTACGAAGTACCTGCAACAGGGTATACCGAGAAACGAAAACAAAAGTAGAAATAATTTTTGCGAATTATGGTTTTTGGTCAGGGCATCGTTGGAGAAAAACGGCGTGTGCATTGTTGTCTTTCGACACTACGGTTGGCAGATCCTAAAACAGAAGTGGCATGCTCGAACGAAGACAGCTTTTGTATGCAGTAGCGGCTATAGTGGTTTTAGTGGTTGGATACATAATAGATATATACCGATATATATATATATATATATTCGTACACCTGGTATATTTCGAAGTATACTAGTATTTATTTTTCCCTTTTTTTTCTCTCTCCCTCCTAATATTAGTCGTAAGTAACTCAGATCCGGGGTCACATATAGCAGGCTCTCCTCCCCCCACCCTCCCCACCACGGGTCGTGCCCTCTTTTTTATCGCGAGAAGACATCATCAACCATCCATAGCTCCCCTCTCGACTCGCGTCGAATTGAGTCAACCCCTACGTACGAACACTACCCACGCTACGCGCTCCCAGCAGTATAGTAGATTATGTTCCTTTTTTTAATTAAAGAAATATTGGAATTGTCAACCGTGGGTGTGGGATTTAAACTCACGGAATCAACATTCTCGAGGGCGCCACTATTAATACTACTATTAATATTATAACACTGCTGTTACATGTACCACGTACCAAGCGAGCGACGGGCTCTTTTTTTTTTCTTTTCTTTTTCTTTGCTTTCATCATCGCTTTTACCTCCCATCTTAACCCTTTTAGCACCGCACTCCCATAATATATATGTGGGGACAAAGTACTCAAACTGTAAGTAGTTTGTCCCCAAAACGGGACTGGGGTCCTACAAGGGTTAACTCGTAGAAGGTGTTTTACCCCCAGACCCTCAGAGATCTTGTGTACACGCCATGGTCACAGGTGTGAATATATACCGGTACCAGGTACCAGGTACCAGAGAGGTAGTGTTAACAGGAGGTGTCTTCTCTTCTCCCTCCCGGCATACGTGTCAACAAAGGCGACACCCAACAACGCGGGCATGCTCATAGATAGGTAGCCGGTCGCCCCGGTGGTTCAAGTGGTTAACCTCGAATTCTACTTGTGTTTGAGTCCTGGGTTCGAGCCCCAGGTGGGTCGGACTTTGACTTTATTTGCTAAAGTAAAAATAAAAAGGATTCAATTGTTGAGAGCGACTTGCAGCGTGGGTAGGCACAATTCGATGCGAGTCGACGAGGGAAGAAAAGGCTGAAATCTTCTCGCGATAAAAATGAAGGCACGTACCGTAGCGGGAAGGGGGGAGAAGAGCCTGCTATGTGTCCCCGGATCTGAGTTACGAGTTGGAAGGCGAGAGAGAAGAAGATGGGCGAGGATAATAAATGGGATGAGCAAGAAGAAGAATTAGAAAGAATACGCCGTGAACCCGTGCGTACATTTTTATTTATTTATTATTTTATACATCACTTTCACTTCCCAACTTATATAACTCGTATCTCGCAGAAGGTTTTCCCCCTAGCGGTCTTCTTTTTGGACACGCCGCGGTCACAGACAGGTGTCGTCCCTTCTCCGGGTACGTGCCTTCATTTTTTGTCGCGCAGGGAGTTCAGCATTCCCACTGCTCGTCGATTTTCATCGAACGTAGCTAGCTCATGCTTTCTTATTATGAACGATTTCCGCTTTTTTATTAAAAAATCAAAACTTTTATGCATCAAGAAAAAGTCGCTACAAACGAGTTTGCACTCGGTGAGATTTTTGAACCCACGAAACTGATCTTAGTGGACACGCGGACCACCTATCTATACGTACATACTTTATTACGTGTACTTTGTGTGCCTCTGGTATATCGTACCAGGTAGAAGTATCATACCAGGAGGTAACTCAGCATCATCCGGTTGGCCAAGAAGGTGGGCAGCAGCATTCAGATGATGATATACAAATAGTACACACATACTACTACTACTGCTGTTCGTAGCTGTATGGTTTCTTTAAAAAAAAAAGAAGCCCATCACACAGGGAACAACAAGAAACAACAAGAGGCAAGTACGAACCGAATTTAAAGCGATATGGCACTATTAATACCTACTATCAATACCATTAATGACACTCGAAACGTTCGGGGTAGTAAACACGCACACAGCATACGATACATTATTACTATTATTAGGCTTGCCTTCCGACAATATAGCGTAGATGCCATTCCACAATATAAACCGAATACCCTTTTTTTCCGTAAATCAGCACACACAGCAGTATTCCTCACACTACGCTTCTCTGCCAGCCGTTTCCATTGAGTGAATTCAGCTGCCACATGAAGAGCGAGTGCGTAATAAACTGCAAGGAAGCAAGCTAACACACACACCCCATCCACCCTGGAGTATTTTTCGGACCCGAGCTTTCTCCAAGACACGCGGGGGGCGCACGGAAAAGAACATTCCGTTTATGACTTGAATATAATGACCGTTTGGTATTTACATTAATATCTGAACGTTCCTAATGTTTCCGGCCATAGTGGTATAAAATATCATAAACGGTGGCCT
Organism: Nereocystis luetkeana; assembly: GCA_031213475.1. Taxonomy (NCBI): domain Eukaryota; class Phaeophyceae; order Laminariales; family Laminariaceae; genus Nereocystis; species Nereocystis luetkeana. Next base: position 3,885,221 of record JARUPZ010000038.1, read on the forward strand.
TGGAAAGATATCGTTCGAGATCTTTCCATGCATGCATGCATATGATATACTTACCAGCTACATACTACCAGTACAGAAGAGGGGGGGGGGTACATTTCCTGTTATTGATATTACGGGGGACCATAGTTAGTAGGACCAAATATTTTTAATAAAAATGGTTAAATGTACGAATACCTGGTAGGCTTTTATCCATACCATTTTTTTTTTTTTTTTTTGTCTCATCCCGTTTATTATCTTCGCCCATCTTCTTCTCTCTCTCCTTCCAACTCGTAACTCAGATCCGGGGTCACATAGCAGGCTCCTCTACCCCCTTCCCGCTACGGTACGTGCCTTCATTTTTATCGCGAGAAGATTTCAGCCTTTTCTTCCCTCGTCGACTCGCATCGAATTGTGCCTACCCACGCTGCAAGGCGCTTTCAACGATTGAATCCTTCTTTATTTTTATTTTGCCAATAAAGTCAAAGTCCGACCCACCTGGGGCTCGAACCCAGGACTCAAACAAGTAGAATTCGAGGTTAACCACTTGAACCACCGGGGCGACCAGTGCCATAGGTCCTATTAACTATGGTCCCCCGTAATAGTGTACCAGGTAGTATTTGTAATCTTGTCCTCTTGCGTGCTACCTATAGTACCAATGTAAGTACTGCTGTACCTGGTATGGTATACGGTGCTAACACACGACAAACAAACGCAAATGGGAAATAAAAATTGATCACGAACTCATACGTGCCTATAATATGTACTCCGTGTTAAATACGATGATGTTATACAAGACACCTGAACAGAACAACAACATAGTGTTACGTATGTACTGCGCGTATAACACGTACACTGTATGCGCATGCGCCTCTCTCCACAGCTTCTCCACGTAAACCTGGCAACGGCTTTTTCGTCCTTCCTTAGGGAAAAAGAAGCATTAATTATGTGTTACCGAATATACTATTAATACCGGAACCAGCTGTAGTAGATACCCGTAACCAACCATCGATCATGCAGCAAAAGCAACCAACCAACCAGTTTCGAAATCAATACCAGGCGCGGTACCGCACTTCAGACTTGAGACTCATCTATTGTACCAGGTAAGGTCTTGAAACAGACAAATAAATTTGTGATATAAAACACGAGGCAACATCAGAAGTATGCGTACACACAAGATGCAAGGCGACAGAAGCAACAGCAGCAGTAGAAACTGAGCATGCCATCAACAAAACAGCAACCCAGTAAGCACAGCAACACGACAGACAACTGACTGTACTCGTATGCATTTATTTGTAGTGATAAGCAGCCACGGAAGAAAATATATATATAGAATTTACTGTAGTATCCGCGACCGCTGCATTGTGAGACCTTGCGTGCAGGAGCGCATAGCAGTATAGGCCTCGGCTCCGAGTGGCGGAGGAACACCTCTGAAAAGATGGACGCTCGGGGGGTCTAAAACCCATGGGAAGGGGATGACGCGTTTTACCCTCTTCTCCATCGGTGATGGCGGCTCTACAGGATGGGACGGGCACGGTGTTGCAGAGCGATCCGATATTACGGGAGAACAGCTGCACCGGGGAGGCGCTGTTTCGGGCGCCACACAGAGAGCCGCCAGACTGCTGAGGACAGGAACACCTCGCCAGCGGGACAATCAAGAACCTCCCGCACGTAAGGCCTGAAGTTGCCTGGATGCAACACCCGGGGCGGCGAGGACGATCGGTCGTAAGAAGTCGACGAGGCCGGGCGAGAGTATCTGGGAGGGGAATGTGATCATCAAGTGCAAGGAGAGGGGTCGTCACGAGCAGGGAGCGAAGCCCCAGGCCCGGGGGCGGCGTACCGCCTGCGTCCGCAGGCCGGGGTGAGGGGAGGGGGGCGTGGGCCGGCAGGCACGTGGGGGGTTAGGGGGGTGTACGCGATGGGAGAGATGTACTCGATCTCATGCATGGCCGTAGTCGTATGACCATAGACCCTCGCATCCCTACAATGCCGGGACGGAGCATGTCGGATTTTCACCGACCAGGCAGACATTGCTTGCACCAAGCGCGAAGCGCCGTGAGGTGTCTGGCGAGTCGCATGAAGGCTGAGCTGCATCCTACTAAGAACCGCTTGTGAGGACTTGCATATGGATGACAGCTTGAATGAGTTAATTTATTTTCCGGTGTAGGCATTTCCAGAGACAGCAATGGGAGTACTATGTAACTGCCTCGTGGGTGTCTCACCTAGAACACTACGTGATACGATCAATTCCGTTGTGCGAAGGAAAGGTTCTTTACCTCGCACAAATGATCTAACCCGACAACCAGCTGTGAGCGGCCGCCAAAAAAAAAAAAAAACAGTACCCTGGTTGTCTAGCTCACGTAGTGAGCGGCATGTTTTACAGTGTCGTCGCCAATCGACACCAACCCAACCTATATAAAATAGGGGGGGGTGGGGGGGGTACTCACATGTTGCTTGCCTTAGAAAATTACCACGCATCCCTTTCGAGACGGAGCACCGTTCCTACTCCAGATAGAGAAACCTCCAACATTTGGGCGCTCATTACGTTGTGTCCATATATTACATAAAGGCTTTTTGCTAATATAATCCCCTTCCTGTTTCGCCGGCGACTATCTCTTAGAATAGCGATTGTTTTCTCGCTGCTATCTAGTATACTATACGCCTTCATGTCACATTCGTCCATTTCCCTCGTCTCCTCTTCCAACACATTTCATTCCTCCAGGCAGGCGGGGGAGGGGGTGTACTCGATAGGAAAGATATACTCGATCTCATGCATGGCCGTAGTCGTATGACCATAGACCCTCGCATCCCTACAATGCCGGGACGGAGCATGTCGGGTTTTCACCGACCAGGCAGACATTGCTTGCACCAAGCGCGAAGCGCCGTGAGATGTCCGGCGAGTCGCATGAAGGGTGAGCTGCATCCTACTAAGAATCGCTTGTGAGGCGGACTTGCATATGGATGACAGCTTCAATGAGTTCATTTGATTTCGGGTGTAGGCTTTTCCAGAGACCGCAATGGGAGTACTATGTATCTGCCTCGTCGGTGTCTCACCTAGAGCACTACGTGATACGATCAATTCCGTTGTGCGGAGTACATATTATTTACCTCGCACAAATGATCTAACTCGACGACCAGCTGTGGACGACCACCAAAAAAAAACGGTATCCTGGTTGTCTAGCTCACGTAGTGAGCGGCATGTTTTACAGTGTCGTCGCCAACCCAACCTATCAGAGCGGGGGGTGGTAGCGAGGAAGGTGGAGCAGCGGGCAAGGGCGGGACGTGAACCGGCGGATCGGGGATAGGAGGAAGATCGGAGCGCTGAACGCGCGGAGGGAGAAGAACCGGAAGGAATGGTAGCGGGCCTACGTTACCAACCCGCACGGCACTACTGTAGCTGGAGGACCCCCCCAGGGAGCAGAGGATAGGGCGCGGGAACGGGACGCGCCCTGGTGTCTCCATGGGCGGCACCCGGGCAGGAGTGGCGTGCGGGGTCTGTCGTGTGCCGCTCCAGCTCGTCTTTCATGGAAGCAAGGAAGCCAGCCACGTGTTCCACATGCGTTGCGCGGTGGAAGCCCTCGCGAGAGCCGTGACGCGGGCACACCAAGCCGTGACGAAGCAAAAAAATGCGGCGCCCGGTACCCGGTACACAAGAAGGGAAGCTTTAGAGGCAGCGGTCCTCAAGCGGGCCGAGGTCTTCGCGATCGGGCAGAGCGAATGAGGACGGGAGGTTGGGGGGGGTACAGGCGACGTGGACCTGCGCAGGTGAGGGTCGTTGTACAGATGGGACCGGCCCCGTCTGCGTATATGGGGCCACCACTCGATGTCGTTTTACCTGATGATCTGCAGCAACCCTTCGAGAAAGGGTAAAAGCTGCACAGCGGAACCTGGCAGGCTTGAAATGACCAACGACGCCTTGGGAGAACACCGGTCGAACAGGAACTTTTGGTGCTCGCTCCTGCGGGCGGTCAAGCTGTGGCACATCCTGCTGGCCCTGGTGCGCATCACGAGGCGACAGAGGTTCGCGTTGGTGGTGTATAGAGAGCGGCGATATAGCCCGCGTGCTCCCGTGGCCGATGCCGTACTCGAGGGCAGGGGACACAGGGTGGCGGGATGCCGCCCAAGAAGCTTCGGAGGAGGCGATGCTTGAATGTGCGTCGCCGGCGTGAGGGCACGCGGGGAAGATGGTAAAAGTCCCAGCACGCACCCTCCTCGCAGAGCCGCGCTCGAGGCAGGCAACGTGGAGGCGTGGGCCACACTGGAGGCCAAACTCCCAACCGAAGACCCCGTCGCCGTCTCCGCGGTCGCGGCGGCTGCAGTGCCGGCCAGTGCTACCGAAAGCGCAAGAAGGATGTGCTCCCGCCGTGACGCCCGGACGAGGAACACTACGTCCCCCAGGTAATTTTCGATACCGTCGGCTCCTCTGTAGTGCTTTATCGGACCCCGAAAAAAATCACGGTCAACGGTTCGCGCGCCTGCTGTCCGTCTTCCACACCGGCATCAGGCGCGCGGAATTTGGCACGAGCATTGAGTAAAAAATCTAGCGGAGAATCGTCGAAGAGCCGGACGCGCTCCCACCTCTTGCAGTCAAGCCTCACCCCGCTTTTTAGGGGGAAAAGCATCGGCCGGTTCGCGCTGGAATTTTGTGGGGGTGGTTCCTTGCCGCGGGGGTCGTGTGGTAGTGGTGGCCGCGGCTGGAGGGGGTCAATCGCGAGGCGAGGTGGTCTGGGGTCGCGGTGCCGGGAGGGGTGGAGCACGTGGGGCTGAAGGCACGAGCGCTTCGAGCACGACCCGGGAAATAGGCTCGTTCTCACCGACCGCTCCAACGCCCTCAACCCAGTCAACAGGACTGCCGTGCTCGAGGAGGTTGCCAACTGCGTGCTAGCGCTGACGCCGTTTTTTGTTTCGGCGGACTGTTACGGTACGAGGCCAGGTGGCGCGCTATCCCGGACGGGCTCTGGGGAGACCTGGACGATCGCTTGCTCCGGTGGAGTCCAGCAACAGGCGCATTCTCCGGGGTCGGCGATGTTCTGCCTTACGCTGCGGCCGGGGCGGAAGCGCATCGGGCGAGGATTTTGAGGGAGAAGGAGCGGAAGACTTGAAATATATTGAAGATACATATATATATAATATATACATATCGACCTTATGGGTGTCACGGCAAATGTGGTTGGAGTTGTTACCCCCCGGAAGGACACGCCCCGACGGCGGAGGAGATTTTTCGCCTGCAGAAGTGCCGACGTCCGCATCGCCCAAGAAGGTGACGGTGGTGAGCGCTCCCCCTTCCGGTGGGCACAGAAAACCGTGGGGGGTCTGTGAGAGACGGAGACGCGGACGACTGCCTCGCGTGCAGCCTCGCTGTGGCATGACATGCCGGACAGGCAAGTGGCGGCCTTCAACGCCATCCGATCCGTCGGGATGAAGACATCGCTACCCCGACCGTGTCCCGCAGGCTAGCTCAAGGCGTGTCTTATCGAAACGTTGTGGTCCCTTGAAAGAACGCAAGGAGAGCAAAAAACGAAGAACGGGGGCGTGACATGTTGTCACAACCGTTCTTTCTTCCGAGAGGGGGTGCCACCGACGAGAGCAAGGAGAACGCCCGCTCTTATTGAGAGCGGGGTCGCGATATCGCCGGACGCCCTGGCGGACCTTACCGGCCCGTTGAGAGACCGAATCGATGAATGCGCTCCCTGAACCGACCATCATCGCCTAGCTCGGAACCAGCCTGAAGTAGATTCGGGACACATGGTGGGTTCCCAAAGGAGGCGATGTCTGGCATCGCCCCTGAATTTTGACTGGACTGTGGTCTCGGTACGGAGGAGGGCTCCACTCCCATGGCGCCCAGAGGTCGACACGCCGACGGCGCGCACGACGCGATCAACACCGACTCCCGGAAAGCTCAACAAAAGTTGGGCAAGCTCGTCAATCGGGGGGGACGTCACGCCACGTACGCAGCTTTTCTGTACCAGCTGCCAGAGAAGGCGCGCCCGCCGGGACCGGACAACCCGCTAGGGGGAATGGAGGCGAGAGACTTCGCCGAGGCTTCTCGCACGACAGGAGTCTGCAGGGGGTTGGAGGGGCTAACGCCTGCGTTCGGGCACAACCTGACGAACTAGGGGGGATGGAGACAAAGGCCTTCACCAACACTGCTCGCTACAGGGGGTTACAGACGGTCGGAGGAGCTGCCGCCTGCCTTCAGCCGCGGCTCCGAGTCATACCTTTCCTCAGACTCCGCGGGGCTAGCATGACGTACGGTGGGTGTTGACGAGTAGGAAAGTAGAGGAGACGTGTCCCTGCACGCTGCCGCATCTGCCCCCCCCCCCCAAAAAAAAACCCGGACAGCAAGATGAACCAGCACCAGCCCCCTTTTGTTCTCAGAATGGCTTGGGATCCCTGACCAAAACGTCGAAAGCACCGTAACCCTTCACCGCGGACCGGAACCTGAAGAAGTGGGCGTCGTCATCATCAGGAGGGGAGGTTCGTTGGGAGGGGCGGACACCGGGAGTACCGAGACAAAGCCACCGTGCTGCTCAGATGCTCAAGAGCGGGGACGGGACACCTACGCGGCGGCGGCAACCCTGACCACGATCTATCAGCTGCCTCTACTGCCCTCGAGGTGCGCGAGTGCTGACACTGCGCTCGTCCGGGACAAGAAAAGGCGTCCGTCGACGAGTGACAGCTACAAAACTCGACACTTCCGCGGTGGATTGTTTTTGGGATGTATCGGGGTGGAATGGAGCAGCTTCATCGATCGGCTGCGGCGAACGTACTGGCGCTGGGGGCGGGGGTGGGCGGGGGCGGGGGGGGGGGTAGGCCCCTTGCTATAAAGGGATTTTTTCAAGGAGAGCTTCTTGCCTGTAGTCTCGGTTATCACACAGATGGTCATCTCGAGGAGGGCGCCTCGCTTGGAACTCCTATTTCGGGGTTGTCAGGAGATTGGGAGGAGCGCGCGCGGGGGGCGGGGGGGGGGGGGGTGACAGGCTAACGGTCATGGCTTAAGGATGGAGTCTGGGTACGGCTGGGGAGGGAAAACCGTAGGGGTAGGTTAATTTGCCATGAGAGACAGCGCAGCAAGAGAAGAAAATCGATATTAAGGCCGAAGGCTGGTACATAAAAAAAAAAACACTGTAAAACATGTAAGTTAAGTGCTCGTAAAACACAGCTGCCCTGGCCTATTCGATTTCAGCTTTGGTTTTTCTTCTGTCCTGATGGCAGTCGTCTGTTCTGAGTGATCGAGACTACATGAGCTGGACGTTGTCGGAGGAAAAACCTTGAAAAACAAAGTTGACATTTTTGAAGGTAAAGAAGGAGCACAACTCTTTCTTTGTTTTTACCTTTTCGCCCAAAAGCCGACTTTCGAAAAAAACTCGAAGAAAACAAAAGAAAAAACGAACAACTGTAAGCTTCCCATGGGTTTTCTAAACCACGGGTACCCCGCCGTAGGGCAGGTACGGGACAAGGCAGTTAAACTGCCTCATTGCATAAAACGTTGCAAACTAACGCTGAGATTAATAGGCGCTTTTTTCGCAGCCTTTTTTCACAAGCAAAACATCCGCCTCAAGACTGGCTGCACTCGAAAGCACGACCTTGGCGTTGGTAGTCACGAGCTTAGAACACTATTGCCATGTTGTTTTTTTTCTCTCGTCCCGATCCAAAAGGCCCCGCATCCCTCTACCCTTTTAGAACCGCGGTCCCGTTTTGGGGACAAACTACTCAGAATTTGACTGGCTTGTCCCCAACAACGGGACTGCGGTACTAAAAGGGGGTAAGGCCGACACCAGCGTTGAAGAAAGCGGGAGTAAGTGTAATCGCTTGGACACGATAGTGCATGGGTTTCCTTTTGTTTCCGAGGTTTTCTTCTTTCGGGAAACTTGTGAGTGATCAAAGTTGAAGGTCATGCTGCACATTGTCGGATGGGCAGAGAAAGAACAATAATACTATATTTTGAGCATTAAATCGGCACAAGACCGATCGAGCCCCAGGTCTCATCTCTACTTTTTCCCGTACCAATGGCTGCTTTATTGCGGGGTACCCACTGCTGTACAACTGCTCTAGCTGATGTTGTAACGGAAGCCACGAGTAAAATCGGCACACGAAGCGTAATCTAAAGGTGGAAGCGTGGTGAGCTTACGGACACCAGTCTGCATCGTCCCCCTTGTTGCATCGTGACTCACGGACACCAGTCTGCATCGTCCTCCCCCCCCCCCCGCCCCCCGCCCCCGCCCCCCTCCCAGGTGCTGTCGTGGCCGTTTGCTGTGTACATGGTCGTCACTTTCTTGTCTCATCGTCAGTGGTCTTCGCTGAAGTCTCAAGAGGGTAAAACTGTACCTCTCTGACCGTAAATATAAGTACCGCTTGGTATTCATATTGATGACTATAAGTTCCTTACATTCCCGTCTATTTGGCTTCCGATAATAATGTATAGCGCGTAAATTCAGCCAAATGTAGTCCCATATATATACGTACGATTGGGGGGGGGGGGGGTACTCTCTTGGTGGGCGGGGGCGCTCTTATTTGGTGCTTGCCTTAGCCATTTAACCATTGACCACGCACCCCTTTCCAGACGGAGCACCGTTCCCACTCCTAACAGAGACACCTCCAACATTTGGGCGCTCATTACATTGTTTCCAAATATTGCATGATTTTTGTTTTATCAATCTTATGCCCTTCCTGTTTGGGGGGGGGGGTTGTCCCCATTGTTGGTGGGGCTCCTTCCATCGAGCAGCTAATAGCTAGCTCTACACCCACCTTTTTGTCAAAGCAAAATGACACTTAATTCGTTTTTTGCGCCTATATACGGAGGTGCACCATTTCTTTTCCGGGGCTCTCTCCTCTCACTCACTCGAGGAGCGCTCCCAAAAAAAACGATTTTTCACAACAAAATGAAGAGCGCAACCCGATAGACGAGTCCCACGGCCTTAAGCACACATGAAAGTCATTTTTGCGAAGCAAGAAGGGCATTCCGACGATTTCGGGTCAACCCTTTTGGGACTGCAGCCGCGTTTTGGGGGGGACAAAGTACTCAGATTTTGAAAGGGTTAAGGAGCCCCGTGATTCAGCTTCTTAAAAAAAAAAAAAACGCCTCTGTTGTAGCGCGCGTCTTTTGAGCAAAAAAAAAAAACAAGAGCGCGAAACCCGATGGCCTCGTACTGTCGGTAGGTATATCAACGAATAAACAAGAGCAAAATAAGTATGGTGTTCCAACGATATTGGGTTGACTTCCTCTCGGCTAGACCCGCGACTCTTTTGGAGCAAACTGCCTATGTGCAGTCCCGTTTTGGGGACAAACTACTTGGAATTTGGGTGCTTCGTCCCCGAAACGGGACTGTCTAATAATAATAGCTCGAACTTTGAGAGATTTCCCCCCCCCCCCGCCCATTTCTTCTCCAAACGGGAGAGTGCAGTTCGCAAAAAAGGGATCAAGGAGCGAGCCCCGCGGCTGTCAGAAAATTATTATTAGGTTGTTTCGGCCGAAAAATGGTACGAGTCTGTATACCCCTATGGTATCTAGAATTGTATTTTGGGCCCCATCTCGGAGGCCAAAGTGTTGTGGGTGACGCCGTAAGCTGACGAAACCAAGCGCATCGAGAAAACACCAACCATCACTCTTTCCCGCGGCCCCCTTTTTCCACCTTTCCTGTCTAGGCGTGTACTCACTTGAATCGCGCCGCGAAGCACGGTCGTACCGCCCTTCCTTGTGATACGCACGTACCGTACATACGTACGTGACGCGTTGTGCTGTCTATGCGTTTGTCCTACCGCGCACTGCGCGTTTGCATGCCGCCACCCTCCCCCCCCCCCCCCAACAACCTACATGCCACCACACCACGCCATCATCATCATAGCATCTTGCTTCAAAACACCTAGTACCAGATATTACGGGGGACATAGTTAATAGGACGAAATATTTTTAGTAAAAATGGTTAAATTTATAGGTTTTTATGGATACCACAGGTCCTATTAACTATGGTCCCCCGTAATAGCATGTATTGGTACGTACGTACTATATATACCCGAACACGCTGAACAAGATTGTTCTGTCTATGGTCGTCGTTTGTTCTACTGCGCATCTACATTTCACCCCCCTTCCCCCCCCCCCCCGCCCTCATCTACATGCCACCGCCCCGCACCATCACCATCATGTCATCTGCTTCAAAACAAACACCTGGTAGTAGGTATCGGTACGCACGTACTCTAGATGCCCTATTTAATAACACGCTGAACAAGATATACATAGAGAGAAGCAGCCCGTTATGTTGATGACTTGTGTCCTCTTCCAGAAGGTTACTTGCTGACGGCTTCTCGTCGTCGTTGACGGGAGGTGATATCGCGCTCAGTACAGCAGAGGCGATGTGATGTGAGTGCCGTTCGTTGCTCTGCGGCGGACCCTCTTCTTGGAAAAAAAAAAATCGCCAGGGGCCGGAACACGTTACACGTCACACACCGCCAGCGCCATCAGCCAGCAATAATATAATCATACCTGGTATAATAAATAGTAGTGTCATAATATCATATCGGGGAAACAGCATAGTAAAGCAGAGAACCAAATATATATGGCGTATACGTTGGGAATACCTGGTTTTGGTTTTCCATCGAGGGCTCTGTTTAACACTATTGTTCACGGGAACATAAGATCAAATATTGTTGTAAAAATAGCGAAATTTGCAGGTTTTTGTGTGTACCGTAGGCCCTACCAGGTATTTAATATGGTCCCCCGTAAATGGTACCAGCAGTAGTATCAAAACACCGAACATACGCCAGTACCGACCCACGCGATAGCATCAACCAATCTAAAGCGCCGAAACCGCTTCACGGACAAAAAAAAGTACAACGGAAACACCGGTATGTGCATATCGACACTACAGCAGTACGCATCAATCACTCCGTCCTGAAATATGTTTTTTTTGTTCCCCCTTTAAGCACCGCAGTCCCGTGTTCGGACGAAGCACCCAAATTCTGCGCAGTTTTCCCCTCAAAACGGGTATACTGCGGTTTGCCCTCATAGGGTTAACTGTATAGGTGATCTAGATCATGATCTACCTGTATATGATATGTCCGACGTGTATTGTAACTGAACCCTTTTAGGTCAAACTGCAGTCCCGAATTGGGGGACAAACTACTTAGAATCAGAGTGGTTTGTCCCCCCCAAACGGGACTGCAGTTTTTGCCCTAAAAGGGTATATTGCTGTAGGTGATATATTAATAGATCATGATCTATCTGTAGATGATCCGTCCGACGTGTATTATAACTGAACCCTTTTAGGGCAAACTGCAGTCCCGGTTTGGGAGACCAACCACTTAGAATTTGAGTGGTTCGTCCCCCCAAAACCGGACTGCGGTCCTAAAATGGTTAATATCAAGAAAAGGAAGAAGCAAGGACAGCAAATTTAAATGGAGTAGATAGATAGATATAGGGCTATTTTCGCTTCCCGTGGCTTTCTTCTGGCGAAGTGCTTTTGAGTGAATCAACGTTGAACCGCATGCTATGAATAGTAATAGTACACGTCGCCGGATGGCAAGAACAATGTCAATAATAATATACGTAAATAGGTAGCCAGATCTTGTGCATAGGTTTCGTTTGTTACCGTGGTTTTCTTCTTCCAGGAACGTTTTAAGGATCAAAACGTTGAAGCTCATGCTACACATTGTCGAATGGGGTGCGTAGTAATATCAATGCGTAGTAACATCAATATATCAACGGCCCCTGTCTCTCGGAACTGAGCGCTATTGGAACTGCTTTGGGTAAATCAAGGCGTACGCCTTGAAGAGGGGGAACAAAAAAGTGTCGAAAACAAAAGTGACGACATCGTATGGTAGCATACAGCATATCATCTAATCGAAGAAAGCCCGGGCCGCTGGTGTGGTATTGAATGATTTTTCGCGATGCGGTGTTTTCTCACGTTTCGGTGTGAGGTTCGGCGCTTCCTTGCCGAACCGAACCGAACCGAACCGAACCGAACCGAACCGAACCGAACCGAACCGAACCGAACCGAACCGAACCGTAGGATTTTGCAAACAGAAAAACCGAACCGCGGTTCGATGCTACTGTATACTCGTACGACATGGTCCGACCTCTAATATGATACCAGGGTATATGTTGCCGGTATCTTATAGATACTGATCGTACTAATTTCAAGCATTTTGTTTCTCGTGACAAAAAGCCGATTTTCCCGTGGACTTGTTGTCTCCCGAAAAGTCTGGGTAAATGTCTGTTTCCGACTAAAGACTACAAAAAGTCAAGTTGACTGTATTACGGGGGACCATAGTAAATAAGACCAATTATGGTTAAAAAAAAAAGGCAAAATACATACCTGGTAGGTTTTTGTGTGTACCGTAGGTCCTATTTACTAGGGCCCCCCTTAATAGTTGCCGTCGGGTCCAGCCAACGCACGCCATATTAACAGCCAACGCATGCTAATTGATTATGATGGAAGGTTTTTTGGTAGATGCTGATGCTTCTTAGGGGGTGCTTAAGGAGGGGAGTGGCCGTTTTTTGGTGGATGAGATGGAAGGATTTTGGTTGTGGTAGTCTTCATGGGCGTCACATCGGTTTTGATTTGTTGTACCAGGTATGATACTGCCGCGCTTCTGCTCTGGAGAGTTCTTCGTTTTCTGTTCCTCAGTCGTTTTTAGAACAGCACTACACATAGTCGGATGTCCTCACCTCGCCGGGCAGATCATCGACTCCCACTTCAACTCCCACTTCATGACCACGTTCATCGCTCTGGGCAGATATCTTCCTGATCTGTATGATGCATCGTGCGTGGCAGGCCGAGTTGCCGGGTGGGAGGGATGGACCGTAGAATCTGCTGCATTATCTGAATAGATATAGAACATGTTCCCTGGGTTGAATCTGCCGGAGTCTGCACAGATCCTGCGCAGCACCTTCATAACGGCAGGTGCAGAATCAGGAGATGATCTAGATGATGATCTAGATTATCTGTCTATCTGTCTGTCTGTAGGACGTATGAAAACTGTCCAAAACACGTGACGAGCACGTATGGTTTTGGTCTCACGAAAAGCAAGCAGCCGCGGTTGCCGAGGGACAGGGGGGGGGAAGGGTGTACCCATCTCAATCATGCATGGTCGTAGTCGTATGACCATAGACCCTCGCGATTCCTGCAACGCCGGGACGGATGGGAGCACGCGGGATTTTTCACCGATCAGGCAGACTCGGCTCGCACTCAAGCTTTGGCCAAGCGAAACTTGAGGCGTCGAGCGAGTCGGCGAGAAAGAGTGAGCTTCATTCCCTCTGCTACAGCAGTAGGAACCGCTTGTTATATAGGCAGACTTGCAATAAATGGATGACAGCTTCGACTGAATTGAGATTCGATTTTCTGGTGTGGCCACTTCCAGAGACAGTAGTAGGGGGGAGAGGGATGTGAGCCCCGGGTTTCTATGATACAATGCAAGGACATTTCAGATGGGCACGCACGCTCCCACTATTTACGGCGGGGGGGAGGGCATATCTATAACAATCAGAACCAAATATGATGTATAACCTATGGAGGGATACGGTATTCTTGGGTCTATCGCGGGCTTTGACTACGACGTGTGCCGTATCGCTCGCTCGGCATCTGTCTGAACTCTCTCTCTCTCTCCAACGCGTGCTACAACAATAGGGGTATACTATGCATATACGTGGCACCTTTTTTTGCCTTTTGAGGCAATAGTTCTGACTTCCTGGGGGGCATCTCCGCTGAGGAACTACCCACCTTTTTTTAGATAAGACTTACAGGCGGTGGGATTGCTCATGGGGTTAACCCTTTTGTTGACTCCGTCTGTGGGAAATATATAGAGCCCTCTCAGGGGAGAATCCTCAGAAATTTCTCAGAAAATATTGGTTACACCCCCGACCGTTCAACCGTACACCCTTTCGTTAAATCCGTTTGTGGGCGATATATAGAGCTTCTGCAAGGGAGGATCCTCAGAATGTTCTCTGATTTTTTTGGTTACACCTCCGACCGTAGGGTGTACCGTAGCGTGCGTCCTGTCATTCATTGCCGAGAGATGTGTTATCGTGTTCGTATATTACCCGTGTGACACGGCAAGAACTACCACTCTGTATCTAAATATAGGGAACTTTTTGATCGAGTACTAGTATAAAAATGTCCCTCTTTTTGTGGGCGGAGGGGGGTGCAGTAGTCCGCGGCGACTTGCACGAGCCACCAGCGGAGCCACAGCCCTACAGGAATTGCAGCACTGTACAGGTACGCGTTTCAAGAGGACCTTAACAACACCCCTCCTCTCTGGTGTCGATTGCGATACCCCCTGTCAGGGGTACACTATTATGACTGTGGAGACAAAACACTTGAAGTTAGAGCCATACAATAGTTTAAGGGTCGGTGAAGCACAAAAAAGGGTCGAGCACGATTCTCTGCTCGTACTGTCCGCGGCAGATCGCTCTGTCCCAATATATAATACACGTTTAGATTGAAAATTACTGTACAAACGATGGTTACATTTAGGGACAGGGTGGGCCCCGAACTGTAACGCCCGCTCTTAGTATATCGAAGTTTTTAATCAGATTTTTTTGCGTATATTTTCAGTTTTCAGGGACAGCTGGTGAGAGAAAGGACCGCGCTTTTTCTTGTTCGTTGTGTAGTAGCATCCGGTGCCTGGGCTCACAACTCGCACGAGCACTCGTAGCGGGTGATGCTTTACGAGACCGCGCGCTTCCCTTATCGTTATATAATCCCTGGGTTCACATGCGAGTATGCTCGTAGTACTTCGTAGCACTGGCACCGTTCGAAGTGTACCTGGTATATGACATATTATGCGCTCTTTGTGTTCTGCCAACAGTTACAACAATTTTTTTATTTCTCGGTGGCGGGGGGGGGGGGGGGGTTGTGCCTATAGTACAGGCTATATATGAGTGTATTAGAGATACGGCAATTCTCTTCCGTTGAGCTGCCCAGTGGTCAGCGCTGACTACTACTAAAGTTAGCTCATGGCGTACAGCATCTCTTCAACAAAAACAAGCACAACATGGGGGTCCTGCCCGCCTGTCCGCGGCTGTTGAGCCTGAGGACCCCCAGATTACACTTTGGTTGGAGACAAGCAATACCAGGTACACCGTAACCACTGAGTTACGTAGAAGTCGGCGCTGACCGACCTAACGCGGGGGTTGGGGTTCATACCGCTGTGGACTACGTAGCAGTTCGGCACTTCTAGCTAGCTGAGCGGCTGCCGTTTACACCGCCGTGAGCTGCAATAGCAGTCAGCGCTGACGAAGGCTCGATATAGTTCTTACCCCGACCTAGCAGTCATCGCTGATTGTTAGCGGAACGGTTGTGGGCTATACCAGTATACCACCAAAAAGCCAAGACAGCTGTCAGCGCTGACTACTGCAGTAGCTCAGTGGCTAGAGTGTACCTCCAACTAACTATAAGCACAATCTGGGATCCACAGGGTTCAGGCTGACTGCTGTAATAGCTGCGTATAGCAAGGTGTGTCGTCATCAAACACTCAATCTCGGGTCCAGCCTTAAAAGGAAGTCTGGCCGCCAGATTGTGTTTTTTATTATTAATAGAGATAACACCGTACCGACCGACCTATGAGTAGTAGTCAGCGCTGGCTGCTTTCGTAGGAGCTCATTTTTAGTGGTCATGGCGCATCTCTAATAACAGAGTGATTTGAGGTTCTGAGCCACATCTTTGTCGGAGGGCAATCATGGCAACAACAATAAATGATAACGTATTTTCGTCTGCGATCCGACAATATCCAGTGTGTACTCGTATGCGAAGTAAATGGCATTGTTCAGCCAAACACTCACACGTCGATCACGCATGAATCGTCCCGACAACACAGAAAGAAAAAGAACACTACTACCGTTAAAACCCTGTTCTTAATGCCAGGGTACCAGGTATGTATACGGTATATATAATGTATAGCTAATGCATACATACTGTATGTAATGCATACAAAATATTTATTGTTGTTGTTACGTCCGCCACCTGACACTTGTTTTTTCATCGTCTATGGACCGGAGCCCTGTCAAAACGTACCAGGTATCGGCTGGAACAAGCTAACACGCATACTTCGAAGGGTACGAGGTACTGGTATGCAGTACGTATACATACACATAACGAGTTGATATACATTATACACTATACGAGTACATTGTACATGCACCGATCAGGGGTCACCTAACTTCTTCTCGGCTTAAAAGCGAACAAAATATGTTCCTAACTGCTGATAAATCGAAGCTCTTCCGAAGAGTAAAACTGATGGCGTTTCACATCCTATCATATCAGTTGGGCATACAGCGCTTTGATTTCTAAACAAATATTTCGTCCCACGTGCGTACGTGCGTTCGGTACTACCAGCAGTCTCAGCCTTTTTACGTCTTCTGAGCAGAAGCGACGGGGATACAGAAAATCCTCGTCCTCACAGAGACGACCACGCCTCCATGAGGGAATACTATCTTACAACACTAGCCCACCCTGAAAGGGCTGTCGGTGTGGATGTATAAGTACATGCATACGCAGATAATCTGGAGGAAAATGACACCCGTGTGGAGAATATGGAGAACGAACCCAAGATGAGGCGCTTTATAAACCGCTCCCACACCTCTACAAAAACTTGCAGACGGCGATTCACTCAGACAAAAAATTAAACAAAACAACCGGAACGCGTGTTGTACACTAACGCAATGTGGAAAAAATAAAAAACTGAAAAATTGCCGTGATCTGACGACATATGTCAAGAACGAGGAGAGCACACGAACTTATGCCTGGTACCTACTATATACTACAGGTGCACGTATGTGAGAATTACCACTCTGTCCAGAATTTTGAGGAACGCTTGTGCCTTCATATTCTTATAATATTCTTTTAAGACACACCCGAAAAGGTCCTTACACTTTTGCGGACAGAGTGGTGTACTTTAAGAGAGCGCTGCCGCCCGTAAAAAAAGCACTTCCTGCCCGAGAAACAAAAGATCGCGCGCGGAGGCGGGGGGGAGAGGGGAGATGGGGTGTACTCGATAGGAGAGACTTACTCGATCTCATGCATGGCCGTAGTCGTATGGCCATGGACCCTCGCACCCCTACAATGCCGGGACGGAGCAAGTTGGGTTTTTACCGACCAGGCAGACATTTGCTTGCACCAAGCGCGAAGCGCCGTGAGGTGTCCGGCGATCCGCATGAAGGGTGAGTTGCATCCTACTAAGAACCGCTTGTGAGGCGGACTTACATATGAATGACAGCTTCAACGAGTTAATTTAATTTCTGGGGGAGAGGGGGGGGGGCTTACTCATTTGTTGCCTGCCTTAGTCATTTGACCATTGACCACACACCATTCTCCAGACGGAGCACCGTTCCTACTCCTATTAGAGACACCTCCAACATTTGGGCGCTCATTACGTTGTTTCCACATATTACATAAACGTTTGGGGGGGGGAGGAGGGGGGGGCACACCACGAGTACTCTCATCCTAAAAGTAAAAAAGGCGAGGCGCTCTTTGAAGACCAAGGGGGGGAAGGGGTAAATATTTGTCCGGAGACACTGCTGTGATGAACGGGGCTATTTGATAGACCAGTTTTTAGAGCCGAGATTCATCAGGTTTCCACGACTGAACGAATAATCGGTAGGTGACTTAATAGCCAACCATCTGACTTAAGTCGGCGAGTCGGGGTCGTGGGAAGCCAGCTCTGATGAACCAGCCGACTTAAATCAGGCGAGAGCGAAGCGAGAGGTGAACCAGCCCTCCCCGGCCGAGGAGGCCCTGCCCGAAAAAGACGAAGCATGTATCCCGTACACAGGCAATCAATCCTTCCTGCAAGTATGGAAACCCAATATGAAGTCGGATAGTCGGCACCTCCGGGAAGCGACCAACTACCATCGTATTGCGAGTACTAGTATCTAGTTTGGTGACTTTAGCCGTGCTGACTCACAGCTCTAGCTATGACGGAATCGCAGTGGAGGCGGCGGCGACGGCGGCCGCGGCTCACGGTCGCGGATAGGAAGGTGGCAGGCGGTAAGCAGCACCACCCTGGGCGGAAATGTAAGGACCGTTCAGACACCAATATGCAAACCAATCGGTCGACCTATATTAACGACCAGCGCCACAAGAGGCAAAGCTGCTGAAAGGACGGACCATCGAACGGGAAAGCTACTATTACGGGGGACCATATTAAATAGGACCTACGGTACACACAAAAACCTATATATTTCGCTATTTTTACTATTTAATAACAATATTTGGTCCTTTTTACTCTGGTCCCCCGTAATAGTGCCTCATCTGGTGGCGTACAGGCTATGATATAGCTTCTCTACTTTGAATAGAAACTTGTCGCCGGTGGCCAAGAGATACTGTTGCACCATGGGAGGCTTGGTAGAAAACGTTGGCGTAGGAGCGGACGAGTGTGTTTTATTGCCACGCTCGTGTCTCCCCTCGGCATTGTCGAGCTTTCAAATGTCTCGTCTATGTTATCGTGCCTACTGTATGTAGCCTTGAGTCACTTATGCGCAGGATTTCCAGGAATACGTGATACGAGAGTGTCGCAGTAAAATGTTTATTTTTCTTCGGTCGCGAAAAGAGTTTTCGCGCGCATGACTACGTACTACTGTGGTATCGCCCATGGTGCCCGATGAGCATCTGTTGTGAAAAGCCCGAGGGTGGCCGATTAATATATATATACCTTCTGTGATTCTGCCTGTCGGTTTGGAAATAGAAAACCATAATAGGCTACTCAGTCAACGCTAGAAGGGGTACTCTATTGGCCTAGACTGCTCAATCAGCGCTAAAAGGGGTACCCTATTGGCCTAGACCATTTAGTCAGCGCTAGAAGGAGTACCCTACTAGCCTAGACTACTCAGTCAGAACTAAAAGGGGTACCTTACTGGCCTAGACTATTCAGTCAGCGCTAGAACCGGTAATCAGCGCTAGAAGGGGCACCCTACTGGCCTAGACTACTCAGTCAGCGCGAGAAGGGACACCCTCCTGGCCTAGACTACTCTGTCAGCGCTGGAAGGGGCACCCTCCTGGCCTAGGCGACTCTTTCAGCGTTAGAAGGGGTAGCCTAGACAACTCAGTCAGCGCTTGAAGGGGTAACTCACTAGCATAGACTACTCAAACAGTGCTATAAATAGGGAGAGTGCACTAGCCTAGACTAGTCAAACAGCGCTATAAATAAGGAGAGCGTACCAGCCGAGACTACTCAGTCCGCTCTAGAAGGGGTACCGTACGGGCCTAGACTACTCAGTCAGCGCTAGAAGGAGTACCCTAATGGCCTAGACCACTCAGACAGCGCTGCAAATAGAAGGGGTAGCCTACTAGCCTAGACTACTCAGTCAGCGTGAGAAAATGTACCCTACTGGCTCAGACTGCTCAATCAGCGCCGAAAGGGGTGCCGTACTTGCCTAAACTACTCTGTCAGCGCTAGAAGGGGGCAACCTACTAGCGTAGACTACTCAATCAGCCTTCGAACGGTGCCACCTAGCCTAGACTACTCAGTCAGCGCTATAAATAAAAGAGGTACCCTGCTGGCCTACTATAGACTACCCCGTCAGCGCTAGAAGGGGTACTCTACTAGCCTAGCCTACTCAGTCAGCGCTAAAAGGTATAAGCTACTAGTCTCGACGACTCAGTCGGCGCTATAAGTAGAAGGGAAAACCTACTAGCATAGATTACTCAATCGACACTGGCTGGGTAGACTACGCTAGCAAGCTGTCCCGTGCAGCGTCGACTGGGTAGTTTAGGCCAGCAGACTGCCCCTTCCAACGCTCCCCGATTACGAGGCTAGGCTAGTAGAGCACCCCGTCCAGCGCTGGCAAAGCAGGCTATTAGGCAAGAGGGCTGGGGACGAAACGGATGAACACTCTGTCCTTTTGCTTTCCTCTTCGTCCGACGAAATTATCCGAGCACGAGCTTTTTCCGTCGGTCGCTCATGAAATATCGGCGTTATCGTATGCTGCGCGCTGGTTATTATACCTTCCCCCCCCCCCCCCTGACGGGTGCCCTGTAGTTGTGGCATCTAATTTTTCTGAGATCCTCACACTTGATTATAGTATAGGAGCTCTGCACCCCACCCAAAACCTGATTTCGATAATCGATAATAGCTATCACGGTGGACCCTTACATGAAAACCCAAAATGGGGGACAAAAAGGCCTCCCCACGTATTTCTGAAGAACGCAAATCGTGCAGCATCGGTGGTAAGCCCTATCCTCAACCTCGCGCTCGAAAACGGACAGCATTTTCGATTCACGCAGGAGTGGTTTCTTGAGACACAAACGCCCCCAAGTGTGGGGAGTGTTGGGGTTATATTGCGCCTTTCTACCACGGGCCTCCGTGGTCGTATGCCCCCCCCCCCCCCCTCCGAATGTGATAGTACGAAAGCTGGAATATGCAGGAGAAGTATGGGAAGGGAATGAGAAACTCGTAAAACAAATTGAAACAGTACAGATGGCAGCACCTAAAAAAATCCCAACACTGCTCAAGTACGACTAGCGATGCAATATTGAGAGCAGAACTGGAATGCATCCACTCAAGACGAATAGGGATACGAGAGTACGGGACGTGCCAAAAAAGAGGTTGCCAGCCAATAGTTGATGGAGCTGTATGGGAGAAAGTAACAAAAGGGCGAGCTGGAATAAGGTGGGATAGCGTAGCTGAGAAAGTTTGGAAGGGTATAGGGAGGAACCAAGAAGACGTTATGTCCGCCGGGAAGTTTGGGAGGCACAAGGCAGAAGTAGAAGAAAGGGTAGATATAAGGGAAGTCCTAGCGCTTAGCATAGAAACAAGGTGGAACCGGAAAAAAACATTTAGAGATATACGGGGGATTGCGGGAAGGGATAGGAATGAAAACGTATTTGCACGGCCCAATGGACTTCGCGAAAACGCTGAAGCTGCGCTTTCGTGCAGATGATCTGGACCTGCCAGAAAGAAGAAAGAGGTATACCAGTAGCCGGCAGGAGGAAGCAATAGATGCACAGATGTGCCCGTGTGGCAGAGCAATAGATAGTAGAACTCACATAGTAGGAGAATGTGAAATATACAAGGAGGAACGGGATGTGTTAGAAGAGATGAGGGAAATAGACGAATGTGGCATGGAGGAGTTTGATACACTAGATAGCAGCGAGAAAACGATAGCTATCCTACGCGATAGATGGTGGTCACAGGCGGCCAAACAGGAAGGGGATAAGATGAGCAAAACTTTTCTATGTAATATATGGAAACAACGCAATGAGCGCCCAATTGTTGGAGGTGTCTCTATTAGGAGTAGGAACGGTGCTCCGTCTCGAAAGGGATGCGTGGTCAATGGTCAAATGACTAAAGCAAGCCACAAATGAGTACGCCCCCCTTCCCCCCCCTGACGGGTGCCTTGTAGAGATGGCACTTAGTTTTTCTGGGACTCCTCACTCGATTATAGTTTAGGGGCTCTATACCCCACCCAATTATATAAATTTTGGGAATGGCTAGTGCATTCCGATTAACAAACACCCCAAAAATCAGTATACCGCTTCAAGCCAGTGTACTGATAGATTTTGACGATAGTGCAATCGCTGCTGACTGGGTCAGCCAAGTTGCCCAGCCCTATGATATTGAAAGTAGCTATGGCAACCCGATGAATACCCCAAAAAGTTAGAATACTGTACCGTATATAGGTAGATAACGTACGATATAGTAAACACGCCCACCAGGTATGGTACCGACAACGATATTGGAACGAATAGCCCTGCTAGGACTGCTGTCCCGTTTTGGAGACAAAGTACTTGGAATCTGGGCGGTTTGTCTCCAAGACGGGACTACAGTTCCAGAAGGGTGGAGGAGCCTGGTCATGTCAGAAATAGCTTGGCCGAAGGCCGAAAAAAGTGCTGATACCCCACAGATCGTGGCAGGCGGTCCCGCCCCGAAGCACTAAAGGGGGTCGAGCGACAGTAGTGGGGACACCTGTTTAAATGGAGGCCTGATAGATAAAAGATAGATTAGAGACGATAGTTCGGGAAATTCAGAGCGGCCTAAAAGGGCATGTCCCGCTTACACACACTAACATAAGTATATAGTACCGGGTCTTATGCCTGGTACGCATTGCCCACCGCACCACAGACAAGAGCTACAGTAGTTTTTCCGCTAAGAAGAGGAGTGTCGAGTTCGCACGGCAGGGAGGGGTGCGCGATCGATTCTGAGCGCTCTCTCGTTTTATCTCGACAATGACGGTGGTGACGGTGCCTAAAAATTCGAACCCTACTATTACGGGGGACAGTAGTAAACAGGGCCAAATATTGTTAGTAGAGACAGGTAAACATATAAGTTTTTGTGTGTACCGTAGGTCCTATCTACTATGGTCCCCCGTAATAGTATGCCTTCGGAGAGGCTCTGTACCTATCTGTCTCGCCTAGGTCTTCTCCGCAAAACAACCCTCTTAGGCTTTGGTAAAATCGAGCCCTGAAAGACAACCGCACCCCCATGTGTGCGACCTCAGCTCAACGCTCTCCGCGCTCTAGTTCGGGGTTTTTAGAGTATGGCCAGACCGGTCTGTCCCGCCTGTAGTCTAAAACTTGTATCGCCTTTGTGGCATACTTGGTAGGGAGCGACTCCGTCGCTTTGAAACCTGGATTCATTGGTAGACGAATTCTAAAAAACTTACGTACACAAGCCCGTGGAATGCGCGATCGAATTATCGCTCTTGCGGGGGACCTTAGTAAATTGGACCAAAAAATTGTTGTTAGTAAAAATAGGAAAGTATATAGGTTTTCGTGTGTATCATAGGCCCTATTTGCTACGGTCCCCAGCAATAGTATCACACTAACAAGCTTGCAAATATGCGTTTTGACTGAGTGAATGTTTCGATATCACGGCTTCGGTCTAAAAAACAGAATTCGTGCTGTCCGCCACAGATAAGAGCGATCCTGTCGTCAAGGAGCGCTTACTTAGGCTTGCCACGGATCGCTCGCTCTTAGACCGGAGTACAAGTACCCACCAAAATTCAAAAGATAAAAAGCACGTGGCAGACTGCCGCGGGGGGTGGTGCGCAAGGGGTGCACAAGGGCGTAGCACGCTGGAGGGCGAACCTAATATATAAATGCCTGGTACCTCGTACGTGACGGCAAGAAAACAGTCAATCTAACAGGTTCGTTTTCATCACTGCGGAGAAAGTTACATCATTGCCATGATTCATCATCATCGTCATCATCATCATCACCATCATCATCATCATCATCATCATCATCATCATCACCATCGTCATCACCACCATCACAAAAAAAAGTTGTACCGACTTTTGTCGATATTTCTATTCATACCGGCACGCGCGCACTACTGCGCTGCTGTGCCGTTTCAGCGAAAAATAACCTACTGTGTTATGCGTATACCTGGTACGCCGTGGTCGGAGAATAATTTTGTCTGTGTGCCCCGAATCCATCCGACGGAGGGGTTGAAAACGAAGTAGGAACCGGGGCAAGCTATTTTTGCTCATACGTAGTACGTACCGGCAGCATCGGCAAGCAATACCCTCCGCTACCGCTCGCTATCAACGACCGACGACAACGACAATGATGGTAGTAAATATAACATTTCCTTCGTGCGCACACTCCGGTTGTTTATCCTACACAGATCGATTGCCCGATGTTTGTGCGCGATGTTTCCTCCCGTTGTCGCCAACGCTATCAACAAACAACGACAACAACAACAACGACGACAACAACAACAACGACAACAACAACAACAACAACAACAACAACAATAAATATAACATGGCACCCCCCCCCCCCGCCGCCGCCGCCGCTTGAAGACTACGGCCACGTGTGATATCGAGTACCCCCCCCCCCCCCCCGCGCGCCCCGCGGTTATTTACCCTACTCCAACCGATATAAAAAATCCAATAATTTGGGCTTGCCAGATGATGTGGTTGTGCGCGGTATGTCTATAGGCCCTTTGTCGCGAGAGCTCTAGCCCTCTTCGCTACCTGTATCAACAGCCAACGACGACAGCAACAACAACAACAACAACAACAACAAAATCAGGGCAACATTTCACCCCTCTCTCCGGGCTGTTTATCCCAGACCGACCCATAGAAACATCCAAGAACTTTCCGTTGTCGCTGTTACCAGAGCTCTACTGCAGCACTAGTCTAACATTTTTTTACCGTTGCCGTTCACCGCTACTATTGTTGTAGCAGCATCGCCCTTGCGAGGAAATAACCATCTAATTGTTTAGCACGAGTACCGGGTGTGCGTTTCAAGAAGAACATTGCCCCGGACGAACCGCACCAGTTCTTCCTCGTGGCACGTGCTGCGGAGTTTGTACGCTGTACACAGAGTAGTATTATGTACGTGCAACTCGAATCTGCAGTATGCGTGGCAGGTATACACGACGACAGCAGGCTGTAAGTTGCACGCGCCCGCCTGCAAACGAGAAAGTACGCGTGGCATGAGCAGTGAAAACTCTGCAGCAGCGCACCACAACAACAACAACCACAACAACCACAACAACAACAACAACAACAACAACAACAACAAGCAGTAACAGTGAGGCTCGAGGGCTGTTGTTGTCTGGACGTGAGGTGCACACGGCTTGTATTCTCCCTCCCCATAGCCGAAGTTTTATCTCCGTGTGCCAAGTTTCCTGATTCGGTGGCGATGTCAACACGCGGCCTTTACCCCTTCTTGTTCCCAACCGCGCGCTGAGTATACGATACGCCAGCCAAGCGCCCACCGCAGCTCCGCGGGGGGCGGGGGAGAGGGGGGGGGGGGCATACCAGGCGACGACACCCACCCTGCGGGCGCAGGAGGCCTCATCCAATCCATGTTTACATGACACGGCCCGTAGCAGGGAGACGGAACACCAATATGTGGGCGGAAATAGAAGGATCGTTTGTTTCATAAGCATGAACTTCCGAGGGCGCTTATATTCCCGTCCAGAGTGGTGCGCTATACCTGGTACAGTAATTATTGCTGCGGTAGTGTATGTGTGTGCGTAGATAGCACCTACCGTACAGTAGCACGGTTTCTGAGGCATGCTCTCTCGAGGGGCTTTAAAAAAGAAACTTTTCTTCTAACGATCGGCTTTTTCGATAAACAACAAACGCAAAGCCGCCCCGGACCCCCAACACACGCGCACGCGACGGGGGGTTAATCCACGCAGGTGCCGATTAATCACGAGAATTACCTCATGATAATGAGCGTTGAGAGGTCGTGCATGGGGGGGGGGGGGGGGGGGGGTGATGATCGTTTTTTTTTTTTCTTTTTTTTCTTCAGCGCTCGATACTTCCAGAACAACGGGGGGGGGGGGGGGGGGGGAAATATTGCAAACACCGAACAATACGGTGTGTTTTTTTTTTTTTCGCGGAATGATCTGGTCTAGCGAGACATATACCTGGTAGAGCCTTCCGAAAGTAATACCTGGAAGACGTTTTTTTTCGACCTTAATTCAGCAACCCTTGCCGTTCTTTATCGAGAGAAAAACCAGCGCTGGTCAAAAACGACCGCACGGACCCCTTGGTGCGAGCTTATAACCCCCCGCCTTTTTCGGTAGTGCTTCGAGAATAATTGAATCGGATAGAAGATTGAGGAGCCCCGCCCGGGAAACATATTTGTGCCTGACCTCGCTTGGATCGTGGCTGGTGGGTGGGTTGGGTGGGTGCGTCGGTGAGTTGGTGAGAGTGTGGGTGAGTCTTCAGAGACCCCCCCTCTTGACCTTCTTGCTCCCTGTTTTTTTTTTTTTCGTTTCGGGCGTAGCACGGTACGTATACCATGGATATTCTCTCGTTTTTTTTTTTTGTTTTTTTTTTTGGTTTGCGAGATGATACGGGACGACGGTGTATTCATACCACAGCCCGTCGTAAGAGCATTTCTGTTCCCTTACCGCACACCGGTGCTGCGGTGCACGTATATAGTCAAGGTAGAAGAGTTATGTATAACTCGCACCGGTATATAGTCTGGGATCAATGAGGCCTCCTGCTGCGACCAGCCGGAGACTCTCACCCAGGGTTGCCACAGCCGCGTTAATTTTCTGGCAATCGACGCGGCACGTTATCGCAGAGAGTGGGTGCCCCGGTAAAATAAACACTAAGACAACGGATGTCGTTGCCGACGGTACGCCTCGCTACCAACGATGGGCGGGCGGGATGGTCTGCTTTTTTTTCCTATAATAGCCTCTTTCTACTTTGTCGTGCTGTTGTAGAGCTGCGATATCGCCCACGAAGTGATACTTAATCACTGTTTCCCAGTACAACAGGCTTTTTCGCAAAGGGATCCACCCTGCGGGCGTCCCCTCTTTTCTGTTTCAGAGTGCTGTTGTAACATCGCGTCGTAGTTCACTTCGTGCGGTATATAGCGTGGGATCAATGAGGCCTGTGTCTGCTGCGGCATGATATCACACCTATACTTGTTGACCCTTCTCTTATCTCGGTGTCGTCGCTCGCTTGACTGGTATCCTTTCTGCGGGTTCCTTTTCTCCCTTGCTGTCCCCAACCTTGTAGCCTAGTTGATTAGGGGTTCTGCTACCGTTGGTTGTCCCGTGGGAACGTCGTGTACGATTTTCCATACCCCTCCGATGGCGGTAAGGCGCTTAGGTATGCGATTGCGGTGTGAGGCACCCGGAACGCGTTCACCTGGTAGTCGGCACGCATCCTTTCGTGGCGTGTTTCTATGTCATTCTTTCGGAACTAACTTGACCCTTCCAGAACCGCAGTCCCGTTTTGGGGACATAGCACTCAAACTTCAAGTAGTTTGTCCCCAAAAACGGGGCTGCGGTTCTAAAAGGGATAAGCTCACGTTGTGCTTCAGGGTAGAGGAGTACCACTATTTTCTGGGGTTCCTGACTTGACCTTAAGAAGCTACTGTAGCTATGCATCTCACCCAAAACTGATTTAGAGAAAACGAATTAAAATTACAAACCGATGAATATTCTCAAGCCCTATAAGCACCAAAAATCATACTGCGAAAAACACCAAACGGCATTCCGACGATTATAGGTTTAAGGAGGCCCATCATTAAAAAAAAGGGGAAAAGTGCTGTCCCGATTATAGTACACGTCCATTACTCTGCGTATGCCTGGTACTGGTACTTGTTTTTCTTCGATCGGGACGCCTTTTGTGTTTTTTTTTGTAAAGGAAAGACTCGGAAGGATCTCACGACAAATAACTAATCGGTAGGTGACCGTAGCCGACTGAATAACTGTCTTTAGCCGGCAACTCGGCTGGCGAAGCCAGAGCTGATGGGCAGCCGGCTTTGCCATCTTAAAGTAGAGCGAAGCGAAGCGAGACAAGTCACAGCCCTCCCCGATCGAGGGAGCCTTCCCTGCTCAAAGAAAAAAAAGGAAGAAAGGTCTGCCGCATCCAACAAACTATCCTTCCTGCAGCAGCATGGTACAAGTCTAGAAAGCCGACAAGTCGGATACGTCGACACCTCCGTGAAACGACTAGCTAATTTACGGTAGCCCGATCAATAATTCAGTTGGTGACTTAAGTCGTGCTGTCTCGCAGCCCTACTGTTGTGTGACCACGGGATAGTAGGTTTAAGTGTAAGGAGATCGTGTGAGATCGTCATCATCATCATCATCATCATCATGTTTTATGCCTGGTACCTGGTATTGCTTACACTATTTTCACGCATTCAGCGGCCCCAATTCCACGCGAGTCAATGAGGGAATAAAATGAAGGCATGCACCGTGATATTAAAAAAATGAAGACATGCACCGTAGGGGGGGGAAGGGGTACTCTACATCATGCATGGCCGTCGCCGTATGACCACAGACCCTCGCATCTCCACAATGCCGGGACGGAGCACGTCGGGTTTTCACCGATCAGGCAGACATTTCTTGCACCAAACGCGAAGCGAAACGTGAGGTGTTCGGCGAGTCGTATGAGGAGTGAGCTGCAGGGGGGGGCGGGGGGCGTACTCATTTATTGCTTTCTTTAGTCATTTGACCACTGACGCAGGGGGAGGGGGGTTATACTCGATATCACGCATGGCCCTAGTCGTATGACTTTTATTCCCTCGCATCCCTACAATGCCGGGACGGAGCACGTCGGGTTTTCACCGACCAGGCAGACATTGCTTGCACCAAGCGCGCAAGCGCCGTGAGATTTTGGGCGAGTCGCAAGGAGGGTTAGCTCCATCCTACTAAAAATCGCTTTTGAGGCGAAGCTGCAAGGGGGGGGAGAGGGGGGGGGGGTACTCATTTTCATGCGGGGGTGTACTCATTATCATGCATGGTCGTACGTCGTCGTATGGGGAGGGAAAGTGCCCGTTGTATGCGCCCACCCAGCAACATAAGCTAGATCATGCAGGACTGTCACCGAAGCATGCTATCAAGCTTACAAAAACCCGTGGCCTCGGTATACAACTGATAAGGCACGCCTTATTTGGGAAACCTTAACGGCTTTCCGACGATTGTTTTTGTAAAATAATTCCTCGGTTAAGAAAACCCCGTCTACCAGATTTTTTGTTTGGGCCATTAAAGCGCTTCCTCTATCGCAGCGCGGGGTGTTTATCTTAAATCGGGATACCCAATGCTGTACCCCACCTTAAAAATCGGGGTACCCACGGTACCCCATTGTTGGTCAGAAGGCGATCAATCGTCGCTTGGCCGGCCTGGTTCCGTACACACTGATACAGCCCTCCTCTATAGTACAGCTTCGCTGTCTAACCCACCAACGCCATCAACTCTCCGACCGCTCAGCCTCTTCTTTTCGCCTGCAACGCCGAACCTCCCGCGGAAAAATCGCGGCACGTGACTGGGCCCGAAACCCCCCCACTTCAAGTGCTCTTGTGGCGGGGGCTTCCCTGCTGCAACAGCGGCCGCCGGTCTTGCCTTCGCCTTGCTGCACCGCGGCGGCCCCTCTGACAGCGACGACAATGTAGACGGAGCTTTCTCACAGTTTACCGCCTCCTCGTCTCCCTCCTCCCCCTCCTCCTCCTCCTCCTCCTCCTCCTCCTCCTCCTCCCCCTCGTCGTCGTCGTCGTCTCCCCCGGCGACCACGGAGACAGCGGCGGTCCCGGTCATCGCGGTTGTCACCATAGTTGCGGTGGTGGCAGGAGGGGTTCTCTCAACGATGCCTAAGAATGGCGTCGACAGCGAAAACTGATGCGTGCACCGCTGACTTCCGCAACCGGTGTTCATCTTCGGCTCTGACCCCGTCCGCGAAACGTGATGAGGATGGTGGCGGTGATGATGAGGATGAGGATGATGATGATGATGATGATGCTTGAACGTACTACGCTGTCTTCCGCCAACGTGGACACCCGACTGTGACTCCGTACGCCCGCCGAGCACCTGTCCCAAGACCGGGTTTTTCCGGGGTGTCGCCGCCGGAGTGAAGTCGTCGCCCCCGTGTTCGTTGTGGGTCTGAACCAAACCAACCCCAACCCCCGCCGCAGTTGCCCGAGTTTTTGCGCGCCCCCCACCTCCTCGCTCTCGCCCGCACCGTTTCCTCATGTTGCCACCGCCATTGATGCTACTGCGGAGAGGGGAGTCCACGACAAAAGCTCCCCCTCGCTCTTTTTCGTGGCGGTTTTTCCCGTTTTCTTTTGGCGGCAGTCCGCCGCCACCTTGCCATGAGAGCGGGCGGCTGCTTCGCTCTCCCCGCGGTGGTGGTGGTTCTCTCGCTGTTGCGGCGTTTTGCGTCGTGCTTCGCCGCTCGAGGTGGTGGTGGTGGTTGTTGGTGCATCTGCCGGATTTTTGCCGCGTTCCCGAGCTTCGCACCGCGGGAGTGAGAAGGTTCCGCACCTTCAACAGTTGTGTGGAGGGCGCAATATTCAAAGGGAACGTAGAAGCAAGAGTGTTTTTTTTTCAATGTTTTGCCACTGCGGTTTCATACGGTACTCTCAAAGCTTTGGTATTCATTTCGTAAGGAAGAAAGGTACCAGTCAACCGTTGAGGTGCCGTTGAAGTGCCGTTGAAGTGCCGTTGAAGTACTGTTGAAGTACCGCTGAAGTACCGCTCGCATGGTAGACAGCTGCGCGACTTTTTTGGAGCGAAAACGAAAGGGTGGAGGGCCGGTTAAGTCCCCGCCCGCCTCTTACAAAACTTTTTCTTTGGCGGGAGAGACAATGTTATTTTCACGGACACGGCAGTCACCGCCTCCTTCTTTTATACCACACAGAAAAAATGCGGGTTTTCTTCTGTAAATAAACGCGCTGGTGTTTTACATATTTTACACTGTTGGGAGCGTGATTCAATGCCTCTCATTTGCTTGCTTGCAGAGATGGATGGGGTGCAATTAATCCTTGCCCCCTTCGCGTTCGTGGGGGGCAAAGCTTCTCGAGCGAGTACCAGGTACCCAATGTCGATGCGTCCGATGGTAGGGGGTGCACGTTGTCGATGCGTCCGATGGTAGCGGGGTGCACCTAAACATTTCTGCAGCACCCACCTACCTCACTGGAAGAGCTTCGTGCCTCACCCAAACACCGAGCCCGAGAAAAAAAAACGAAACGTGCAACCCGACCAACAATCCCAGGGCTTATTAGGTACACAAAATCGTTCTTTTTTTATATATACTATTTGGGACGCAAAAAATGGTATTCGCAAAGTGACATTGGGTTATTATGGGCGAGTTCTTCAGTGCCATCGAAGAGCCCGTCCGTCAGAGATGTTTTCAGCCGAAAACTGTCACATGGATATTGCTACTACGCAACGTCGATGCGTGCCATGGCAGGGGGGTATACGTTAGTAGAGCACCTAATTTTTCTGAGACCCCTCGCTCGACTATAGCATAGGGTTAGGGTTAGGGTTAGGGTTAGGGTTAGGGTTAGTACCGCATCGCACTATCACACTAGGGTGTTCAGATGACACACCCTCTCGGACGATTGTGAAGTTTCTCGACAACAGGGACGGCGTACTGAGTACGACGAGCGAGATGCGTGTATATCCATGCGACCTACTCGGCGAAATCTCTTCCAAAGCCACCATTTTTTGTTGTGTCCCCCCCCCCCCCCCTCATGTTTCGGAGGAAACGGGGGGTTAAAATTGGTCCCAGGGGGGGTATTATCTTGGTTATAGTATACAGTATAGGAACTCTATCCCTCACCACCACAACAACCGAATTCGATAGTAAACACAAGCTGTAAGCCACTGTATATATCACGGGAGTGGTGGGGGGGGGGTGCACTCATGACTCATGTCATGCATGGCCGTAGCCGTATGATCACAGACCCTCACGCCTCCCCCCCCCCTCGTACAATGCCGGGACGGAGTACATCGAGTTTTCACGGATCAAGCAGACCATGCTTGATACAGCCCAGAGACGGAAATCCATCATCTCCACCGTTGGTTCAAAGACCAAAAAAAAATAATCCCAGTACACGTTTTAACAGGGACCACCTTTTTTTGCTGCAGTTGTACTGTCTCTGGTATAATAGAGTAGTATCTGTTGGAATGCAATAATACCATGCGTCCTTGAGCCTAATTCCAGAGGCGCGCTGACATTCACTGAGTTTCCAAGGAAAATTGAGCCCTCTCAGAAGTCGATCGATATTGTACGTATGTCTATGTAGGCCCTCGGCGCGCAAGAGATCCGTCAGTGAGAAATTACTGTAGTCGCCTCAACAATTGCAGCCCGTACCGTACCGTATCACGCGTCTGCCGTGCTTCGAAATATCAAGCTCCACACGCGGTCATCACAGGTTGCAAATCAAAGTTACCGTAAAGCCTACGCATGTATGCATCGGCAGTTGGTAGATATAAAGTATCATAAAAATCTAGAAACAGTAGTTGGACACACACGTGCTACGAAGGGGCATGCCTTATTCATTGCCTCATACCATTTTTTTGTTTGCCCTGCAAGTCTAAATTTCTGGCTGGTGAAGCTTTTCTCAACTGACAACAGCACCCAATAAGGAGGCATGTCTTAAGGCCGTTTGTTTTTTTAATACGTTTTTCGAAGATAGACCTTGGGTATAGTAAGTAGGCCATGGGATTTGATTGCGCATCGGAGTAATCCTTATAGTACTGCAGTCCCGTTTTGGGGGCAAAGCACTTGGGATCACAAGGTACTAAAGAGGTTTATTAAACGCACAGTTTTACCAAAAAGCCATTTTTGGGCGAGGAGACGTAAAACGTCAGTGAGGAAGGAGGCCTAACAAAATGTTAGGTGCATCCCTGTCGTATCAATAGTATGCGCCGTCGTACTTTTTTCCTTCGTTTTTTTCAGTTTTGTTTATTTCTTTTCCCATCCATATTTGTTGTCCTTTTGCATGCGTCGTTGGTCTCATAGATAATTAAAGGTCTGCAGATGGTAGAGGTAGACGCTAAACGTCTACAGCAGTCAAGTAGATGCTGCGAAGCGACCTACGATCGGTACGTTGATGCTATGAGTCTTGGGAAAGAAGAGAACGACGCTTCTTTACGCTACGTACAGCAGTACTTTGCTTTCTGAAGGTGGTGGTGGTGGCGATCACCTCGTCTTTCTCGAACATCGTGTACACTCTGCCCAGTTGAATGTCGCCCACCATCGCGTCCCCATCCTTCACCGTGGACGTCCCCTGTTCTTCGTGGTGGTTGTGAGGCCCAATCCAGCACAACAAAGGTATTTACGGGTGTATATAGGTCAATGATAAGAGTGCACGATGGTCGGGGAACACGGATAGGGGCGGGGGGGGTGGGGGGGGGGATACAAGACGTCAAGAGGAAGGGAGGGGGGGGGGAGGATACAGGACGTCAAGAGGGGGGGGAGGAGGGGGGTTCGTTGTGTTGGTAGCATAGCACTATACTCTTCTGGAATGACTAAGTAGAGTGTTACCTAACGAACAGGGCTTTTACCACATTTCGATTAAAAATTATACACCTCTTAAGAAGCAGTGCACGGTCTCTACATACCACCGCACCCCGAGTGCAGTTCTATACAAAGACACCAATAACAACACACACGAAAATAAAGCTCTGTCCACACCGTACAGAAAAGAAGGCCCCGTATAGCAGGCAGTACGTACAGCGCGGAACTCGCCTTGTCGTACATGTCCTGGACGGACTCGTGAGGCAAGCCCAATAGCACCAGGTACTCGCGCGACAGCCTCCCCACGCTCACAGCCTGCGGCTCGAGGCCGTCGAGCACCGCTTGCGCGTGCGGGACGAACCTCGACCCGGGGCTCAGTCTGGGAGCACGCAGGCGCGGTGTCTTCGGCCCCGCCCATATGTGCGGTGCGTCGGCCCCCCTCCACCACGCCGTGGGCTTATTACCGTTCTCCCCCTCGACACCATCACCTTCGACGGGGACGACGGCGCCGTCTTCCACAATGCCCTTCGACGCGGCGGCATCGTTTTCCCACGCGACTGCTCCCCACAAGGGGTCAAAGGAGGTGTAGAGGTCTCTGAGGTACTCCTCTCGCTCTCTCACGACGGCCTCCGCCGCGCGCCTCTCGCCTTCGACCTCCCGGGACCGTCTGTCTTCTTCGGCCATCGCCTCGATTTCGGCGTTCAGTCGACGGTCGGCCTCCGCTGCCGCCGCAGCCGCCGCCTCTGCCTCTAGCTTTCGGGCGCGCTCCTCCTCGGCCTGTGCGGCTTCTTTGGCTAGACGTATCCCCGACAGTCTTGGGGGGAAAAATGATACGTGAAGCATACACACGAGTATATATGCTAGGGATTAGAAGGGTTCTCTGCACCCCAACGGCGGAGTGGTCATAGTTTGGATTTTCGTAGCAGTGCGTCCGAACGAAAAACAAAACGTATGTAAGAGGTGCAGTTATATGAAACATATATGAACCGTCAGCACCATCTCCCAGGCAAAACCCTTTGGAAAATCGGTCGGCATCCTAGATAAAGTAGATTGGTATGATAGGATATGTACCACGGTTGTCCAAAATAGTTTTTGATCCATGACGGAAGGCGAGAAAGAGGCAAAGGGGACGAGAGTTTGATAGCCCCGTTCGGTGGCTACGACAGGAGGATGGGATGGCGGTATATAGCCGGCTCCCCACCATGAAAAGGTTTCGCTTTATGTGTGTGCTCTTCACACATTGAACCGTATTTCCTACGCGTCGACATCCAGCACAACCAGAGTCCGTGCCGATTTTTCAATCCTACAGTAGAGAGATACAAGCTCTGTGGTCAAAAAACCACGACACAGAGATACTACGTTGTAATGCGGTAAACAGAGTAGGCAGTGCAATGCCATGCCATCGTACTGGATACGACGTGCATGCCAACAATCCAGACGCGTTGTAAGAGGGAAAATACGAAAGGAACAAAAAAGAAAAAGGGCACCATGCAATCAAAATGTGTCAAATACTTGTGTAACACCTCTCGCTCGCTCGGGGAGGACGGGCCAGGAGAAACCCCCGAGGCTGATCTTCACGCGGACCCTTTTCAGCAGCCGGACGGGGGAAAGCATAAGCGCGCTTTGCAAAAATTCACGATGAGGGGGTCGTTCTGACCAACCTATTCCGCACTACCTTAGGTACCCGCTTTCGTCACGAACACCAACGCCCCAGGCTACGGGTTCTTCCCTCGCCGTGGACACACTCTTCATCACGAAGACCGAGGCCCATGAGCTACGAACTACGGCTGTCTTCCGCGGCCGCCGCACCTCTCTTCCTCGCGAACCAAGGCCCACGCCAGGGCCTCTTCTTTGGCCATGCGGCTCCTCTCCGCCTCGAGCGCCCGCTGCCGCTTGAGGTTGGCCATGTGCTGCTGCACGAGACGTCTCCGCTCTTCGGTCTCCCGCATCCACTGCAGGCGTTCCGCCTCTTCCTGCCGGCGCAGCTCCTCCTCCAACCTTGTGCAATGAAACAAAAAGGGATGAGGAGCCATCCCACAGTAGGGGTGCACCAGACGTTCCTGAGCCCCTCACACTAGGAGCTCAATATCTCACCCGATACAGTACTTGGAAGAAATTCGTTCGTGCCACCCGACCGGCACTTGTATGCGCTGTTAATAGTCCTAAAAACGAATACTTTTAGGACCCCGTCAAATTCTAAGTAGTTTTGTCCCCCAAAACGGGACCGCAATTGTCCTAAAAGGGTTACAACACACATCGGACAGATCATCTACAGATAGATCATGATCTATCTAGATCGTCTATAGTAGGTTTATAACCCGCCGTGATGAGATGCTGTGCAGAATCTGTCAAGTACAGATCCAACCCAGCAAACATGATCTTATATAGATCATGCACAATTTACGCCCCCCTCCCCCCCCGCTGGCAACGAGAGGCAGATCATACGGATTAGGGATATATTTTGAAAGATCTAGATCATGGACTGTGGTCGGAGGTGCGAACAGCGGTCCAAACAGACGCAACGCACCTCTTTCGTTTGGCGATCTCTCGCTGACGTCTGACCTCCGCGACGCGCTCTCTCTCCTCCTGGGCCTCTCTGCGAGCTACCTACAAAATGTGTATACCAAGACAGGACAGGAGGAAGGAAGTCAACAGAAGGATCGTCGTCTGTTGGCGCTGAATGTTATGTACCAGTACGTATGAATGAAGCCAACACGTTCAATTCGGCAGATGCAGCTACTGCTGCACGTACACAGGCAATTGAATATTTTACTACGAGAGAACTGCAATGCGAGTTTCTAATCAAGACGGCGCCAAAAATGAAACATACCCGTTTTGAGTACGTACGTAACTACGCCGTCCACACACACACAACTTGTCGACAGTTGCAAACATCGTGATTCGCGAGTTCCTAGCGACCGACCGTTCGACCGACCAATCGATCGACATACCGGCCGACCGACATAGCGACCGACCGACCGGTCGACATATAGACCAACCGATCGATATACCGAAACACCGACATCCCAAGCGAGCGACCGACCGACCGATCGATCGGCATGCAGACCAACCGATCGACATACCGAAACACCGATATACCGACCGACCGACCGATCGGCACACAGACCAACCAACCGGCACACCGACCGACCGATCGATCGATCAATCGACATACCGACCTACCGACCGACCAATCGGTATACCGCCCGACCGACCGATCGACCGGGATCCACCAACGCACACAAGTTACGGGTAGTTCCAAGCATCGTGATGCGCGAGTTCGTGCAAAAGTATGTTTGTAGCAACAACTGGTATTATACTATCTTTCGCCGAAAGGCCCGACATTATGCGAGGACGGCCGGTGCGACGCATTACGCAGGAGAAGCCCCTTAGCCGCATACGTAGGGACCCAGCTACATATAATTACACGTATTATATGTATGACCACAAAAACGAAGCATAATTTTTTATAACATGTGCTGGTATCAAGTCAACCGCCTGTCAATGGCCAAGTAACCTGTGGAGTAGCAAACGCGCTTCACATCATACAATACGCACAGCGACCAATCTGACCAATGAATGGCACACACTTCCAACAATTTTGCTTTTTCGCTCTATAATATAGCGCATGTTTTGACTTCCATCACTCACTTCAAGCGCGTCTAAAACCTCGTCCTTGTTCTCCAGCCCCGATCCCGTGTCGAAGCCCAGGTACTGCAGTCCTTTCCACGACCGCAGGTTGGCACTGAACTGCCATCCACCTAATAGACGGCACACATGATGTGGCGTAAGAAGGAGGAGTGGAATCAGCGATTAACGGGGGTGATACAGACCAGGCACACCCGCCACGTGCCAAAACAGTGCCGCCGCCATGAGCTAGTGTGAAGTGCCGGGTACAAGGGTAAAATATATTATTCTGCGATCGAAAAATGCCTGGCCTTTTCTTGCTTTCCAGCTTTGCTGTGAAGGCCTCAGCAGCATCACCAGCAGCACCAGTAGCACCAGTAGCACCATAAATTATTCACACGCCCCGGACAGAACACGATCGAGGTCATCAACAAATATATCATCTACAGATAGATCATCTACAGATAGATAATCTAGATCATCTACAGGTAGATCATCTGGATCTTCTACAGATAGATCATCTAGATCACCTACAGATAGATCATCTACATCTACAGATAAGTCATCTAGATCATCTACAGATAGATCATCTAAATAATCTAGATCAACTACAGATAGATCATCTAGATCATCTACATATAGAGCATCTAGATCATCCATATCTACGGAAAGATCATCCAGATCATCTACAGATATACCGTCTACCTGGTACATCATCTATAGATAGTTAATCTAAATCATCTAGATTATCTACACCGTCTGTAGATCCTAGCCTGCCGGTATGAGACGTGTGTTGTGCAGCGTCCCTCTAGTACAGACCCAACCCAGGATTTGGAAGAGATTTCGTCGAGAAGGTTGCATAGACGCATCGCTCGTCGTACTCAGTACGCTCTCCCCGTCTCGAGAAACCCAGCTTTGAAAATCGTCCCAGGGGGTGGGTGTCTTATCTTCCTTGTGTGAAGATCTACTATTACGGAAGACCATATTAAATAGGACCTACGGCACACACGAAAACCTACATATTTTCATATTTTTACAAACAATACTAGGCCCTAGTTACTATGGTCTCCCGTAATAGATCATGCCGTGGGAATCAATGATCCATCTGTTCGACGCCTGGCTTCTCTCTGGCTTTCTTGCTACTGTAGTACATGCTGTGAGAGCCTCGGCAGCAGCAGGAGCAGGAGCAGCAGCAGCAGCAGCAGCAGCAGTAGTACCAATGTTTTCTCTTTCTTTTCTATCCCATTCTTCATCTCCGCCCTCCGTTATCTCTGTCCATCCCACAATGAACAGCACCAGTAGCTCAGGTCCGGCGTCACCTATTACGGGAGACCATATTAAATAGGACCTACGGTACACACGAAAACCTATATATTTTGCTATGTTTACTAACCATATTTGGTCCTATTTACCACGGTCCTATTTAGCCCGCCTCCCCACTACGGACGGCTCTTGCCTTGGAATGCATTTTATATCGCGAGAAAGACTGCAGCGGCCCTTACTTCCCTCGTCCACCCGCGCCGAAAAATATTTGTACAATTACGGGGGACCATAGTAAATAGGACCAAATATTGTTGCTAAAAGTAGGGAAACATATAGGGTTTTTTATGTACCATAGGTCCTATTTACTACCAGGTATGGTCCCCCGGAATAAGTAATAAGTGGAGTAGGTTGGTGTAAGGGGGGAGGAAGGGGCGAGCGAGCGGGGGGGGGGGGGGGGGGGGGGCGATCAAGTATGAAATGCCTTTTCGTTCTCGTGCGTACGATATATACGTAGCCGTCAGTCACATGTGCCAGTCGTGACACATGTTTTTTCGGTTGTTCGGCACACTTGTTTTCCGTAGTATTCTGTCTCTTTACCGTGGATCATTCAATGTAAGTATTGGATTGGATGAGGCCTCCTGCGCCGGGCAGGAGGTCCTTCATCTGTCGCCGAAGGAAAAGAGCTTATTCACAGCTCGGACATGTAAATGTATTCATTCCCACTCCGCGATGTAGACCGTTCAGGGCCGCAGATACATTCATTCCTGATCCGCCTAATATATAGTTGGATGTCGCCCGGTGGGGGAGCCGCGGAAAAAATCCGCACGATCTATGATTTTTTCAGAGCAATCTATATGCTTCATACCAGGAATATATACATATATAGCGATCTCACGTCTTTGACGGTGTTGACCCGTCCCCGGGAAATTCGTAGCTATCGGGAGATTATTCGATTATTCCGCCGCAAGCCTCTCTGGGGGGACCTAAAAAACAAAAATCCTTCCCACCGAGTCAGACTAGTTCTAGTATTTCCTTGCTAAACACCAACGAAGAATTCTGCTCGGCTTGCGTCGGCCGCAACGAAACGGCTAAAAGGGACCCTCGCCTCGCGGCCTCACCACAGGGACTTCTCCGCGACTTCTTCCCGGCGACGTCTCCGCGACTACATTGGTACGAACGACGAGTGCAGGATCTACATACTGGTATGTTCATAAAACCATAAAACAACAGCTGTGAGATCGAGGGTTTCGTCGAAACCCATCTTCGCAAGCTGTGTGTGATACTTCGATCGCGCGTACTACGAGCACGGGTTATATATAATATATATATATATATATATATATATCTTCCTGATCTTGCGTGGTCTGATGTAGCTCATGTTGCCGGGTGGGGGGCGTAGATACACGCGGCATGATCTGAGGCAAAGCGCCCTGGTTGCGCCACGTTCTCACAACGACAGGTCGGGATCTGAGGATAATATAGATGATCTATGACGGGGGACCTGTGGTATGCATAAAAACCTATATTTTTAACCATTTATACTAACAATGTTTGGTCCTATCAACTATGGTCCCCCGTAATAGTGCTAGGGACAATTTGTTTCTGAGGTTTTCTTCTTTCGGGAAAGTTATGAGTGATCCATGTTGAAGATCATGCTGCACATTGTCGGATGGCAAGAGAAATAATAAAATAATAGTAAATCAGGACCCATCACATACACGAAGAAAACTTGATATTCCAGTGTTTTCAGTGAGCGTATTTGCTCCTGATTTGCTACGATGTTTCCGCGAAATAGGTCGAGGTTTATGTGTCCGAGGTGTGTAAGAGTTTTTTTCGTCCGTGAGGAGGCTAATCGCCGTCTGCGTTGCGTAACTGGCAGCATGAAGGAGGCAGGCAGACAGCAAGGGTGGTGTCCGTCTTTTTCTTTTCCTGCTATTAATAAAAGCACGAGAACGGCAAGCCCACGACTGTCATCCGTCCGCTGCCGCCGAGTGCTGTTCCGAACGTACTTATTGGGTATCAGCGTAGGGGTTACTAGTTGAAAAAGAAAAAGAAAAAGAGGTAAGCTAAGCTGTGACATCGAAACAATCTTCACCTCGAAACTCATATTTACAAGCTTGATGTGATACTACGTAGTTGATGCTAGTGATACTAGTGATACTACAGTACTTACGTGATACTATTCCGGGGGACCGTAGTTAATACGACCAAATATTGTTAGTAAAAATAGGGAAATGTATAGGTTTTTGTGTGTACCGTAGGTCCTATTTACTATGGTCCCACGTAATAGTTGCGGGGGGCCATAGTAAATAGGACCTACCACACGAACGCCTATACTTTTCGCTAATTTTTACAAACAATATTTAGGCCTTATTTACTGTGGTCCCGCGTCATAGTGAGTGGTACTTCGACCAAAGAATGCCACTGGGCGTGTAGACTTTAGAGAGGCCCAGGAGTAGCCGATGAAAAAAACAAACTGCGAGTGCCCCCAAGCCTTTCGGAGTCCATAGCCCTACGTGTAGGCATTGTTTGTCGGGGATGAGCCCTTTCGCGGTAACTGCTGCACTTTTTATTTCACATGCACAAGAAAAGTGCACATTCTAGGCGGATCGCGATAACGATGTTTGACGACGCATTGGGTGTTTCTCCTCCGCGCGCAATCAATCCGTGCGTTTATTGTCTTGCGGTGCATCTCGTGCCGTGCCGTGCCGTGCCGTAGTCCAATGTTTTTGCACCAAGGGCCAGACAACTGCAGCAGGCCTGACTGAGCAACACAACACCCGGAACCATTACTGTTTGTGTGAGAGTCGCGAGAACGAAGTATTACCTTTTCCCACTCTGAAGGGATCTCCCTTAAGCTCCCACTCAGCCGCTCGCATCAGCTCCGACCGTGAGTCCTCCCATCGGGCAACCCGCCGCTCGAGAACCTGTATGCGGCGAGTATGTATGCATGCATGCATGCATGACAGAAATGTCGGCGAACGAGTGAGCGGGTATCTGTCTGTGTGCTTATGACGTGACTCCGACAAAAGCTTTGTAGCCGTAGTAGCTAGGGCGTTGAGCCACAGTAGTCACTACCTGGCTTTAGTTGCCTACTATTCGGTTGTCGCTAATGGGTTTGCACTTTACACACATAACTGTGAAAACAAATGGACGCAAACGGCGGCCTTCAGCACTGACTGTCATCGACCCCGGCACCCACCGTTCACGGCGATGAGTTTTGATGCGCCATGTATACGTTGCAGTACACCTATGATACCCATCAGCTCTTCTCCATCTCTCTGTTGGGCTCACGGGGCAAAAAAATGCGTACTACTGTTGTGGGAACAGCTCCGAATGAGGCTCAAAGGCCGGTAATTGCCCGGTGGGTTCAGGTGTTGGGGTCGTATTTGTGGTACTTGGGAGGCGTATCTTAGATGAAAAACCAGGGGGGTTTCCCCAGCGAGGCACGAGCCTTGAAGGGATACGAAGTGTCCCGACCTCTGAACTCTTATTAACAGTGTATCCGGTATGTAACAAAGAAACCTTCCATAAAAAACATGGAAGCCCCCAACTAGTCGGATAATTGGCACAGCTGCAACTACAATAACTATAACACATAGCCGACTAATTCCTAGCCGACTAATTCCTAGCTGGCGACTTTTAGTAATACAACTCACAGCTCTATTTTTAACAGTAGCGTACGCACCAGGTAGCAGTTTAGGCATGGTGTGCGCATATCGCATTTATGGTTGCACTCCGTTTCCCCCCCCAGGACTCGTCGGTAAGAGAAGTAAAACAGTGTTTCGTGTTACATGCGAGCCAACCAGGCGCGTTCGAGCAAAGGAGCTCGAACGCGATATATAGATACAGCCTATGATAGAAACCAGGCGAAGCGGGTTTGCGGACAACTCCCGCCGCCGGACGTGCGGTGGTTTATGTTGATAGATCACGGAGAGCCAACGGCTGCCGTATTGGCATACTGCATTGGCCCCCGAAGATACTGCGGCAATGCTGTAGACAAGAACTAACTGCAAGTTTCGATCTTTACAGACCAGACTGTAAGTGCACAGAGTGATACAGCGCCGGGCTTTGATCCGTGGACTTGGGGCGTTCCCAAGCTTCGGCAGTCCGATGGTTAGCACCAGGTATGTATGTCCGCCATCTTGTTCTCCTGCTATGTACTCTACCAACCACGTACAGACGACCTCGTCAAGGACCGGTTTGGTGTGAACGGCTAAAGAAAAGAAAAGAAAAAAAGAAAAAAAAAAGTGTCCGGGGTTACGGTCCAGCTAATAGTAGCTGCCCGGCAGACAGGCAAACAGTGAGACAGACGTCCCGCTAAAACCTCGCGCCGGAGGATGCCTGTGACTGCCTTCAAGTTTGTGCGACGCTGCGACGCTGGTGAGGAAGGCGCAGAGTAGCGGGGATGGACAGAAATCTAAGGAGCGCTGGGATATAAACTCGACTCTCAAACCGGTCCTTACAACTTCCGTCCGTCCATCGTGGTGGTATGTTTTTGTTTTCACGGCAGTGTCGACTCGCTTAAAACACGCACACACACACATTTTTCTTAGAAGACGAGCGCTGTAACGGAAGTGTGCTGCAGTTGAAGCCTGGTGTGTGCAAGGTACCGTCTCCTGGCAATTACGCTAGAAGCTGGGGCTGTTGCAGATTTTTTTTGTAAACTGCCGTCAACTACTGTTGTGTCCGCTGGTGAGGAGTGCATTTTAATCACGGGGCCGCTATTTCTTCAGGCGGGCGTGCAAAAATACATGAGCCATCCCCTTAAAATGCACGCACTAAAAATGGGGGGGGGGGGGGGTTACCTGGATGTCGCCCTCCTCCGCCCGAGCTGCCTCCAACAAAGCGGTCCGTTGCCCGACCAGCTCTGCGGCACGCAGCGCCCTGTCGTCGTCTTCGAGACTCTCTTCGCCGTACCTGTTATCATGGACCAAAAGCGGCTTTGGCGTGCGTGGTCGCTATCCTAGGGGGGTTGATGGACTCGGCCTGCTACGCCTGTGAGGTCAGGCGGTTGCGCATGCGTGCTCGCTATACGTAGGGGTCCAAGAACTTAGACTTTCGCCCGGTCAGAGTAGGGGTCGATGCGCATTGGAGTCGCTGATGTAGCGACATAAAATATCAACCTTATTTTTCCCACTTCGAGTGTCGTTTCCTGCTCGGTTCAAGAATCCCCGGGAACTGTTTTTGATCGCACGGCAAGTTGAGCTCAGATGCCTCTGCAGACAGGAGCCAATGTGTACTGTAGGAACAGAGGCTTTTACGCGTGACACGAGACATGGCTTGGTCTGCAGTGCACCTGCCAGCGCGAATAGGTGACTTGAACCAGGCGCCGCACAACATTTTCTTTCGTGTAGGCTCGTCTGGATATCGCGCTGCACGGAGGCCTATCGCTGGTAATAGGTAACTTCCCTTGCCATTCTTCCAGCTTGCAAGCAGGACACTCTACCAGAACCCAAAGAACGCCATAGAGAAGCCTTTCTCGCACGGGTGGAAGTCGGAACCAGCGCCCGCCATCTTCATGTATACTACCAGGTACACCATAGGCATGTCAGCAGCTTTTGAGCGGCGTTGCAGAGCAAAATACGTCGCGTTCGTGGTTCGATTTTATCGCGTACATATACCTGG
Source organism: Nereocystis luetkeana (assembly GCA_031213475.1). Lineage (NCBI taxonomy): Eukaryota > Phaeophyceae > Laminariales > Laminariaceae > Nereocystis > Nereocystis luetkeana. The sequence goes on from JARUPZ010000038.1 coordinate 3,928,371, forward strand.
TATACCACCTTGGTATCGTAGTAGTTTTTAGCGCGCCGTCGCATGCAATAAAATGTACATTGTTTCGTGGTTCGATCTGACCACGCAGGTACCATCATGATTCACATCCTATAGACCTGTCAGCGACTTTTGAGCGGCGCAAAGCAAAACACAGATCTGATCATTGGATCTGACCACGTGCATGCCACCCTGATTCATACTACAAGGCATGGCAGCAGCTACCGGGTTGTTTTTTTCGAGCGGCTTTGACGCGTTCTACGATAGAGATGGCACATTTCCGCTTAAATGTTTTCTGAATGACGGGGTTCTTTAGCCCCAAATCGTCGAAATGCCAATCTTGTTTCGAAAAATGACGTAGTTGTATTCTTGGGCCATGGGATTATTCATCGGGATGCAATTTGACTATAGCTTAAGTCGTATGGAGCTCCTTCAGTGAAGAGCCTCAGAAAAATCAGGCCTCCTTCACAAGAAAAAACGCATTTGACGGTTTTTTCGATGCGATCACGCGTACACATACGTACGTACCATCCTGAGATGTCGGACAAAGAAAACGCCTCCGGCGAACGCGAAGGGAACAGACAGAAGCGGGCCACCTTTTTTCAGCACGTGTTTCGGCAGAAGGAAAGGGGCACTCGCGGGGGTCAGGACAGGCAAAGGGTTCTGGCTTCGCACTTTTTGCTTTCAATCCCCAATGTGTCACTCTGGACATGAATTAATGGAAGAGCCGTCTAGTCTTCATGTTAATGTATAAACGGTCCTTACAGTTCCTCCCGGAGCGGTATAATCCTTGTTCTACGTCTCCACCTCCCTCCCCTCTCGTAACTCAGATCTGGGGTCACATCTTAAAAAAAGGGTCACACGTATATACGCGTATAGCGGGCAAACTCCTCTCTCTCCCTCCCCGTTGCTGGGGTGCGTGCCTTCGCTCGTATCGCGAGAGGGAGAAACAAAAAAAATCCGGAATATTCTCCCCTCGTAGACTCGCGCCGACGCATTGCATACTCGTTCGCGCTACCTGCACCGCCCTTTCAATTAAATCAATCCTGGTATATGTTGTGCAACGTACGTTTAGGAATCGATGGCACATGGCCGTAATTCTAGCGCATAAAATAGCTCCGGGGCATCTGTATGTGGGGGGTTATTTTTTTTTATGAACACCTCGGAAGGTGGAATCGCTCTGACGATTTCGGCCCGGGGCGACGAAAACAAAAGTCACAGGAAATGAGTCAAGCCGACGACGCCAAATGTGAAGGTGTTGCCCACTGAGCTGCACCACCGGGGTAAAGCGGGGTATCAATCACTCCGCAGAGGACAATAAGCCTTACAAAAAAATCCGACATGTCACGATCTGGACGGTCGGGGTCCCGAGGTGTTTGCGCAGGACCTGTACGCTCAAGTACAGGTCCGACCCCAGGAAACATATTCTACAGTAGGTTGAATCATGCAGCTCTGTACGGCTTCCACCACCCGGCCATGCTAGCCCATAGATCGCACAGATCAGTAAAATTATCCGCTCGGAAAGATGTAGATTCTTCGAGTGGAGATATCTCGGTGGACTAATTGGGCCGATGTGTGAAGCCTCGTAAAAGCAAACTGCCGCCAACAGAGTATTTCAAGGGCTGCCCACGAAACGAAGCGAAACGAAGCGAAACGAAAGACGAAGCTGACACTATACAGTGATCCAACTTATTTCCCACACAGCAACAATAACGACCTCTCACCGTAGGAGGTAGCGGAGGCGGAATCGATCGTGGGAGTTCTTGGAACAAAAAAGGCGTCGGCATGTAGGCCAGGAATCTCATGACGACGAGTCGGCGGGACTGAAGCAGCTCCTCCACCCGGCGGCGACGGAATTCCTGACGAGGAGCGGCCTCTCCTTCGCAGTACCAGCCCTGACAAGGGGAGAGCGCAACAAACCAGCAAAAAAGGCGAAACAATTAGGGAGGAAGGAGATAGGCCCTAACTTAATCGACGCGTTTTTTCTGTCGCTAGCGTGGGTGATTAAACGGGTTATCAACGTTTGTCGTGGAGACGGGTGGGGTTATTATAGCATTTTAGCCCCCCTCAATGCTTCAACTTGGAACGCGATGATGGCGGGAAAGGCACGTTTTTTCTGTCGCTAGCGTGGGTGATTAAACCGGTTATCAACGTTTGTCGTAGAGACGGGTGGGGTTATTATAGCATTTTAGCCCCCCTCAATGCTTCAACTTGGAACGCGATGATGGCGGGAAAGGCGGAGGGCGAGAGAGAGAGAGAAGAATCGCGCTTGTGTTTGGCGGAGGTCAAGAGCAAAGTTAGTTACCACGGTATTACCAGCTACACTCATAGCAAGCGAGGAGCGTACGAGTGGGCGGTCGTCACAGCGGCTGCACCGACGACCTCGTGTCGTGATCCCGGATGTTCGTACGGTTTGAAAAGTCATGAGGAATAGCAGCTCCGTAAACCTGCTCGGCTACAACTGTATTATACGTATATACGAGCGTCTAACGAGTCGAAACGAGCTCACAAAACCTTTTTTTTAAAAGTATGTTCCATGATTTCGACGGACACCAACAAAACAAAACAAAACACAACACAATCCTTTTGAGTTCCCCGAAGCGTCCGTCGTCACGCCCCCACACGCAAGTTGATGACAGTGGCAAGTATTCCTCTGCGTGAGTTCCTCGCACTCGACCGACCGATCGACCGACCGACCGACCGACAGACGGAACGGAATCCACCAACGCACACAAACGTTCGACAGTAGCAAAGTTGCCGCTGCTGCGAGCTCCTCTCAGACTACAGCGCTACATAGCTAGCGGCAGCTATCGTGCTACTTTGAAAAGCGTGGCCTTCTTTCTCACCAAGAAGTCCGACTGGTCGCAGCCCCCCCCGTCCGACTCGAGCATCCCTTCGAGCTGCATGCCGATCCTGACCGTTTTGTCACCCATCGCCGCGGCCGCTTCGCCTTCGAGCAGCGCCTTTCGTTGAGGGGCGATGTTTTTATCTTCGGCGAGATAGTACCAGGACGAAAACCTCTCCCATCTGTTGTTGGTTATCGCGTGTGTTTCGGAATGGAGGTGTCAAAGCGTATTATTACGGCGGCTACTGGTAGGGTTTCTGAGAGATCCAGCCGTGATGCAGTCAATGAAAAAAACATATCATTTTCCAGATATACAAGAAAAAAGAACAAGAAATAAAAGACCGGGCCTTCCTTTCCTTTGTGAAAGCTGAAGCTTTAACGAACGCTTGCTGTGCCATGAAGCAAACGTCCACCGCTCGGCATACGTCTCGGACAACGGATCTTGACAAAACCCAGGGCAGGCAGCCTCGGCCCCAATGACACACACCCCTCTCGACCGCGGTACCCCATGACTTTTCGCTGTGTGCGAAAAAGTAACGACACCTGTCCCCCCCTACCGGCGACGCTTGTTCCGCCCACTTTTCCGCTCCCGACGCTCCCGAGGTTTCAACTGGAGGTGCCCTCAAGACCCCTCCTCCTTTTCTTTCTTGCCGGAAACATGGGTGCCGGTGAATCGCCGGCACCCATGCGGCGGAGCCCCCTGTAATAATATGCCCGCGACGAAGCGTTCTACGATGGAGGTATGCGCACTCTATAGCACTTTCGGGCCATTTTTTTTTCTTGTCCGACGGACGGAGTTTCCTTACCTTAACCAAGAAAGAAAACGATATCGTCAAGTTAGGAATTCCAATCTTGTTTTCGCATATGATTCGCTTGCGTACCTACCTACGCCATGGGATTGATTGCTGTCGTGGTATTGATGGTATCCCCGTGAGGGGGCGAGTTTCTGGTGAAACTCGCCAAGCAAATAATTCATGTGACCGCCCTCCTCCTCTGAGAGTCAGGAAAGGGGAAATCATCAATGCATGACATCTCATGCATTTATTTTGTTAAAACAAAATTGAGTGTCTGGGTAAAGGATGTCGATAGAGCTCTTCTCAAAGTGAGCAAGCAGCCTCAGAAAATATGAGGTTGCTCCTCATCTACCGTACGTAGCATGCCTTCTTCATGATACCACCCCTTGACTTCCAGAGGGGGGGGAGAAACGCGTCACCCCCCCCCCCCCAACTTACGTCTACAGCGTGGTATCATGGTACATATCAGAGCATGACCTGATCTCAGATTTGTACTCCGATACAGCTCCTTTGATACGTACGTTGCTCTATTCAGTACCTGGTGTTCTAAATAAAATTCACCTCTGAGGCACATATATAATGGTATATCAATTATTGCCTTCAGTTAGGTTTTTAGTTTTTTCTCCATCCCATTTAATACATTCGCCCTTCTTTTGTCTCTCCCTCCTACTCGTCACTCAGATCCGGGGTCACATACAAGACAGGTTCTGCCCTCCCCCCCCCCCCGCTCCGTCTCGAAAGGGATTCATGGTCAAAGGTCAAATGACTAAGGCAAGCAACACATGAGTACGCCCCCCCGCCCCCGCCCCCCTCCCCCCCCCTGTTTATGGTCAAACGCCTACGCCCATGCATGATAATGGGAACACCCCTCCCTCCCTCCCTACTACGGTCCCACGACTACGGGTTCGCGCCTTGCATTTTTTATCGCGGGAAGACTTTATTCTACCGCTCCTTCCCGGGTTGACTCGCGTCGATTTAGTGTAAGATGAAGTCATCCATGCTACTTACAAGACTTAATTAGTTCCCCAACTCCTAGGCACACGATACAGAACATTTCATGTATGTTCTCTCCGCCTGTGTACGAGTAGTCCTAACCTGGCCTTTTTGTGCGCTAAGGGAGACAGCGCGTCCTCTGGGTCGGGGACGCCTACACCGGCCGACGCCGCCATCAGGCAAACTCTGGGGTGCACACACGCCAGTTGGAGTTCCATCGTGAGCTCGTCGGGCGAGCGCGGCGCCCACACGGCCGCCTGACTATCAGAAGCGTCCGTGTTGTCCCCCTGCCACACAAACGGCGTAAAAAAGCATGTTTTGGAAGCGGAGAAGAAAGCGCCGGTTTATGGGGAGGGGGCGGTTCGTAAGTGATATATATGGATGTCGGGAGGTCGGGGGCATTTGTATAGCTGACACGCGCCAATGCCATGCGTGAACTTTTACAGTAGAGAAGAACGCCGGTTCGGGGAGTCGGAGTAAGGAAAGGTGGGATGTTGGGGCGAGTAGTTAGTTGACGCCGTGTGTACCGCTGTACCCCCTCAGGGTGCGCGTACCGTTGTGTTGTGTTGGCGCGAGCGACCGGAGGAGTCGGGGGCACATGAGGAATACTTACTGAGGCTGTGGTAAGGGGTGGGGTGTACTTATCGTCATGCTTGGCTGTAGTTGTATACATGATAATATACCCTTGCAATCCCTACAACAATGTCGAGACGGAGGGAGCACGTCGGATTTGCAACGACGCCAGGCGGACGTTGCTTGCACCAAGCGCGATTCGCCGTGAGTTAGGTGTTAAGGGTGAGCTGCATCCTACTTCGACCCGCTCTTGAGAGACAGACTTTCTTGCATATGGATGACAACACCCCAAGACGGGCGGGCAACTAGCTGGACGTCTCTTTACCACGACGCGATATACATAATACGTGCGTAAAGCGCGCCGTTCGTACCTCTATCGACCCTGAACGCCTCCGCCGAAACAAATCAGGGTCGGCCTCCTCTGGTTCAAACTCCTCCATGTTGAACATGTCAAACACGCCGATGGCAGCCACCTGCCGACACCACCGCCGCGGCACACCACATGTGCCAGACACCATGTCAGAGTTAAGAGGGAAACGGGACTTAGAAGGAAGAGCAGTGCACTGGAGATGACGAGGCTATTACAGCATTTTTTCCCCGACCAGAACCGAGACGAGCGTAGGTCACACCCGACTGTGTTCCGTTTTTGCTAACACCGCGATCACGTGCACCAGACACCGGGTCGAAGTTGTATAGAGGGGAAGGGGGACAGGAGGGAGCACATCTCTTGTGTATACGGAGAGTACATCGTCGTCAAGGGGGGTGAAATAGTTGAACTTTACTTTTTTTTCAAGAGACGATACACTGGAGAGGATCCAGTGTCGTGGGGAAAAAAAAATCCGACCAGAACCAAGACGAGCTCAACCCTTTTAGGGCTGCAGCCCCGTTTTGGGGACAAACCACGCAAATTTCAAGTGAGTTATCCCCTAAATGGGACTGCGGCTATAAAAGACTCGACTGCGTTCCTCACAATTGATTGGTGCAACCCCACACGGTACGTAGCATGCGTCTTTTTCTATATAATCGTGACATATCGCGGACGAGCCGCTTAAACTCCCCAGCTACCGGCGTTTTTTTTTCCTTCTATTTTTTTCTCACGTCTTCCGGCCTTAAGGTCCCCAAAGACCCTCGCCGCAGCCGAATGTCCTCCGCCTTTCCAGACTTCTCCAGCAGCTCATCAGCTCGCTTGAGCGCGAGCCCGCGCTCGACCTGGCTGCGTCGACGTTTTCTCGCCGCCGCCTCCGCTCTCCCGCGGCGCGCGACAACTCCAGATGAGGCCGCGGCCGCTCGCTTTTCCTTGGCGTCTTCCCGTTTCATGTCCAGAAGCCGCCCAACCTATTGAGTATGAGGAGGCGTTTATGCGGAAATGATACGGGGGAGAGTGAAACAGGTGATCCGTGCTACGGTGCTCGTAGGGGGGGGCGGGGGGCGGGGGGGTGGGGGTGGGAGCGTACTCAATATCATGCGTGGCCGTAGTCGTATGACCATAGACCCTCGCATCCCTACAATGCCGGGGCGGAGCATGCCGTGTTTTCACCGACCAGGCAGACATTGCTTGCACCAAGCGCGAAGCGCCGTGAGGTGTCTGGCGAGTCGCGTGAAGGGTGAGCTGTACCCTACTAAGAACCACTGGAGAAGTGGACTTGCACATGGGTGACAGCTTCAGTAAATTTCTTTTCCGGTGTGGCCACTTCCAAAGACAGCAATGGGGGTGCTATGTGACTGCCTCGTGGGTGCCTTACCGTATACACACTACGTAATGCGATCATTCCCACTTGTGCAGAGTAAAGCTTCTTCACCCCGCACCAATGATCTATGACTCGATCGCCAGAGCCGTGACCGACCGCCATAAACAAAATGGTACCCTGGTTGTCTATATCACGTGGCGAGCGGCATGTTGTACAGTGTCGTTGCCAACCTCAACCTATATATAATATAGGAGGGTGTACTCGTTTTTCGCTTGCCTTAGTCATTTTGACCTATGACACGCATCCTTTTTGAGACGGAGCACAGGGGGCGGGGAGGAGGGGGGGGGGGGATACTCATTCTTTGCTTGCCTTAGTACTTTTACCATTGACCATTCATCCCCTTTCGAGATGAAGTGATTGCAACTTTTGAGGCGAGGCGTTGTGCGGAAATTACACGGGGGGACAGTGACACACAGGTGAGTCGTGCTACGGTAGATAGGTATTAGGGTTGCACTTTTTGAAGTGAGGCGTTTTGTGGAAGGGACACGGGGCACAGTGACACACAGGTGAGTCGTGCTACGGTAGGTAGGTACTGGGGTTGCACGTTTTGAGGCGAGGGGTTGGCACGCATCGCCGAGGGCAGAAACGCGAGGCTCCTTGCGCTCACCTTGCTCGCGGCTTCCTTAGAGGTGACCGTTCTGGCCTCCAGGAACTTCCGACGGGCTTCCATACGCAGTCGCTTAGCGGCGCCGGTTCCGCCCAAGCGCGACAGAGGCGGCAATCCCTCCGCGATCGCTCCACTATCACCATCACCATTATAATCATCACCCTCCAGTCCGCCGCCCTGCCTTGCTCTGTCCTCCTCCCATCCGGTGAGGCCGTCGAGGCGAGCGGCGTCAAGCACCTGGGCCGCGTAAGGGTCTTCTTCTCCCCCTACTCCTTCCGCTGCCAAGCACGCAGCATCCGAGATGCCGCCATCCGCCGCCGCGCCTCTCGCCCACCCGCTCTCCTCCAAAAATCCGGTCCCGCTGCCATTGCCAGCCCCTCCCGCGCCACCGGACCCGCGTGCCTTGTCGAAGCCGCTGCTGCGACGACTAGCAGTAGTGCTGCTAGCTTCGCTCCCCCGCCGAGACGACGACGGCGGCAGCCCGTCCTTTCTCAGCAGCACAACATGTCGCTTCGTCGCGGGTGGCGGAGGCGGCGTGTGCGAAGACGCCCTGCAGCGCAGTACTTCCATGGGTGTTACCTGTCGCGACCTGTTTCCCCTCTCCGAAGCAGCAGCAACAGCAGCAGCAACGGCTGCCGCTGCAGCTGCCGAGGCGGACGCGTCTACCCCGACCATCACCTCCGCCTTTGGGGCTGCATAAGCCGCCGAAGCAGCCGCCGTGGCGTCTGCGCGGGCTATCGCGTCCGCTGTATTCCGGGTTGCATGTGCGTCCTCGGTCAGGGTAAGAGGCACGGCACCATCCCCTCCTTTCACAACAGTATATATCTCTGGTGGCGTTTTGTCTACTTCTTCTGCAGATTCTATCTCTGGGGCAATAGGCCGAGGGCCGTCCGCGGGCGCGATGCGGGGGGTGAGCGGCCGCCCCTGCGAGCCCGGAGAGGGCGGCCGCCTTAGCATGGCGGCCGTGATCAGGGACTCGTGCGCCCTGTCGAAGACCCTTCCCCCTCGGTACCAGGATCGGAACGCCGTCCAGCGGCGTTGCCTGGCGGAGGGGTGCGAGTTGCTCAAGGCGGTGGTGGCGGTGGTGGCGGTGCCTGCAGCGTTGGTATCGTTGCTCGCTACCGCGTTCCAATCGCCTTCCAGGAGCTGAACGCCCATCCTCGCCGCTTCTTCTAGAATCTGGGGGCAAAAAACGAAAGCTTAAGGCCTTTCGAGTGGTATAACATGGGAAGGAGAAACAAATCGTGTAGTGTCGCGGCAGCATCGCGACGTTATATACTCTCGATTTAGCGACAACATACCGGGCTGCCTTCTGCTCCCCTGTATGTACCGTATCAGGGGCTCTCCTGCTCACGCTATGCTACAGCTCGAAGAGCAGCTAGACGTTATATTGACGTACTCAGTCTTACATCCTACTTTGTCCCGAACCATCGCATTTCTTAGGGCTAAAGGGCAAGCACTGCGTACAATGTACGCATTTGATTCCATACGTACGGTAATTTTACTTATGATTTCTCTCCAGATAGTTGTGTTCGAATTTGATTCAGTTGTTGCGAAATATACCTGGTATATTTTTCATGTATCATACTTGATTCTGAGATAGATTATTCACTCCTGAGTTTTTGGAGCCTGTTCTTGTAACCACGGACTGCATTATGACGACAAACCAATATCATATCAACAACCATAAGAACAACCCATACGGCCCCCTCTCCCCTTCCGCCCTCCAGACATCCCCCACCTCTGGCTGCTGCGCCGCGAAGACGCATTCCCTCAACAGAAAAGCCGTCCGCTCGGCCTCCCCCCCCCCACCGGCCGCCCACCAGCGGCAGAACGAGCGCCATTTGTTCCTCGACACCGGGTTGGTCTCACACCTCGCCAGGTCCTCAGCCGTCGGCGGGTCGAGCGTCGCCCCCCTGGCCGCGCGGGCGACAGCCTGATCGCTCAGCGCCGCAAGGGCTTCGGCCATCTTCTCCGGCTCGGACAGGTCCTCCCAGGGAACGTCCAGGTCCTCGTCGGGCTCTCGCGCCGTTCTTGCGACCAGGCGCGTGGCAGAGACCTGCGCTTGCGACATTCCCGACGCAGCAGGCTCCACCGAGAACGAGGAATCAGTAAAAAACCCGGGCCCCGCGGCGGCGCTTTCGCGACCGGCCCCGTGCTCGGCGTAGACGTACAGCTCGTAGTCGCGCTCGGGCAAGAGGCCCGGCAGGGTGAGGCGGCCGGGGACGTCGGTGTTTACGACGGTCGCCATCGCCCACGCGGCTATGATGCGCACGCGGCCACCGACGAGAGTGCCGCCTCCGCCGTCCCCACCTCCCCGGACGTCGAGCGGGGAGGGAGGGGGCCCGCCGCCTCCGCCGCCTCCGCCGCCCCCGCCGCCCCCGCCGCCTTCGCCGATTTCGCCGCTGCTGCTAGTGGTGCTGGCTTCGAGGGCAACCATGTATATGTCCCCACGCTTGGTGAGGTACACCGAGGCGGATATGGAATCCCACTCGGTGGAGTCGACGACGAAATCCTCCGCCAGAGGCGGGGCGCAGGCCTTGTCAAGAGCGGCCTGAAAAAAAAAACCACGAAAGTACATATATACATATGACAGGAAAAAGAAAAATGAGGACGATTGTTTCACGTCGATGAAGTCGGCTTGAAGGGCTACTATGTATTCTAGCGCAAGACTAGGCGCAATTTGCTTGGGTGGCGAAAAGTCGCCGACCAAAATCGGCATAAATGGGTACATACACAGCTCTGATGCGAGGGTATAAAGGAGTACGTTTATGTTAAGGCGTTAGTCTGTTGGCCTACCGGTAGAAGGTAAACTAGTCACCTACCCAAACTAAGCCGCACTACGCCCCCCCCCTTCTGAAAAAACGAGGTCTCTGGTCTTGGTATATATGGGTCGATGAAACAAAAGGAATCGGCGCAAATAGGCTTTGCAGGCGCTCGTATATAGCACGCTAGAACAGGTTGGGACTTTTATTTTTGGTGCCGATTCCGGGTTTCGCACTGCTCTCCCTTGGCAATTAAGGGGCGGATGTCAGACGCGAGTGAAAACTCTATTACGAAGGGTGCTGCGTTCGGCTACGAAGCTTGATTACCAGGCATAAGGTACCACTCGCCTCCATCCCTTCAAAGAAGGCAACCATGTCGCGCCACACCATCTTGCCCCTGTGTCGGTCACCATGAGCTTGACGAAAAAGAGACTTAACCTGGCGTTTTTTTCACCGTGCGATGGCATTTTTCCGAATTAAAATGGAAAATGGAGCAGAGTGGGGGCGCGGTGTCTTCACAAGAAAACTTGTTGAAATAAAAAGAAACGGCTCAACGGTTGCCTGTTTGGCCGGCATGATAGCGGAGTGCTATGGTCATGCATGGGACTTAACGGTGGGTGCTTTTTTGCAACAAAACAAAAAAGTAAAAAACGTGTCACCGCGTCTGTGCGGTAATGGCACAGCTGCCCGCATATATATATACCAGCTATACGCAGGGATAAGGCCGCCCCCCTATCTCCCGGAAAATTAAAACGCGGGGGCTTCCCTATGCACCTATCGCCCTTGTTCGGCACAGAGCAATGCCACGGCATGCGGGGGTGGTGCTTTATTATACGTTATGAATAACATGAGGAGCTCAATGTCTCACCCGAAACATGACTCTGAAAGAGTCTCGTTCGCTCACACCCGACCAACGTTTCTACGCACTAGCCCACCAGAAAAGTACTACAATAGTGAAAGTATTGCTGAAACCGGCAGTTGCTGTGGCATATTTGAGGATCCCAACCGGTCAGAAAATAGTTAGCCAAAAATCGGTATATTTTTACCGTGGGATGAGGTGTTATACACGTGTATGGCCGTTACCTGGTACTGCGAAACCAAACCCCGCTCCACGGACCGCGATACGTAGCTCCATTTTCCGAGCGCCTCCTGCGTCAAGACTTCTCGCCCCCCAGACAGCGATTCAAATATATCGCGCAGGCTTCGCGAGCGCGGCGATAGCGCGGCCAATTCCGCCGCAGCAGCCGCCGCGGCGGCAGCGGCAGAGGCAAGTTCCGCGTCGTCGGCGCTCCCCGAGGCCGTTCCGAAGCCAAACCGCGCTGAACGACCTTGCAGGGGCGATTGACCAGCTGCGCTGCCGGCAGCACTTTTTCGGCCGGCTGCGACCTGTTTTTGTGTTTGCAGGATATATCTTGGGGTTAAACCATCAAACGCTCTGGTTTGCTTTTTCTGCGAGGTCGGTCAGAACTCTTTCTTCAAAAACGCGCGCGGGGGAAAACGAGGGGAGCGTGTGCCTTTGTTGCTTGCCATAGTCATTTGATCATTGACCACGCATTCCTTTCGAGACGGAGCAGGTGGGGGTATATGTGCTGCACGATTAAATCATGTAAAACACGTCTATTTTTGCAGAGTAAGCGGCAGCCCTCGTTTATCGAGGACAATTCACACTACACATGAAACGAACCTGCTCGGCAGTTTAAAACACCCTCCGCAGCCTAACCACAGCCCGTTAAATGTCAAAATTCGACGAAAACAACGATGAGCAGCGGGAATACTCAACGAATGTTAAGTGCAAGGTCGAAGTCCTGCCGACGACGCCACATGCTAAGTTCAAGGTCGGGACACTTTGTATCCCTTGTTAGGTTTGCCCATTGAGCAGGTACTCGTTGGGACTCATGTGTGTTGAATGCTTAGAGATAGAAGAAACGCATAGTTATTCCTTTCGAGCACGATGAGAGACTGAAAGCAAGGCTCGCGCCTCGCTGGGAAAACCCCTGGTTTTCCATCTAAGATACGCCTCCCCAGTACTACAAAATACGATCTCGATACCGTTCGGCCTCATTCACAGCAGTGCCATAAGACAAACCTATGCGCAATGAGAATGAAAGAAAGTACTGGAGGGGAGGGGGAGGGAAGACACTTGTGACGGGGGCATATTGTTCAGAATACCGTCAAGGGTGAAACAAAAGTAGAACAAAAAAACACTTCGCGAACCTTCGCAACTTCCAGCATAAGAATCTCGCGACCTGAAGAGGTATCCCGAAAGTGCTTCGATACCACCAGCGAGGTGGGGAACGCCTCCGCAGCCACCGAAGCTTTGGTCAAAGCCTTGGGCGATTCACGCTGCCCGGCTGCCGCTGTCGCTGCCGTCGTTGCCGCTGCCGCAGCTCCTCCTGCCGGTCCCTGTGTACCAGCGGTTTCGTCCGTGTTGAACCTGCGACGGGTGGTCTCACTAGGGGGCCTCGTTGTCGTAAATCTTCGCTTCGACGCCTTTAATCTAGGCGAAGCGATATCGGCGGCGGCATTTCGTGTGTACAAGTGAAGGGGGTCAAGGCGAGGGGGGAGGGCGTGGAAATTCAGTCAATATTGTACCGTACCGTTCGATGGTATGCCACGCGTCCAAAATAATACCACGAGGATAGCCACGTACACCAACATTGTGCGTGTACGTTTCCCCAAGTATAGTGGTACGCTATCGTGTTCGTGGTGCCCACCAATCCACCATCTAACACAATCAACCTATAGAAAACAAAACCTACCAAGGTGCTCTTTTAGAAGCAAGGTTTTCTCATAGCCAGAGTATGCAGCTGGGTGATGAGGTTGCTGCGCGCGTTTAATAGCAGACGCAGACGAAGCCCCACACTCCTTTTTCAGTGCATCCTAGCGCAGAATACTGTAGCAGTGTGGACAATCTAGCCACATGGGAATCACCGACAAGAAAACAAATTACGTTCGATCTCTGTACGGACAGGTGTACGGGAGCTATTTCAGATCGAGGCATTGAACGCAGCCCCCGCCCCTCCCCCCCTCTCCCCCCACACAATCGTGGCACCTGGCATCCGCGAAGCCCTTTGGTACAGCCACCCCGGCGCCGAGCATCCCTGAAGAGGGTGTCTGGGTAGAATCAAAGTTAAATTGCTGTCTAGGCTCGCGCCCGGCTTGAAGTCGTTCGACCACCATCGGCGATACTAGCCGACCACGGAGGTCTTGCGCATGACGGGCATCGCGAGCCATCTTGGCGGCAGCGACGACAGGGTTCATACCCCCGATCATCTTCGCCTTTTTCTTTTCACCAACGACGACGGCCGCATCTTGCCCCCATCCGGCGGCGGCCGTTCCGTCCGAGGCGAAGCTTCGAGCTTCCTCTCCTTCTTCTTCTTCTTCCGGCCCGCTTTGGTTTGGCTTGTCCAGCCTATTTTCAGGCGTGCCCCCCACCCGTGCTCCCCCCCGATTCTTCATGGTCACTGCCCTCGCAGAAGCAGAAGAGGAAGACGAAGCTCTGGTCTCGACCGAAATGACGCCGCCACCACCGGAGGCGCTGTTCACTGACACTACGTGGCCAAACGCCGTCGTCGTCGTTCGTGGGGGAGAGTCCTGATCTCCCTCGGAGAGCGTCAATATTTCGCTCGCATGTATCACGGAGCTCTGGAAGCCCGAGCATGGCGAGGGCAGCGAGCCAAGGGCTGGCGGTCCTTCAGGCGGGAGCGACCCGTCTTCGAGGACCCATGTTCTTCTGTCCGTGGTCTCTTGAGCGGGGGAAGCTACGGTGGACATTTCTCCTTCTTCTTCTTCTTCTTCATCTCGCTCATCAGCGTTACTAGGGCGGTGAGTTCTCGAGGTTTGCTTGGCGACGGCATCTGAGTTGCAACTCAGCGAGGTCGTGTACGTCAGCATGGGTAACTCGATAGAGTGCACGCCTCTGTCTTGCCCTGCTTGCTCTGTTTTGGCGCTGGTGGATAGAGGCAGTACGTGGGCACCACCACCATTACCACCCCCACCGCTTAGTTTTTCTGCCATCATCTGTTCCCAGACGGCTGCGGCAAACCTCGGGTCCATCTTTATAGTTTTACCTCCGGGGACTTGCCGGCTTGCGTCGCTGGAGGACATCGCGCCCCAAACTGGAGAACCGTCATGACCTTGAACGCCTAGGTCACTGCTGCTGACGAAGCCGGAGGCGTTTTTTTGGGAAATTGTAATCGTCTTCACGCTCGGCTTCATGGTTGCTGATCGCCGTGCCATCGACTTCCGACTCATGCTTGCACCACCCCGTCGCTTGTTTTTGCCCTTTCGCTTCGGTTGTGGCGGGAGTAGTGCATGACGTGCTGAGGAGGAGGGCTGCTGGTCAGACTCGCGAACCAGACCACCGCGTTGTTTTTTTGACCATTGACGCATTTCGAGCGCGTATCTCTCCCCATCAGCACGACCGCCAGCTTCCACCGCGTGCCAAGCATTGTGCAAGGCCAAGGATCCCCCAAGCCTCTTTCCCCCAGAGGCTACCCAATCTACCAAAGGAAGCGTCTCTGTACCGCCCAATACGTTGTACCGCCCGGCCTCCCGACCCCTCGGACCGCCTACCCTCCAGAATTGATCAATAGGGTCGCCTTGTTCCGACCCGGAGGAAAGGGGATTCTGCCGCGGGAGTTTTGCTACAAGAGGCGTTCCCGGAAGCGCGTTTGCCAGTGCTAGTCGTTGGTTCCGTGCTTCACCTGCCCCCAACATCAGAGTTGTGGCTGTGGCGAGCTCGAGCACGGTGATCATGCCGTCTAACGCGGCAACGACCCGAAAAATGTCTGCCGCCGCGCCTGCAGTCTTCAGGTCGGTCCTCGGCATCTTCGTACGTCGTCGCGTTAGAGCAAAGGGTTTTCCGGAAGACAGAGCGTACGGAGGGAGAAGAAAGGCCGCTGTCGGCTCCGTGGAGAGACAGTATCGGTTCATTGGCCGCATGCTGCTTCCTGGGGGCATGGCCATCCACCGCACCACGGTGTGGTCGGCGGACGTGGTCAGAACTACCCGTCCTGCCGCCTCGGGACCCCCACCTTCAGCGCGGAACCGTAGGCCAAATGACACCGCGATCGAAGTGACTTTGGCTCCATGCGCGCGCGGAAATGTCTGAGAGGCCTCTCGCGTGGTCGCTAGCACGCCGCCGCCGCGACAGGAAAATGGGATGGACCAGACTTCTACGGCTCCCGACTGGAACCCGCACGCCATGAACCCTTCGGACAGGAGCTCAAGAGCGGTGAGACGATCGCTACCACCACCCGAACCAGCACCAACAACGGTGTAGCCTGCGAGGCTGAGGGGGGGACGGGGGGCGCCCTTCGTTCCCGCGGCAGTTGCAGCACCCCAGACCTTGACCTCGCGGTTGACACCCGCTGTTACGACGAAAAACGGTGAGCAATCGCCACCAACACCATCATCGTTCGCCTTCCCAAGGCGTCCTTGGTCAGCTCCTTCAATCGATTTGGCACTCGCGCTACCACCGCCACCACGACCGCCGTAGCCACCACCTTCCCTACCGTCAGCCGCGCAAGCCCCCCCCGAACCCGAACCCGAAACCGAACCCGAAACCGAAACCGAAACCGAAACCGAACCCGAACCCGAACCCGAACCCGACCGACCTGAGGTATCCTGCGGAGCGTCCATAGCCGATCGCACAGCGACCACCGCGTCCGTGTGGGCGAGCAAAACGTGCAATGGTCGCGATGCGCGCCAGGTGGGCCACAGGGCAACGGTGCCATCTTTGCAGCCAACGATAGCGACTACCCCCTCCGCCGCCCCGGCCCCCACGCCCTGTGCTCCTCCTCCTCCTCCTCCCATACCTCTTTCGTCGTGAAAGAAGCCATCGGAGCCCATCCCGCTCGGCTGATTTTCCGAGGCCGGAAACAGTAAGGATAGGGGAGCGAGACCCAGGGCAGTGGACGGGAGGCATTTTCTACCGGGGGGAAGTAACCGGGAACGACGAATAGACGTAAGAGGGTCGATGACGTCGACGGTTCCGTCGTTCCACCCGCAGAGGAGCGTTGCGAGGGCGGTGCTGTGGCACCAGGACGTGAGGAAGCAAGGGCGGTCTGATCGCGGCGCCGTCACCAGCTGGTCCTCCCTGAAACCACGGGGGAAAAAAAGAGCGATCGCGCCATGAATGTGTCACGGAAAAGGGGCGATCGCGGCATGAATACTGTACGAACCCGTGAGGGGGTTTCCGAATATGTAGACAGAATGAAGCAGAGACGGTTCCACGCGTTTTCCAGATGGATTTTTTTCCTGACAAATCTGTGAAACCCCAGCCTTCGACCCGTTTTGTTTTCACAGGTACTAAAATACTTGACAAGACAGCAATGTCCCTTCGCTGCAGCACAACGTATGAACTGTTGAAACCATTTTTCTTGTCCTAGTTGTTTTTTTTCTCTCCTGTCATCTTCTGCGCCTGTCTTGTTGTGGCCCGTCAGGGCGGGAAATACCACCTACTTCATATAAATGCCTTCCTTGTGGACCTGGCGTTCCACCAAGAACCCGACTACAAGGATAACGACCGACCGATGGAGGAAAATAGGCTGCTGTCTGTACCGAAAAAATATGCCGAATCTCCGCTTCCTAGACAGCGATGACACACGACTACCACACCCCCTTCATCAATAACATTAGTTGCTGCTATCCCGCAGGTTTGGCAACTGCTGCCCCCCTCCCGTTTTACTGGTGCCTCGCCGAATACCCCACGGCGCTCGGCGCTCGGTGCAAGCAAATGTCTGCCTGGCTGATGAAAACCCAACGTGCTCCGCCCCGACATTGTAGGGATGCGAGGATCTATGGTCATACGACTATGGCCATGCATGGCAATGAGTACACCCCCCCCGCCCGAAAGGGGTGTGTGGTCGATGGTCAAATGACTAAGGTAAGCAATAATGAGTACGTTCCCCCCCCCCTCCTCCGGCATTGTAGGGATGCGAGAGTCTAAGGCATACGACAACGGTCATGCACGACAATGAGCACACACCCCCCTGCTTACCTATGCCTGCGCTCGAGCGCCACCTCCTCCACCACACGGACGCTCCCTGCCCGGCCGACATCTAACACTTGGAACGACGGGGGTTCGACCCACACCACAACCAAGGCCTGCCGAGCACCACAGTGAGACACAAGCCCTCGCATCCCGAGGACTCGCGGCACCGTCGGGCCTAAACGGTCACCGATTCCGTGAAACACCTCTGCCGCTTGAGAAACCTTCCAGAGCGGACCTTCATCGCCTTCCGTTTCCGACAGGAAGCTTATTCCTGATAACGCAACGCCTGCCGCTATCAAGACGCCTGGTCCGGCGCTGCCTCGCAAGCGGCCGGGGATTATTGCGGCTGTCAAAGCACCAGATGCAAGGTTCCGGGCGTCCACTAGCTCTTCCACGCTCTCTTCGCCGTCGGTTAGAGTCTCCGCTCGATATAATTGTTGATGCTGCTGCTGTCGATGTTGAAGCTGCTCCTGCTGCTTCCGCTGTTGGTGTTGTTCTTGTCGCT
Source organism: Nereocystis luetkeana (assembly GCA_031213475.1). Lineage (NCBI taxonomy): Eukaryota > Phaeophyceae > Laminariales > Laminariaceae > Nereocystis > Nereocystis luetkeana. The sequence continues at coordinate 3,946,195 of JARUPZ010000038.1, forward strand.
GGTGGGGGTATTGCTGCTGCTGTTCATGCTGTCCCTGTTGTTGCTGTTGTTGCTGTTGCTGCTGCTGCCGCTGCTGCTGCTGTTTACTGCTGATCGATGACCCTTGTCCCCCCCCCCTCGCGCCTTTTTCTTCTTCTTCTTTTTCTACAGCGTCCGCGGCCGTAAGCTCGTCGATGTCCTCTCTCTCGTCGCGAAGAGAAATTTCATGCGACTCGGGTCCGACTGCAAGTGTAGCAGTTTCCCTCTCCGCGATTTCCGAAGAAGCGAGTGGGACACGCGGTGCTGCCGTAGGAAGGGAGTAGGCCGCGATTGCAGTGGCCCCACCGGGGTGAAAGAGCCACGTGCGCAGGGTGCGTAGGCGATCAATAACGTGCAAGTAGGCTCGATTCGTCGGAATGTTCGGCGCCAAGGATGGAGTGGCGGGCGGCGCTAAAGACTCCCCCGCGGCGGCGGGTGGGGCTGCGGAAAAGCTAGCCCCTGCGACGAGGACGTCGGAGGTGTAGGAGAGTAGCTGGCGAAGCGATCAGGGACGCGTCGCAGCAGGGTGCGGGGGGGAAACGGCGCACAAGGTGCACGGTGACGCAGATGAAAAAAAAACAGAGCTTCTTCGCGAGGGATGGAGTGCCGTCGGTGTCGTCAATGTGAGACGGGATGTTTGGTGGTGTTTGTCCCACAGTGACATACTGGGCGGCGCGGGGGGGAATAGGGTCGACGATTATTGGTGGGGGCACCGGGAAGTAGTAAAACACTGCACGGAGAATGCTTGGTTGTGTAAAGCATGGACTTCGTACAGTCTACGAACGAGGAGAGTGCGGATTGCGCCCATTTTGCAGCTGCTGTAGAATGTTGTGAATGGAATCGAGGAGAGAGTGTATGTCCTGTTGTTGCTCCCGTTCCCCGAACCATTGTCAAGGCAAGCGATAGAGTACAAACAGAGACTTCCTCGTTGTCCCAAGCGCTGCTCAGCCATTGACACAGCTAACTTTCTTCCATATGTACGTTCTACACCTCGTATCGTCTCGTCTAATAACTCACCCACTACTCACCGGAGATGTCGTGTTTTTCGCAACGTTGACCTGGTGCACGTCAACCCGCCTCAGCCCCCCTTCCATGGAGTACAGGAGCGCCGTCAGCGCCATCGGTCCGTGCCACATAACTTTCTCGACCTTGCACCCGGCCTGCGCTATGGCGAGAGCGGTGAGAAGCGTGGACCCCGTCACGATGTCCCAGACGCAAAGGTGCTGACCGTCAGCGAGACCTAAAAGGATGCCGGCGCCAGCGTCATTTCCTCCGCCTTCCGAGGAGTTGTCGGTGGCCAGAGAGTTGACTTGTGCTTGCGAAACTAATCTGCCGCTGCCGCCACCGCCACCGGTGCCGCCGTTTCCGCCGTCCGGCGTGGACGATACGCTTTTGAGGACGATTTCGTGCCGAAGCAGTGCAATGACCGGAGACTGCCGGCCGGCGTCAAAAACGTCTGCGATGTCTGCGACGTCTGCTCCGTCTCTTGCGCCAACAACGCCAGAGGTGCCCAAGCGTGGAGTCGACGGGGAAATTTCGTATATCTTAACTCCGCCTGCCGTGGTCGCCATCGCTAGCGAGCAGGTGTCGGCGTTCCACGCCGCTGCTAGGATCTGTCCTTCCCTGTGTGTGTGTTTTTGCAACCGCGCGACGCAAATTAGGTTTGTAATGCTGTACGTACATACCGAGATATCTTGATTCTTGGCAAAAACGGGGGAGACCATTATTTCCATGGTGGAGGAGAAGAAGTGTGCTCGTAGTGGAACAAAGATGCTACGTTAGGGAGAACCATAGGGATCAGGACCCCATCATATACACAAAAAAAAAACTATATATTCCAGTATATAATGTATTTTCTAAGCATATTTGGGCTTGTTTACTATGTTTCGCCGTAATACTGTACGTACATTGGGAGACCGCGGTTCGGCCCTCTTGACTGGCCGCACCCAACACTGAAACCAGTGTATTCAGGCCCAAAGAGACTTTGTCGCGCCCAAAAAGACCCGATCTCCTTTGCAACCACTATGCCCATACATATAACGAATGTTTAGATTAAATATGAATTGTGATAGGTATTTAACTTGGCGTGTTCGTTTATAAAGGATAGACCACTGAGCTACTCAGTCAGCTACCAAGTCAGTTCGCCGAGGTTATTTGTGGGGAATTTCGTAACTAGCGCGGCATGGAAATCTCTGCATGTCTCGTCCGATCCTGCGATCACGATGTCATCTACATGGACGGCCATGATCAGTTCTACCTTGCCGTCCACAACCATGCGAAAAACACACGGGTCAGACCTACACTGCTCCATACCGTACTCTACCACGGTTTCCACCAATAATCCGGCCCACTGCCGTCCGCTCTGCTTTAGACTATACAATGATCTGTTCAAGCGGACGATACTTCCTGACATGTCACCACACCCACCGGGTAGTTTCATGTATATCTCGGCGTCGAGTTTCGCGCGAACAAAAGCTTGCGCGACGTCTAGATGAAAAATCTTCAGACCATATTCGTTGGCAACAGTCGCCAGAATTTTAACTGACGCTGACGAAGGAGTAGGTGCAAACGTTTGAAAGTAATCTACGTCCTGCACCTGGCTAAAACCCTTAGCCACAAGTCTGGCCTTAGTCTTTACTATCATACCATCCTTATCCGTCTTGTAGGTGAACACCCACTTCGCGCCTACAGGTTTCCGCCGTCGTGGCGGTGTCGCGGCTTCATATGTACCGGTCGTTTTGTGACCGTCCAACTCAATTTGCATGGCCTCGTGCCACGCCGCTTTATATCGGGAACGCTCTACATCTGCTACGGACTGCGGGGGCGGTTCTACGTCTTCCAGGAAACCACTCGGCATGCACACGCTCAACTCCCCTTTATTCTCCACGGCACTTCTTTTGTTCGTTCATAAAGGATAGACCACTGAGCTACTGAGTCAGCGCTGACTGAGTAGCTCAGTGGTCTATCCTTTATAAACGAACATGGCACTGCAGTACACGAGCAACAGTGATTGAGACTGAACGCCGCGCCTACGGGAGCCGAGGACGTCCCCCGGACAAGAATACTGCCAAACTTGAGCATTGATGCGAGAATCGGCAAGAGGGGGGCCACAGGGGGGTGGATGTCGTTACTAAAACCCAACGGCGCTGCTGCTGTTCACAAAAGTTCTACTTGTGCGAACTGCTCGCATTAAAACCAGGCAACGTTATCATATTTTTTGCCCTCCGACATTGTTCCATACCAGGTACGTATAGTATATACCTGGTACATGTCTCAGTCCTCCAGTATCGCAGGATTAGTACTGCGTTATTAGTCTCTCTTCTATCACCGAACTCTGAACCAACAAGTATCCCACTTCCCGTCTGCAAGGCAGATATGATTGTACCAGATACGTACAGTTGTACTCCAGGGTGAGTACAGGTGCTACATTTTTTGGTATTAACACAGGAAAACCAGTGCGAAAAGAGTGCCATACAGCTCATACAACGTCGTGTAGGAAGAAACGAAAATTACAGCGTGCAGGAGTAAGTACTCTGGGCGTCCAGTATCATGACGAGCAAAGCTCACATGCTTCCGAGTTGCAGCAGCGCGTGCCGCTCCACAAGACCACTCCTCACGTCGAACAGCACCACGCCATCCTCCGCGAACACCCCGACCACGTACGAGCCCCCCGGGGTCACGAACAGCGCTCGGATCGACTGCCAAGGGCACGGGATGCCGCACAGCAGAGCGGGACCTCCGGAAGCCGAGTGGTGCGGGCCGAAAGACCACAGGCGGATGGCGCCGAGCTCGGCCGTAGCCAGGAGATCTCCATCAGAACCGAGCGCCAAAATAGGCTGCTTGTGGCCTGTCACCTGGAAGTGTAGGCGGAGGACCACCATGGGAGACCCCTAGCCCGGGCCGGGGACCCTCCTCAACCTCGGGGATTTGCGGATACTTGTGTTGACTACGTACTCGCAATACAACGCGTACATGCCAGGTACATCGCGCAGTCGTTCGTATTATTAATAGTTACCTGGTATCTCGTATTTTTATGTCCATTTTTAGGACGCTGTTTGTGTGCGGCGGAATAGATTTCGGTTCGACCACTCGTACTCGTATGCTACATGCTACTGCTGACTACTGACTACTGCTTTTTCTTCGAGATGTGGCGAGACGGTTTCTTTGTTTAATTTTAACTTTTCGTTTAGATTTCCATGTTTCAGATATATATGTGATCCTGCGATCCTATCGTTTGCCTGGTTGGTATGTAATATCCTGTACCAGTATCCTGTATCCAGTATCCTGCTCCTCAATCCGTTGGCTTTTTAATAATTTGTATCCTGCACGTTGGTCTTCAATATGATAAGCCTGTTGGTATCGATCACCCAGCGGTGATGGCGGCAGCAGTAATTTGTCCAACGAGTACAGACAGAAAAGAAGTCCTTGAAGCATCGCGCGGTAGAGGTGTTTGATGGAAGGAGTGCTCGGTCCGAGTGTTGGTCCGATTCTTGTGAGAGCATTGCGTACCCACGAACGGGAAGCAAATACGTGCGGTACCAGGTGCATACATACCAGGTACGTACGTGGCACATTCTCGTACAGCAGTTGTTCAACTACTCTTAATACTACTGGTTGGTGTACATAATACATAATTAAACACTTACCAGGTACTTCGTATGTACTCTACCAGGCGTACGTACGAGGTACCAGGTACGACACTTTCTTCTTTGTTACGTACCAGGTACGTAGTTTGTTCTGGTTTACCTGGTACCTGGTATTAGATGTTTTGATCGTCGTGTTTATTTTCCTACCAGGGTACGTCTTTTTACAAGTATGCGTAGCTCATATCGCAAGGAGATTTTGCACTCAACGACCTTCCGCACAAAAGCTGTGGGCACATGTCACTCTAATAAAGCAGTAATACTACACCAACAGTACCGTTAGTTTACCAGCATAATATTATACGACGTATCATATCAGAAGAAGTATTAATACGCAGCAAAAAAATATTAACAGTTAATACTACGGGACCATAGTGTTAATAGGACCAAATATTGTTGGTAAAAATAGCGAAATACCAGGTATATAGTTTTTTTTGTATTGTTGTTGTTCTTGTTGTTGTTGTTGTTGTTCTCACATTAACTCACAATTCAATGCAGTCCGTGGTCGCAGGACAGGCTCCAATAACTCTGGAGTGGAAGAAATACCTCAAGTAAAAACAGAGGCAAAAAACAAAAAACAAGCATACGCACTCCACCACTGCGGACACCAGGGAAGCAAAAAGGAGACTATTAATAGCAGACATACCGTATAGTAGGTCATATTAACTACCAGGTACCAGGTATGGTTCCCCGTAAATATTACGGGGGGCCACACAGTTAATAGGACAAAATATTGTTAGTACAGATGGTTAAATAGATAGGTTTTTATGTATACCATAGATCCTATTAACTATGTTCCCCCGGAATAATAGTAGTATATAGGACGTACCAGGTACTGATATAGCACAAGTAGTATTCATAATATTATTAGTAAGTACCAATGAGAGCATCTGTATACAGCAGTACATTTACCCTGAAAGCTCTTCTACCAGGTACATCACTTACTACGGGAGACCATAGTAAATAGGACCAAATATTGTTGGTAAAAATAGGGAAACATTTAGGTTTTTGTCTGTACCGTAGGTCCTATTTACTATGCTCCCGCGCAATAGTATGGGTGACCTGTTCGAGGTTGTACAATTCCATTATCCCTTTTGCCATGCGTGGCAATGATGATGTGTAGCGCTTACTCCGATCATACCATCCCCATACATACCTGGTACATTTAACCCCTTTAGAACCGTAGTCCCGATTTGGGGACAAATTACTTGAAATTAGAGTGGATTGTCCCCAAAACGGGACTGCGGTTCTAAAGGGGTTAAACACGGGATTTTGTGTATCCTGCATGAGTCCACGTCGTAGTACGTGTGACACCCGCCGCTCCTTGAACTCTGCAGCTTCACCTTATTGTCCTCATACGTATACGGACTGTATACGGACTGTATACGATATATACCCTGCATGAGGCCATACGTATAAAACCCGTACCTGGTATATAGTACGCGCGATCGAAGTACCACACACAGCATACAAACATGATGAGTTTCGACGAAATCCTCGATCTCACAAGCTGTTATTTTTTATTTTACAAACTAAAAGGGTACGCAGCTACCCTTAGAATCCGATGACTTAAAGCATGGAACGTGCTACGAGTATCGAATCAGAATCATACCTAAATACTCGAAAAAAATGTACCAATAATAATGCAGTGCATGGGTTTCCTATTGTTTCCGAGCTTTTCTTCTTTCGGGAAAGATATGAGTGATCCATGTAGCTAGATCCATGTTGAAGATCATGCTGCACATTGTCGGATGGCGAAAGAAATAATAATAATAATAATGCAGTTGTGAATGACTTTCTGAGACTCCTAACCGACGTTTCACCAATAAAATCTGAAAGAGCGACATTGAAAACGCGAGTGGGATTCCCGTTGACACTACAGTACTAGGTAGTTTCTTCTTCAGTTGAAGAGCCCCCCGTTCGTCAGTAATATGGCCTTCTAAGGCAAAAAGTGCTACTCGTACGAACCCCCACATCGTGGCAGGCCTCCTCTGCTCCCTCCGCTCGTCCGGTAGATGCGCTCGACGAGCTCCGCACCAAACCGAGTGTTTTTTGTTGTGCTTGCGGAAGAAAATCCAGAAAACCACAAACACAAAAAGTGGAAAACTCCTCCTGCTCCAGATATCTCTTCCTGCTCCAGATATCTCTTCCTGTGTCTTAAGGTTGCTCCGAGTTCAGGGAATAGTAGATAGATAGAGAGATGACCAGGGAGATTTTCAGAGCGGAATGTATGTTGTAGTATTAATAGTCGCTTGTAGCTGCTTTAGCGACAAATAGCGCGGGAGGCGAAAGAAACGTGGCAACCCCCCCCCCCCCCCTCGCCCCGCCCCGCTTTTCCTTTCCTCGTGCTTGTATTATCAGTCAATTCCCGGTGACTCTTGACTACTGCTGGAGTAATGATCCACGGCGTGTATCGTTTCACGGCGTTTCACGGCGTTTCACGGCGTTTCAAGCGTTTCAACTGGCGGAATAATTCACCTGTGTACCGTCCGTTTCTTGGCGTTTCAAACATGCAACTAACTCGGTAACAACCTACCGTGTGTATCGTTTTTTGTGGCCTTTTCAATCGATAGCAGAATCACGAAATATTCAATCGACATCGGAATCGCAAATATTCATTCGACATCTAAACCCTAAAAAAAAAAATCAGCCCACATGGGAATCGCAAAAAATGTTTGCGATTGTTTTGCCATTAGTTAATGACGTATTTTACTGGCCATATGGGCCACCTCGCCAGCCGAGCCGGGGGGGCGGGGGGTCTAGTCGCTTCTTCGATCTCATTCGAAATCCCAGCGAGCGTACTCATTTTTATAAAACCGGTCAATCGGCTTCCGTCGCCGCTACCGATATACTACCAAATCGAACTATCGCTCCGATTAACGGCCCTGCAATGAAGGCAGCCCAACCCTCGCCGTTCGCACGCGCGCGTCGCTGCGCGTGGAACAGGCCCTTCTTCGCCGCTCACGCCAAATGATTTGTCATTCGTACCAAAAACTGAGAAACGAAAAGGGGTCGGTCCACCCAACGTCCGAAACACTTCCGAGACAAACATCCAGCCAACTAACCGTGGCAGATGCTGGATTGACTCCCGCGTTTCTTCTCTAGACCCCGAACCCACCACATGGCTCCTCGTGCAAAGCGTAGAGTGTAGTAGAGCAGTATGGACCTAGGGACCGACTACTGCTAGCAGCTTCGCCTCTGGCTCTGCTCTGGTCACTCACGCCGGGTGCTTGACGAATGTTGGAAATTATGGGCTGTTGTGTTAGTTGCCGCTTGCCTCGCCAGATGTCTTCCGAGCGAAAGGGCGAGGCATTCATCAGTCAGGCAGGCGATAAGCCTGCCAGGTATGATGAGGGGACGCTTGCTACAAATCCTAATGCCGCAACAGGGGAGAGGGGATACCATAACAAGAGCAAGAGAACAAAATACCCCCCACCCCCCTCGTCGAGAAAAAAACTAAACGAAAACTCAACAGATAAAAAAGGAAAAACACAAATAAAAAACCCATGTGTACCAACCAACCTTCCCCACTGATCATCAGAAGGAGATACACAAAAAAGAGAAACAACGTAAGGATGAGTTTAGTGCGGTATATACTTCCGTACCCGGGTACCTACCGGAGAATACTCTGGGGGTACCCGGGTACATACCCGACTACTTTCGGGGTACCTGGGTATCTACCCTAGTATCCCCCGGGGGTACCTGGGTATATACGCGTAAAAACTCTGGGAGTACCTGGGTACCTATCCGAGTATACCCTTGGGATACTTGGGTACGTACCCGAGTAAAACCGGGGGAACCCGGGTACCTACCGGAGTATACTATGGGGGTCCCCAGGTATATATCCGAGTACATTCTGGGGGTACCCGGATACCTACCCGAGTATACGCTGCGGGTATCCGGGTACCTACCCGAGCATACTCTTGGGGTACCCGGATGCCTACCCGAGTACTTCGAGGGTGCCCGGCTACCTACGCGAGCATACTCTGCGGGTACTCGGGTACCTATCCGAGTTTACTCTGGGGGTACCCGGGTATTTACCCGAGTGTGAACAAAAAAATACAGGATTGGTACCAGGATACCTCAAGAGTATGTACTTACATACCCTTGGACTAAACACACACACCCATGAAAATCATGCGTTCGCTAGAACGTACTCTTCCAGGCCTTCTCGATTGCTCCAGTCGAAGGAGGTGACGGCCACACCCAAATCGTCTCGCCTGCAAATTCAGTCCGGCAACCATAAAACGAAGAAGAAAAAGAAAAATGGCGACAGGTGTTGGGGGGAGCGGAGCGATGATGGTCAAAATCAGGTGTACGTGCCACGACGGATTTTTACTCATTTATTTTTTCGCCGTTCTTGTTGGGGTTGGTTGTAAAAAAGAACACCACGACGAAACCCCCCCAAAAAAAACACACACACAGACACACACACAAAAGAAAAACACGAGAAAAAAAAAACACCCACCCAGCCAGCCATACACTCAACAACAAAAATGGGCAGCTTCGAGCAGCGCCTGGGGATAATACTGGAGCATGATTACGGTACGCGCCTCGCACGCACGCGAGAGAAAGCTCCAGCACAGCTACGACAACGGCACTCACAGGATGGAGAGTGATGAATCAATTGGGTGTGCGATGGAACGTGTGCTACATTGCGAACGTATCAGTCTGGCCGGGATTACCATACGGCAATGGTCCCTCTATAGTGCCGATAGTACATGCGCCAGCCAACAGAGCCGGCACTCTGTACTCTGTATAGCGGGAACCGGCAGCAACTACTCCGCGCACTGCCACACCGGTTCACCCCATCTGCGCCAAGCGATTTCACCGGTACTCTTATCCCTATAGCGGGCGACCAGTAATATTCAACAGGCACTATGTAGAGGGACCTGCCGGCTCTACTATATATACATACCTGGTACCTGGCATATATTATACTTCGTATACTGAATACAGCACTTTTAGGCCAAACAATGTTCCGGCTGACGCGGGGACACTACTCAAACGAAGAACAACAGTAGCTCAACATGGTTGGAGTCTCAATTCATGATCCATTCACAACATGGTTGGTTGTACCCCCAAAGCCTTGGGGTACATACAACCCGGTTGGAAATTCCCAACTCACGGCTAACAACATGCTTGGCCATCGAGCCTCTAGGAACTTCCTTCACAACAGAAAGAAAAAAAACGACGATACAAAATGTGACGACTACACCAGCGGCGGTCACTGCGTGGTTGCGTGATGATAGAAATTCTACAACATGGTGTCCGATTTACAATGGATGCACACAAAAGGAGTCGTGCGGCACGGGTGCAACACGATCACATCCTACCCGTGATAGGTAGTGCTAGGGCTGCCACGCTGCTGCTCATACATACATGGTAGATAGCACCGGAGTTATCAACCATTTTGTTTTGGTCGCTTATCTCGGGGGGGGGGGGGGGGGGGGTCCCAAAGTACTTTTAACTTTTTACCCTTTTTAGTACCGCAGCCCCGTTTATTTTGGGGACACACTACTTGAAATTTGAGTGGTTCGTCCCCAAAACGGGACTGCAGTCCTAAAAGGTTCAAGGTACCGTATTTTTTTTCTATGGTATGATTTTCTTTTCGGGGTGAGGGTGAGCTTTTGGGGTTATGTAAAGAGGCTCCGTTCACGAGTGAGAGGAATTTTCCCAGAAAAAGCTACCGCAGGTGCCACGCCTACCATATTACCCCGCGTCGTATTGACATCCACATCGGAGCCCGAACACGGGGTATTATATCCCCGGCCAGACAAGAGCTGGTACACGCCATTGCGGGAGATCCGGACAAGAAATAAAAATAAAAATAAAACTCAGTTGGTTGACTCATGGTGGTTCACGTTGGCAGAGCTCTTCTGATATTTGTTTTTTTTTTTGTGTTCTTTGCAGAAAAAAAAAAACAAGAAAAACAAATGTTACGGGGGACCCTAGTAAAATAGGACCAAAATATTGTTAGTGAAAATAGGTACATACATAGGTTTTTGTCTGTACCGTAGGTTCTATTTACTATGGTAACCCCGTAATATGTCGCGCTCTGGATACGTTCGAAAATAAACAAAGTAACAAGAATCAAAAATGAAGGAAACAACAGGCGGCTCCCGAGCAGCGCCTGGGGCTGTTCATCAGCACGTCGCACATTCGCGAGGGTAGGGTTGGACAAAACCACCCCGCTGCTCGCACGCCTCGCTAACCAAACAACCGAACATTGGACGATAAGTGTGCCGCTTATAGTCTTGATGGGGAGCAAACCGACCCGGACACAACGCACACCCCTCGATCGTGCCTTTTCGTGATCACGGGCTAGAATTGCGGTATTAACATCATTTGAGAGCAACAACAGCAGCAAGGATATCTAAGGCAGTCAGCAAGACCACGACCAACACCAACCAAAACGCCACCAGCATCACTACCAATACCACCACTACCACCACCACCACCACCACCAAAACCCCCAACAACCACCACCACCAACCCCCCCGCCCCCTCTTCGTGCAAGCAATGTCTGCCTGCCTTGTCAGTGAAAACCCGACGTGCTCCTTCCGTCCCGGCATTGTAGGGATGCGAGGGCCTAAGGTTCTACGACTGCGGCAATGCATGACATGAACTCACCCCCCCCCCCCCCTCCTCCCTGCCCCACATAGCCAGTTGCTTCTCCCTGTGCCTACCATAGCCCAGCCAATCACACCCCTGACAGCCTGACCAATCATCGCCTAACGAGCGCTCCTCCTTTCGGCCCGGGTCCGTCTCCCGCACAGCGCCCCGTTCACTTACCCAGAAACGTTCACGTAGTCCACGAGTGGTACCGGAACTGAAGTCGTCGCTTTCAAGCTGGACCAAGGTTGGCAAAAAAACATCACCACCACCACCGCGCATCAACATAGGTGGTATGGCAAGAAAAAATGCACGGCAGGTTTTCCACAGCCCAGCCCGCGCCAGCAGCAGCCCCGGTTGGTCCCCCGCGCCCCGTTCCCCGCGGTGCCCACAGCAGGCGTTTTTTTTTTTTCGCGCAAGGCACATGAGGACGCGCAGGTTGAGCGGCCGGGTGAGGGGGAAAAACAGCGAAAGCGGGGGGGGGGGGGGGGGGGGGGGGGGGGGGGGGGGGAAAGAAAAATGAGCGTTAAGCCGAGGCGTGGTACGGTAGATAGGGGGTCATACAGGAGTGGTTGGATGAATAGTGCCGTCTGCCCGCTATAGCCGCGTTGTACGATAAGGTAGCACATTTCAGCTTTTTTGTTTCTGAAATGACGGGCCTCCTTAACCCAAAATCGTCGGAACGTCAATCTTACTTCGAAAAATGACGTTTTTGTATACTCGGGCCATGGGATTTTTCATCGAGAAGCAATTTGATTCTTGCCGAAGTCAGTTTTCGGGTGAGGTATGGAGCTCCTGAAGCGAGGAGCCTCGGAAAAATCGGGGGGGGGGGGGGGGGGAACATCTACCGTGGAACGCCTCTATCGTGGCTATGATCTCGTTTGGGACAGATGGGATCCAGCAGCGTGGCGGTGGGCGGAGTAGCTAGTGCCGGTTGACGCTATACATAGTGCCGGTATTATTGTTGGCACTGGCGCATACCGGACGACATAGAGGGGCCACTGCGGTGCGCCTAAAATATTTTACCAGGTACCAGTACCCACCTAAAATGAGCTCTTACCGCGGAAGAGGGGGTACTTATTTGTATATAGGTGTTAGGGGTGAATATCAATAGGTGTCGGCGTTCCTGTTGACAGGTGTCCCTCATCCCCCCCCCCTCCCAGAGCTAGCTAGGCAAACAGGGTACCGTTTTGTTTTTTTGGCGGCTACCACGGCCACGGCAGTCGAGTCAGATTACGTTTGTGCGGGAAAAAACGTTGACTCCGTACAAGGGGGATGATCGTATCACGTAGTGTTGCATGTGGCAAGGCACCCACGAGGCAGTTATATAGTAAGCCTATTGCTGTCTCTGAAAGTGGCCACACCAGAAAATATATCAACTCATTGACGCTGCCATCCATATATCATATGCAAGAAAATCCGCGCCAAAGCGGTTCTTAGTAGAATACAGGTCCCCCTTCTTGCTACTCGCTCAACACCTCACGGCGCTTCGCGGTTGGCGAAAGCAATCAATGTCTGCCTGGTCGGTGAAAACTCGGCGTGCTCCTTATCGGCATTGCAGGGATGCGAGGGTCTATGGTCATACGGCTACGACCGGGCATGACATTGAGCACATACCCCCCCTCAACACCCCGCAAAATACGATACAAAAACTAGCGAAAGACACAAGCCCCCCTCCTCCACGAAAAAACTAATGGGCTCCAGAACATGCAATGAAGAATGCGTTTCTCCCCTCTGCTACCTTCCGAGGAAGACTGCGAGCGCCCACGCGGCGATCCCCATCCCCCAGAAGCCTTCCCGGGCGAAGTCCAGCCCTCCGGCCGAAAAGACCAGCCCGGCCCCCACGCCCGCCAAGTGCCCGACAAAGCTGAAGGAAAGGATAGCGATAAAAAAAGACATAAAGGGAAGGAAGGAAGGAAGGAAGGAAGGAAGGAAGGAAGGAAGGAAGGAAGGAAGGAAGGAAGGAAGGAAGGAAGGAAGGAAGGAAGGAAGGAAGGAAGGAAGGAAGGAAGGAAGGAAGGAAGGGAGTAACAAAATCGAAAACAAACAGGACAAAAAGGAAGAAGAGTGTTACGAGGGATATGAGCTACGTAAGAGTTCTAAAATAACCCCCAACTTTTTGAATGAAAAAAAAACTCGAAACACTCCGAGGGGGACGAAATGAAAAAAAGGATCTAAAACTAATCCAAATGAGCGAAAATTGAGTGAAACTGAATAAAAAACAACTATACCAGTTACCGCGTGGAAAAAAAGAGGAATATTGATAGGCAAGCATACATTCCAGGTGCACAAAGTATCGAGCGCAAACCAGAAACAAAACACAAGAAGTCAAACATATCTCGGCAGCAAACAAAGGCGGCGAGTAATTGTCAAAAAACGCAAAAGAAGAGTGTCAGACGAGGGAAAAGCCTGCGTGTCCCTCTCGAGGGGATGTACTCGATCTCATGCATGGCCGTAGTCGTATGACCATAGACCTTCGCATCCCTACAACGCCGGAACGGCTCGATCTCACGCATGGCCGTAGTCGTGTGACCATAGACGGGAGGGGGGGGGGGGGGGGTTGTACTCGATAGGAGAGATGTACTCGATCTCATGCATGGCCGTAGTCATATGACCATAGACCCTCGCATCCCTACAATGCCGGGACGGAGCATGTCGGCTTTTCACCGACCGGGCAGAGGGATGGTGGGGGGGGGGGGGATAAAACGCGAGAATCCCCGGTGGCAGGACAAAACGGCGGCGTTCTCCTGAGGACAAAACCATTGAAAGGACAACTCCTCACCTACGGACAAGCGGCAAGCACAGCCTCGGCCAGATCTTATGGTGGGGGGGGAGAGAGTTATCAGAACCTACGATAGACTCAAAACAACTAGCACTGATTATTGTTCCTTACCCTACCTCATATATAGCCGTTGATTTTCTCCTCTCACCCCGCCGCACCGTTGATTTTTCTCCCTCACCTCACCGAATATCATCGCCAGTGAATACCTTCTAATACCTTACCGCATACCCGTTGATTGTCTTGTCTTCCCTTGCTGCATCGTTGAGTTTTACATCTCATCGCTGCTCACCCCCTCCCTTTGACCATCGGGTGGCACTAGGCAAGCCCAACATAGTCAACTCTACCACGACCACCCCGTTGCTCATGTCCTAGTTCGTGGTGCCCGTCCTTCCCTCAATTTCCCATACTTTTGCATATTACACGGTTCATCAGGGTGGGCTGACGTTATGGTATTGTCTTGAAAAGCCGGTAATAAAAGCCTATCATAGGATACGGGAATATCACCCTGATCGGCGCACGATACTTCGGATGCCCACCAGATTGAGCATGACGTACTACGCTTGTCAGGTCGGGCTAATGTTATGGCATCGCCTTGAAGGGCCGATATAACACTATCATAAGAATGGGATACGGGAACGGCACCTTGGTCGTCGAATGACAATTCTTCGGATGGCTCCCAGATTGAGCAGGACGTACGACGTTCATCAGGGTGGGCTAATGTTATGGTATTGCCTTGAAAGGCCTGGTATAATCCCATCAAGAGAATTGGACACGGGAACGTCACCTTGATCGGCGAATGACAATCCTGATGGCTTCTAGATTGAGCATGACGCACGACGCTCATCAGGGTGGGCTAGTGTTATGGTACAGTAGTGCCTTGAAAGGCCCGATAAATTATATCAACAGAAATCGGATACGGGAATGTCACCTTGATCGGCGGAGGATAATTCGGATGGCCACCAGATTGAGCATGACGTACGCGAACCCGTCGAAAGTCACCCCCCCGATCACCCGCACGGGCTTCTCGCACGAGTACCGCCGATCAACCAATCGATAAGCGCGGTCGACCAGCCAACACGAGGAGCAGGCGGGGAAAGGGGAAAAGGGGGGAGAGGGAGCGGAGGGGGGGGGGGATTAGATGGGACGGAGGAAGGGAGTCGCGGGGGGTGGCGATGGGGGAGGGAGGGGGGCGGGGGGGGGGGGGGGGGGGGGGAGAGGAATACGCACAGACAGCCCACAAATATAAATAAAACAAAATAGCGAGCAGATGATCGTGAAATGCACCCAAACGCTCAAGTGAGCGGAAAAAAACTGTTTCGGCGGGGGGGGTGGGGGGGTTGCCGTTGGGACAACTACACAACTACCCCCGGTCCCCCCCTGCCCTTCCCGTCCCACCCCTTTTCCACCGCAAGAGCTAACCAATACGTCACAATTCGCGCGTGCAAAGCTAGCTATGTACGAACTCGGTTGTCTCCCGAAACTCCTCGAGGCAAAGCATACGGTGCGATCAAACATTACGATCGAATATAATAGCAGCAACCGCAGCAACAGTCGACGGTTGTTGTGTTTCGTTGTTGTTTAATGTGTCTTGTTTCGTAGCTACCCTGGTATTGTTCTTGTTCAATGCGTCTTGTTTTGTTGTTATTGTTGCTATCACATTCGCGCATCACCAAAATCTAAAGTCAATCGTTGTTCACAAAGCACATACTTGAAAAAATGCTATTAACAGAGCGTGGGAAAGAAACAAAAAAAAACGAGAGCAAAATCAGGACGAAAAAAAGAAATAACCTGATGGGACACCGGACCCAGAATCACAGAAAAAAAAAAAAAAAAAAACACTCCGTCCGTCACTGGAAGGGCCGTTTTGATTGAACATTGATATATAAACGGTCGTACATATTTCGGCACCACAGTAGTAGCTGGCGGCGGCTGAAAACATATGATAAGAGATCAAGCGTACTCGGGCCGAATCGTGGAAGCACCCGTCCCAGCCCGCTCACCGCGTCCGGCTTCAAGGAAAGAACCACCATCCACGCGAAGACGACGCCCGAGTACCCCACCGAAACCGTATCGCTGCTTACCCCGGGTGAGTCATGTTGGGTGGCGGGGGGGGGGGTCCAGCGGATGCCGCGGGAAGGGACGGGGGGTGGGGGTGGGAGGATAACGTGAGAAGGTCGAAAGGTGCCCGGAATGTGTATCATACGAGCGATGGGGAGGGGAGTCTCGCCAAAGGGAGATGGACCATGACCATGATCGCAGAGGGTCATCGTCGTTGATTGTAGACACCATGACCATCATCATCACCGCTACCATCGCCATCATCCTCAGCATCACTACCAGTACGTACATGTCATCACCGCCGTTATAATCATGACCATCACCATCATCGCCATCAGTATCACCATTCAACATCCTCCATCCCCGTCAATCTTCTTGAAAAAAAAACAGCAAGTCTTTTGCCATCCGAGAAAAAAAAGGAACAAAAAAAGGAAAAAAAAAAAACGTCACGCCAGGAGTCCATGAACGAAAACAAAACCCCGCCACCCCACTCTTAAAAACCCTTTTAGAATTGCAGTCCCGTTTCGGGGACAACCCCCTTAAAAATAGAGGTAAGATTGCCCCCAAAAAGGGGCTGCAGTCCTCAAAGTGTTAATGCCCATTTTCGATACCCAGACAGTGGGGAGAGAGTACCTAAAACCAAGTAAGAAAAATACCAAAAAAAAAAAACTCGCTTGTCGTGATCCAGAAATCCCGCCGCGCTGGCGTTTTTTTTTTTCATCTTCATTTTGACACTGGGAAGGAGTGTGGGCCGTTTTCTCTTCAGTGTCGACCGCCCTAGGTCACTGTCAAGGTGTTACCTACTGAGCTATAGGGGTAAAAGATCGATCGATTACCCATCAGCCCAAGGTGATAATCTTTATAACACTCTCCCCCCCTCTGAACGGCGGGATCTTTGGGGCGTCGGGACCGTATACGTCCGTACGCTGACCTACCCGCTTCGTTTCATTGCCTGGGGAACCAGGGAGATGTGTTTTTTAGGTGCGCACGCGCAAGCGTTTCTGTAAAAGAAAACTTCGAAGTGAGGTTCGAACCCGTGACCTGGACGACGTCAAATGTCAAGGTATTACCTACTGAGCTATAGGGGTAAAAGATCGATCGATTACCCGGCCCAAGGTAATCTTTATAACATCACGCTTACAAACTGCCGCATACAGGCCCCATCGGTCGGTCAGACGAGAGACGGGCACGCAAAAATGGCGGCCGACTTTTCTGTCTCTCGACGGGCCTGAATCGGGCGTTAAGTATACAACAACGGGCGGACAATCGTATTCGAGTCCACCCCCGCCTGCCAGCCTTACTCGCCCGATGCAGCGCGAAGACGGAGAAGCCTACTATTTACGGGGGACCATAGTTAATAGGACCAAATATTGTTAGTAAAAATGGTTAAATAGATAGATTTTTATGTGTACCATAGGTCCTGTTAACTATGGTCCTCCGTAACAGAGAGATTGGGAACCGTTCGAGAAGAATCTGTTGCTAGTTGTTGTAGAGAGAAATCAGGCGTTTTGTTGGTGTACCTGCCACACGTATTGATTTTCAAGATTAAGCCTCTCCTACCCTCAACGCCCCCCACGTATTGATTTTCAAAATTAAGCCTCTCCCAACCCCAACGCTCCCTCCCCCCCCCCCCCCTCCCTTATCTCTCGTCTCGACTCATACACTCAGGGACGCTGCTGTGACGCCGCTGCATACAACAAAACGAAAACAAAAACACGAACACGGACACGACGGCGCAAGCGCGAAAAAAAGCAAATAAAACAAAAAAACGCAAACATTTTATTATCTGCAGTACAAACAGTGTGGTAGAAAAAACGGACGCGCGAGCAATAAATCCACGCACCGGGTACCTGGTACGTAACATACGAAAACGAATAAAACGGCACTCGAGCAATAAGACTACGTGCTACAAACAAAATATATAAACGCCAGACCAGGGCTCACACGAGGCGGCCCATTTTGAGAACGGCATGCAAAAACGTGGTCTCGAACATCTCCGCGAGAACCAGGATGTGCGCCGAGGCTAGCAGGTATGCCCACGACCCCAGCTCCGCCTCCACCCTCCTGGCGTTGCGCGATCGAGCACAGCGCGAGCGCAAGCGACAGAGCAGCACCAGGAAACATTACACATTAGCAGCAGCAGCGGAGGCAGCAGCAGCAGCAGCAGAGGCAGTAACATCATCAGCAACAGCAGCGGAACAGAAGCACCACCACCAGCAGCAGCAGCAGCAGCAGCAGCACAGTCAGAAAAGACGCTACCTCTCCCCCGTACATGATCTCTTCGGTCTGGTTTGGGCGAGAGGGGCACAGCGAGGGTGGCGTTGCCCGGCCCAACCACACTCGCCTCGGGGGTCAGCAGCGAAATTTATATCAGCCTTACCCTCGCAGCGTGATACGACTGTTAGGATATTTCGTATATGGCAACATTAATGGAGCGGTACCTGACACAACACTGGGCGCACCAAGTACCTACAGTAGTACAATATATCTCTACGAATCAACAATAACGATCATCAGTACGGCTCCTACTGCTGCTGCTGTAGGTGCACAAATTGGGTGTCGTTGGGGTAGAAACTGAAAGCCCACCTGCGTATATATAGCAGTGTTGGGGGATTGGGATTGAATTGCCCTGAAAAGATCGAAAATCTTTTGGAAAATCTCGAGATTGAACTGGCGGTTTTGGCGGCCGATCTTTCAATCTAGATTGAGAATTGAAGATTGGTTGATTCAATCTTCAATCTCAATCTTTTGGATCCCGCCCAAATAACGCCATACTATATCACTGGAAACCCCTTGAAAACGCATCTCCCCGCCTATGTCCTATGTCCCTTGCTTTACACCCACAAAAGCTGGGCCAGGCACCCTCAAGCAGATGTAGGGATATATGTTCATATGCACCCTTGCTGTAATGATTTTTCTTGTTGTGTTTCATGTGTGTGGGATGTGGGGAGTATAGGATAGTGGGAGCCAGTGAACGATACCAAGCAGCAAATGGATAATGAACCAGAATGGATAATCATGTGCACCAGATACAAGCTGCGCCCGTGGGTGGTGTTTTGGTACGTGTGGGTCTTGCGCTCTTGGGCTCCTGCGGTGTGCATATTTATATTTTGATACTGATTACTGATACCCTGATATCGCAATTTGATGTCTATTGCTTGTGCAGATGATATGCTACTACACCCAGCTGTACATCTTTCCGTGACGTATATGAGGATGCATACTGCGGCTCGTGCACTCTTACAGTAAGTAGTATTAATAGTAGTATTACGAGGGACCATATTAAATAGGACCAAATATTGTGAGTAAAAATAGGTAAATGAATAGGTTTTTGTGTATACCATAGATTATATAAACTATGGTCCCCCGTAATAGTTATCTATGTTGCTGAATTGAGAACTGGTGCATTTTGACCAAACAGCAGCATACATGTAGAATACTCAGGAACCACGAGTGAGCGTAAAACCTCAAAATACCTTGAAATTTGGCGCACTGGAGATCAAGATTGAGATCGAGATTGAGATTGCCTCTAATCGGCAAGATTGCCGAAAAGATCAAGATTGCCTTTTTTCGGGCAAACTTTTTCAAGAATTGATCGACACTGTTTTCGGAGGCAATCCCCAACACATATATAGGCGAAAAAAACTTGTCGGAAATACGTACATGACGTAAAAGTGGAAAAGCCAACAAGAAAAAAATGCAGCACGTGTATTAATAGCCTCAGTTTGTCCGGAAATGCAGTGTGTCTGGAAAATGCAATGAACCCTTGGGTGAAAAATTAAACCGCGTTTGGATTTTCGATTTCGTATTACATACAGTACAGTACAAAAATTACAAAAATGAAAAAAATGACAAAAATTATTCTCCCGTTACCGGCAGTACGCCATGCCCCGTTTCCAAATTTGGGTCGCATCTCGCCAAAAGTTCCGAGCTAGCATTTTTTTTTAGAGCAAAATTTTGAAAGAGCCGAAAAGGACACCGGCCTCAAACAGCATTTCGATTGGTCAACATCTCTCCGAGACGAAAGGCACCGCGTTGGTTGGCCGACCGATTTCGATTGGTCAACATCTCTCCCAGACGAAAGGCACTGCGTTGGTTGGCCGACTGAACCCGGAGTGATGCGCTGAAGAGACGCTTGCCCGTCTCGTCCGTGTATCGCATCGACTTACAACCTGTGCCCTACGGCAGCAGACCCTCGTCTGAGACGGGCACGAGTCAACCGCAGCGCCCCTCTCGCATGGCGCTCGCCCGCTGCCCTTGGTTCACGGAAGAGAGAGGTGTTTCGCCCTGAGCTATGGTGGGAGGGGGGGGGGCTTGGGACGTGGTGTTTGGGGCTTCGCTGGCGGATAGCGTGTTTGTTCGCACCTGTCTCGCTCTGTCGTTTTAGATTGATCGCTTGTTCGTTTTGCCCTGTGCTACTACTATTAATATTAATACTGGGAGGAGAGCGTCGCCTCTGGGAGAGCGCCAGTGTGCGGAGAAGCAAAGGAGCGGGGGGGGGGCGGGGGGGGAACTGTGATGATGGCGCTGGCGCGCTGGCTGAACACCCAAGGGAGGGCGCTCAAGTGCTGGATGCGGGCATCGCTGCTTGAACAAGAACGTGCCGCGCGAATTCGCTTTTTTTTTCGTGCTTGTTTTGTGCTCCGTGCTTGTTGCAACGGGCGGCCTCTGCAAAAACTGAAGTGCGCACTCTGCTGCTGCCTGCAGCAGCGGCAGCAGCAGCAGCAGCAGCAGCAGCAGCAGCAGCAGCAGCAGCAGCAGCTTGTCCGACACAAAACGCAGGCCGCCAGAGGTTTACTACTGGACTCTGCTGCGTCGCAGTGCTGCTGCTGAGGTCGGGGTGGGGTGCGTCTGGACGAATCGCTGCAGCTCGTACCAACACACACAGACAGACGCGACGAAACCAAAACAATATTTTGGGTACAACGACGCGCTCTCTCTCTCGGGCCCTCGGCATCGTATCACACAAGAAAACTAATTTCGAGTCGTCTCAGAGTGTCGTTTGTTTCGAGCTCACCGGAGATACTTCATTTTTGGTTCAAATTACCGACGGGGATCCAATTTACAAAAAAAAAATGGCGCAAACAGTCCATTAATAGTAAACAGGAAAACCGAAACGAACGGCTCTAAAACTTCCGGACAGAGTGGCACGAGGTACATTTCTGAAAAACAAAGACAACGCACACGCTGCTCCTGACCGCCGCCCCGCCCCTCCCACGGAAATAAGAGAGGTAGACGTTTTTAACGCCGATACGAAGTACAGTATATATAAGGGAAAACGTGATGAGCGCCCAAAAGTTGGAGGTGTCTCTAATAGGAGTAGAAACGGTGCCCCGTCTCGCTAGGGATGCGCGGTCAATGGTCAAATGACTGAGGCAAGCAACACATCACTACGCCCCCTCCCCCGCCCCCCCCCGCCCCGAAAAAGCGTCACCTGCAAGCCCATAGAGAGCTGATGTTAAAGCACAGGTGCAGCACGCCGCTGTGGGAGATGGCGGCCGTCAGGACCCTCCACCACTCCGACCGGACCACGAGATGCCGGTAGCTCGAACCCATCGATGCGGGTGCCACACGCCTCCGCCACATCACTACGAAAACCTGTGGTACGACAGCAGGTATCGTGTGTCGTCGTATGGCGGAGGAGGAGCAGGGGTAGGCGTAGGGGACAGGGCGGAGGGGGGGGGGGGGGGGGGTACGAGTGTGTATGCAGTCTCTGATGTACTTGAAGTCCGACTCGCGTGAGAGTGACGACGACGATGGTGATAGTAATGATTGATGATGAGATGATGCTCTTAAATTCGTTCATTTACTTGAAACACAAAGGAAATCTACCTCGTGGTCACCAAAACAGGCCGTTCTCTCGCAAAAAGCATCACGTTGGTTCAAGATGAAAAAAAAAACAAGCACCAAATCACAAAGTGTAACTGCAGCAGCACCAGAACGCAAGTAAGGGAATGGTACAGCACTCGGCTAGGTCCGACGGGATGAAAAAAAAGGCTCGGCTTGTTCACACCTCGGACGCACACATCATGATCTATCTATCTACCTACATATCAGATATATCATCTAGTTCCTCGCTTGTCGCTGTGAGAGGTTGTGCAGGATCTGCGTAGTATACAGATCCCAACCCGGGAAACATGTGGCAGATACTGTAGATTATACAGCTCCCTCCCACCCGGCAACATGAGTTGAATAATAAAAATCAAGGTTCGATCTGCCCCAAAAACATGTACCGGTAGGTCATACAGAGGGAATCGATGATTTGCCCCGAGATGCGGATTGTTTCCGTGAGCATCAAGCATCAAGCGTGTAAGACATGGCAGATGACAAAGCCAAGACCAAAGCACAGAGGGAGGAAAGAGGACGCGTCTGGCAGAGGGCCGCCACGCGTACCCATGCCATGTGTACCGTAGGCATGACATCGTACTCGTACAAGGTTTCCCTTCGGAGGCATTCGGACATGGGGTGAAGCAAGGCGAAAACAAAAACGAACAGGCCCACCGGCCGCGCGCCATCTTTTAGTCTATGCAGCCCAAAAAACGAAAGGAATAACGACTAGCGAAAGGAAATCGGTACGTATATATACATGTGCACGATACTCGAATGCCCATATACTATTAATACGATACTCTGTAAGTATCGGTACTGCTGTTTAAAACACTGCTGCATACCAGTACTGACCATCCGCTATCATATCCGTGCTCGTACCTCCGCAAGATGACACAAACGATCCCTCCGCTCATCACCGTCCTCACGCGGAAGCATCGAATCATACGATCTCAAGCCGAAACATAAATATGCTGGGTATGGTAAGTCTGGTAGTCTAGTCTAGAGCGGCGGCGGCGGCAGCAGCAGCAGCAGCAGCAGCAGCAGCAGCAGCAGCAGCAGCAGCAGCAGCAGCAGCAGCAGCAGCAGCAGCAGTGGCAGCAGCAGCAACAGCCGTAGCGCAGCAGTTGTGTAGCAGACACCTACACATGTAGCAGGGAGAGCGCGCGAAATCTATAGCTAAAACGCCGCAACGCTGTGACATCGCCGATGGTTCGACACTCGGCACACGGGCACAACGCACACACTCCGTATAAACGTAGACCACCCGCGCATGTATGTCAATGGGCAGCGTCGCAGTGCCGTTCGGGACACCAACGATGGTCCGTGCAATCGTGCACCCACGACCCAAGTGGGCTGGTCTAACTGTACGTACTGCTGTAGCGCTGTCGTTTTGCTGCGACCGTTCGGTGGAAACCCTCGATTTTGGCGTTTCAGGTCGCGCGGGATCAGGGTGCGAACTGGGCCCTGCGGGCAGCTAACCATAAAGGTCCGAGTGGGGGATCAGGTCGGTCGGTGTGGGAGCAGGGTGCCACGCGAGAGCAGGGTGTATACAGCATACAGCCACTACAGTATATAGCGGTCCCCACATCGTCCCGGTTGAATGAGTAGCAGGTAGTGACAGTTTCCCTCTTAACCCCTTTAGAACCGCAGTCCCGTTTTGGGGACAAACTACTTGAAATTTGAGTGGTTTGTCCCCAAAACGAGACTGCGGTTCTAAAAGTGCCGGTGAAACTGCTCGGCATCGTGGCAGTGTGCGGAGTAGTGCTACTGCTGTAGTGCCAGTTGCCGCTGCACAGTAGTGCCGGTATTGTTGGCCGGCGCATACCGGCACTACTGCCTGTGTAGAGGGACTACTGTTAATATTAATACTGCTGTACCTGGGTGCAAAAAAACACAGAACAAACGGGGCCTCCCACGTGGGTGTCTCCGCACATCTTGCGTTGACGTGTGTACATACATACGGTACCCCTGGGTATATACCAGGTGTTATCGCTCTTCATGTATACATGGGTCCGTGGTAGGGTACCGCATACCTCGTACACGAATATCAGGCAAGATACTCGTAGCACACACCCTCTTGGACGATTCTTCATTTTTCCGAGCTGACTTTTCTCGACAAAAAAGGGGAGGGTGCAAACGCCGAGCGGCTCACTTGCCCCCGCCGCGTCATTGTCGTTGTTTGTACGTACCAGGTACGATATATATCAGGTACTCGTATGTAGTATTAATAATAGTCGAAGGAACTCTGTCGGAATTTCATCTCAGGGTGTGTGCTATTACGGGGGACCATACAGCAGTAGTAAATAGGACGTACGGTACACACACAAAACCTACCAGATACCTGGTATATATTTACATTTTTTTACTATTAATACAAACAACAATATTTGGTCCTACTATATATACTATGGTCCTCCGTGATATAATGCTATAGGCTGCCATGCCGGTCGCCCCGGTGGTTCAAGTGGTTAACCTCGAATTCTACTTGTTTGAGTCCTGGGTTCGAGCCCCAGGTGGGTCGGACTTTGACTTCATTTGCCAAAATAAAAAAATAAAAAAAGGATTCAATTGTTGAGAGCGCCTTGCAGCGTGGGTAGGCACAATTCGATGCGAGTCGACGAGGGAAGAAAAGGCTGAAATCTTCTCGCGATAAAAATGAAGGCACGTACCGTAGCGGGAAGGGGGTAGAAGAGCCTGCTATGTGACCCCGGATCTGAGTTACGAGTGGGAAGGAGAGAGAGAAGATGTGCGAAGATCATGAATGGGATGAAAAAAATAAATAAATAAATAAATAATTACAGAGTAGGCCATCTTGCGTGTTAGACCACTCTGGCCGTGAATGTAAGGACCGCTTGGTCTTCATATTGAAGTATTAACGCTACGTACCTGGTACATATCTCGCAAAAATTAGTACGAGCACGGTACAACAACCACAGCAGTATAAATTTATTTTTTATTTTTATTTTTATTTTTGCTTCGCTTCATCTTCTTTTTTAGGTTTTTGTCTGCTATTGTTAATATAATAATAGTCTCCTTTTAGCTTCCCTGGTGTCCGCAGTGGTGGAGTGCATATGCTTGTTTTTTGTTTTATTGCCTCTGTTTTACTACCGAGGTATTTCTTCCACTCCAGAGTTATTGGAGCCTGTCCTGCGACCACGGACTGCATTGTATTGTGAGTTAATGTGAGAACAACAACAACAACAACAACAACAACAACAACAACAACAACAACATGTACCACGTGCGCACGGGTCGGGGCAACAGCATCATTGTCACGGGTCACGGGAAAAAAATCGCCAACCAGGCCACGAAGCAACAAGAGAAAAGAGGAGCGCACGGGCTCAATCAATCAAGACACAAGAAAGAGCCACTCTCTCTTAGAGGCGAGACCTGTTTGATCGCCGGTCTGCCGTAATGTTGCGGGTCGCGATACTCCCGTGGGTACGTAGTCATACGTCGATGTTGCAAGTTGCAAGTGTTGATGTATCATACTTGTATTCTGCTACGTATGAATCCTGTAGGTGTACTGTTGCTGTATATAGCGTGTACGACGTAACCTCGTGTATCACGCACCAGGTACCAGTACCAGGTACCAGTGCGTATGATAGCTGTATGTCCTGATTCGCCGATACATGGTCATGCTGGTACACTTTTATTACGGTTGCGATGAAGCACTCCGTTACGTACTGCCGTCGGATACCTGGTATGATACACGTATACTTCGAGGTATACCCACAGAAAAAACGGCCCCTTCCCCTGAGAGAACGGCTAGTTTTATATGCGGCGCTGCTCTCCAGGGCAGGGAGCAGTACAACACCCAGAGCTACTGCTGCATAGTTGGTACTCGTACAGCAGTAGCTCGTGCATACATGCAGCAATATGCAGTACGAGGTACCAGGTACAGCACAGCATATTCCGCATTGCAGATCGCATTGAGGTTTTCGCTTCATGGAGCACTACGGAATTGCGCAACGCTTCCGTTTCATCACGACGAGACAAGAGTTTTCTGAAAGTTGCTGCTGCTGCTGCTGCGGCGAGTCTTACAAGGATAACACAAGCACCACAGCTTCACCAAGCACAACAACGCTCACCACAACAAAAGTAGCAGCCAGGAAGAAAGTGGCCGGGTACGCCGCCAGCTGTTCGGAGAGGGGACGGGCGTCTGACCAAGGAGCAGCAGAGCGAGACGCCGCAGCCGCCGCACCTACAGCATTTTGCCTCGCCCCTTCCGCAAACTGCTGTACCGGTACTGCAACATCTGCATCAGCGAGGAGGTTAGCAGCACCCGGCGTGAATACAGCGGGATCGCTGCCTGCTCCATTCTTCCCTTCATCCATCATCTGCGGAATGGGGCCCTGACTTAAATTCTCCGAGGGCATCTGTGGTCCTTCTCGCAACAAACGCTGAAGCTTCTACCTCTCTGATTCAAAAGTACCTGTGGTAAGTTTTCACCAACTTAGGCAGGCGTTTTCTGTAAGGGAGAGGCAAAAGCCTTCTCACGCTCCAACGCCGGCCCGGCGCTGCACCAGTGTCTCCTGTTGACCAGGGAGTCAGGCCGAATGTTGGCTGGAGCGAAGCCCAAAAGGAGGCGCCGTCTTGCTCTCCCGCGATCAAAGGCAGCTAGCGCGAGTGCGCCTGCGGATGCGAAGGAAGCACCCCAGCAAGGCCATACTGCTCCGTCTTCCGATTCTCGTCACCTTCGTTTCGAAACACGAACACAGCACCAGCAGGAGTCACCAGCTCGAGCGACAAGGGGCAAGTCGCCCATCACTGAACGTTCTACGAATAAGGGCACCGCCCCTTCTTCTACTCCATCTACTACTACTGCTGCTGTGCAGTTTCCAACTTCGAGGAGACCGGACACAACAGTGGGAGAAGCGGGAGCAACAATAATAGCAACATCATCAATCGAGGAAAGCTCACATTTCCAAGATCTCCGTTCGATTAAGGTTCGAAAATGCCAACGGGCGGACTGCCGAGACCCAAAGGCAGCAGCAGCAGCAGCAGCAGCAGCAGCAGCAGTGGCAGACATCGAGGTTGTTGATGCGTGCGAAGGGCGGAAGGAGCAGGATATATATCGAGGAAAGGGTGGTGGTCGAGACCGGGCACCGCTCGAGACCGTGCAGCCGAATGCTCAGTCGGAGATGGCTGCTGCTGCCAGAGGCAAGCTCACCAATGCCAAAGATAGTGCTGCCAGGGCGCCGCTTGAGACTGCTGCGCAGCCGAATGCCCGGCCGGAGATGGCTGCTGCTGGCAGAGGCAACCTCAACTATGCTAATGATAGTCCTGACATCCCAGTGCTCTCGCTCAACCCGTCAGAGGACGACGAACACAGCAACAACTACGGCGGCAGTGGGGGTTGCCCTGACCAGGCAGAGGGACAGGCACCGGATAGCGGGAATGGTCGTAGAGAGAACAGCACCGGCAAGGCTTTCGACACCCATAAAGACCCCCTCAAAGAGGACTGGAGTGAGGACAGGAGTGAGGGGCACCCTTGTTCGCGGCACCAGCAGCGCCAACAGCGCCAGCAGCAGCAACAGCATCAACAGCGGCGGCAGCAGCTGCAGCAGCAGCAGCAGCAGCAGCAGCAGCAGCAGCAGCAGCAGCAGATGCCCCCGTCTCGCAAGAGGCGACGACCCACCGACCGACTGGGGCCGCCAGCATCAACAGTGGCGCCTTCTTCCTCGGGGTCTCCACCGCCGCCTCCCCCGCCGCCACCGCCGCCACCAGCACATACGTTAGCGTTCCGGCCGGCAGAAAACGGTGACGGAGACGGTGTTGCCGCCGCCCCAAGAGCCGCGGGAGCAGCGCCGGAAGGCGGCCTTGAGGCTGAGGTTGAGGGATCGCCGCTGGTGTCGCGGCCGCGAATAAAGAGAGGAGGAACAAGAGATAAAACGGCTGCAGCAGTAGCGGCAGCAAAAGCAAGAGGAGCGGGAGGAGGGGGAGGAGGAGGAGGGGGAGGAGGAGGAGGAGGAGGAGGAGGAGGAGGAGGAGGAGGAGGAGGAGGAGGAGGAGGAGGAGGAGGAGGGGAGGGAGGAGGATATGCTGGGCGGCGAACCGTGTCTGCCACTCCCAAGAGAGACAATAAATCGGGAGAGCTATGTCCAGCGTGTGGGAGCGCCGTATGGGGGCTCAGCGTTCGCGCCCGGCAGGTGAGTCCAGGTTTTGATTTGGTTCGCGGCGTTTTCATCATGCGAGGGGTCGGGGATGGCGTTCCTTTTTTCAGAGATAACTGGTAAGCGCGGTTTGTGCCACCGCCGCGGTGGGTGCGACAGCTCTAAAAACAATAGAGTAAGAGTTTCCTCGTGGTCAGTCTTGTGCTTGAAAACATATTCGAGTATTCATATGCTAGTGAACATACTGAGCGGGTGGCCGATTTAATTTTACCAGGTATTGGTTGACCCCTACAGGGCTGCAGTCCCCTTCTGGGGACATATTACTCATTTTTTTTCAAGTATTCTTGTCCCCAAAACCGAACTGCAGTTTCGCAAGGGTTCAGCTGATTTGACCGTTCGCGCAGGGAGACTTTAGTAGCCACCATTCAGAGCGTGGAGCGAACAGCGCTGCTTTTTCTGGGAGAGAGCGGGACACGGACGCCCTCGGCATCTACGTGGAAGCAAGAAATTGCAGACCCCATGACAGCACTGTTTCGTGAACCTTTCTCCTTCTTAGTTGTTGAGCCTGCCTTGCGAGCGCGGGCTCTTGTAACACATGCCAGCGATGAGTTATTGTGAGGATAACAATATTGGAATTAGTAGCAACGACAAAGGCAACGAAAACAACGTCAATAACAGCATAAACAACAACATCACAAAAACAACGTCAATACCAGCATAAACAACAACATCAACAACAACAACAACAACTCCCCCCCCTCTATTACGGGGGACCATAGTAAACAGGACCAGATATAGATATTAAAAATAGGGAAATACGTAGGTCTCTTTTTTTACCGTAGGTCCTATTTACTATGGTCCCCCGTTATAGTCTCACCCTCAATTGTATAGCGCGTTCTCACCGCGGCGCCGGTTTCGAGCGCCGCCGCCGGGGCACCTGACAGACGGTCGAGGCAACCCAAGCAATGCCCGATTTTTTTTCCCGACCGGTCTCGTTCGTTTTGATCGGCGCGCAGCGCGGACCCCCTACCGTCCCGGCCGCTTTACCACCACCACCACCACCATGTGGTCCCCTGACCACCGCGACCCCATTTCTCGGACAGGTCCACATTAACGCTTGCCTCGACGGGACAGCGCCGAGCGAGGTCGGCGGTAACGGCGGGGACGCAAGTGCGGACCCAGGTGCGGCTGGCGCGGCTGGAGGGACGGGGGTGGGAGGCTCTTCGGGGGCGCCATCGGGGCGACGACGTGAGTTCGCGCGGTGGTTTAACCCCCAATAGGACCGCAGCCCCGTTTTCGGGACAAACCACTTAGAATTAGACCGGTTTGTCTCCAAAACGGGACTGCAGTCCTAAAAGGGTTATAACCCGACAAGGATCGCACTCCCGTTTCGGGGGCAAATGTCTTGGAATTAGGCAGAGATATTTGTTTCTGAACCTTCTGTACAGTGTAGTTTATAAAAGGGTTGGGCTGTTTGTTTCCTATGCGGTTCGATTTTTGAGCTCCAGAACCTGACCCGATCGATCGTATTTTCAGATGTGAACTCGGCAGATCGAAACGGTCTCCCTACGATTATACGCGGAAAAATCAGATTTATTGTGCGTGCAGAGATTCGAGTAAACGCCGAGACCAGCTGCTGTTGTTGCGGTCTGGCGCCGCGAAGAGACGCGCTGGGTGCGCTGCATTGCGCACAGGACCTAAGCGTCCGGGCCAAGGCTGTCTGCCTTAGGTCGGGCGGCGAAGAGACGTGGCGAGTGCGCTAGAGTCAACCTGTCGTGGTATTTTGCGTCACAATGTGACTGACTGCTGCTGCTGCTGCTGCTGCTGTACAGCAGCTTAGTCTTCGAGTACGTATCCACGGAGAGGTGCGCGCCGAGTGCGCCTCTCTCCATCTCTAGGCCCGAGCCCGCGCCAGCCGACCATAGTCTGGCTACGGAGAGACGCGCCGCCCGCCGACCGCGCGTCGGGCGCGGAGCAACGTCGCTATACAGCTATGTCACCATCCAACTCATCGGTCGTTCTGCTGCTGTTTGCTGTCGTGGATAACATCTTGAATTTAGAGAGCATTCCATCTTTCGATTTGAGAACCTGTTGACCCAAGTCGTCGGATTTTGGGCCAAAATCCGACGACTTGGGTCGTCGGATCCTCAAATCGAAAAAAAATCCTGTCGGGTTTTGCATATTCGGACTGCATAAGGAGGGGCATTCATTTTTTGGATCGAAAAATACCAATCTGAAGCTCGAAATCGGACTGGGTCGGAAACAGCCTTACGGTAAGGACATGGTATGGCATTCCCTCCATTCGGTATTATTATGTATATGTTGAAAGGAAGCTGGACGGAGACGGCAGACAGGGTAGCAAGGTGCCGCACCATTAATAGTAGGTAGGTAGAACCTGCCTATGCTACCATTAATAGTAGGTAGGTAGAACCTGCCTATGCTACTCGCACCACAAACTGCTGCGGCTGCCTGGAGGGTGTTTTTTGTTTGTGTTTTGTGCTTCGGTTTGCCTACTGTTTCCCTTGGTTCTCGGTCTTACCTGACTCTGTTTATATGTAGTGATATTGTTTATTTACCTCGTTCCGTATTGTCTGCCACACCCCCTACGGGGGGAGGGCACGTCACTTTTTTATCTTCTTTATTCTCGTTTCTTTCTCTTTTATTTTCTTGTTTCTTTCGTTTTCTCTCTTTCATACGTATAATGTGTATGTCGTGCCTGTCGTATCCAATACGATGACATGGCATTGTATTGTCTACTCTGTTTACTGCACAATACTGTAGTATCACCGTGGCGTAGTTTGTGACCACAGACCTTGCATCTCTCTAGGATTGAAGAATCGGCACGGACCCTGGTTATGCTGGATGTCGACGGATGGAAAGAACGGGTTAATGTGAAAAACACATGCACCATGTTCCCGAGGGCGGCGGCTTAGGCTATACGTAGCCCACGCCATGACTCCCCTCCTGTTGGACATATGTGTTGTACTACAGGCAGCATTCTTCCGGTTTTGTTTGTGACATCGCGGCATTGCGTTGGACACAGGACACGTATGTATGTTGGAGGTATGCTGAGTTTATGCCATCATTTTCGCACGTCCGCTGGAGAATGCTTAAATATATGTATACATTGATAAATAGGGCAGTGTGATACCTGCTGTACTGGCTTGTCCTGCATAATTCGAGGAACTCGTAACAGTGGCGCCCAGAAGGCTGTCGACCGCGCTGTTTGGCAAGGTGTGCAGCGTGACAAGGTGCCGCCGTGGTACATACATAGGCTTCGCTTCTTCTTTTTTTTTTACCGTAGGCCTCTTGTGCCGCCGGCTTTGGGGGAAGCAAGAGGCGAACGCTCCAGTGAATAAACACGTGGCAAGTCCAGCAGCACAACGATTTCGGTTTGTGGCAAAAAAAAACGGCCTTAGTGTCGTGCCGTCCTGTTAAAGACGACTGCCGTGTAACTACCGGTAAGCGCCCGAAACGTCCCGTTCTATTACGGGGGACCATAGTTAATATGACCAAATATTGTTAGTAAAAATTGTTAAATATGTACCTGGTAGGTTTTTATGAATACCATAGGTCCTATTATCTATGGTCCCCCGTAATAGTTTGTCTCGGGGGGACGCGCCTGCGTGAGGCAATGTCCGAGACGAGCACACCGAGACGTTCTGTCAGCGCCGCGTCTGCCGCTGTAGGCACGAGCGAACGTCGCGTGGCGATCCCGGCTTCGCATATACATGGGTGTGGCAGAGACGGCCTTGGCCTCGGTGTCGGGATGTTGCTACTATAATTAATAGTAGCATTTCCTTGCTGGTGTTGATGCTTCTCGCGGGTCATGCGCGCTGTCGTCAACGCGTCGTGTCGTCTATAACCCCTCCCCCCTTTCTTGTTCGCTTTTATTTGCGCGTTCCTGCCGCCCCTCGCGCGCTCCGCCGTCTCTGCCGCTGTTTCGGCTGCTGCGGCTATTACTGCTGCGACTACTACTGCTGCTGCTACTTCGGATATTGCTGGTGCTGGTGCCATTTCTTCTGCTGCTATTGCTGCCGCCGCCGCCGCTGCTGCTGCTGCTGTTGCTACTGATCGTGCTGCTACCGTTTTATATATTGCCGCTACCGTTTGGTGGCGTGGCATCAGTGTCCGCGGGGGTGGCGAAGAAACCCAAGACCGAATTTCAGGAGCACATACAAATGGCCAAGGCGCTGTCAAAATCCCTCGTTGTGGCCGCCGCGCCTGTGGCAACGCTCGACTCTGAAAACGAAGAGGTGACCGACCGCAAGCGAGCTCTAATGCTCACAACAGTAGTGCATATATCTGAACAGAAAACAAAAAACGAAGGCGTGAGCCCGAAAAACTACTCATATGTGCAAGCTTCCACGCGAAGTACATTACCTGGTATGTACGAGGTATACATGTTTTGCTCGGTGCGACTTCCGTCAAGTTGTTCAGTTTTTGTTCCCTGTCTTGTTTTTGTCTTTTTTGTTTTCGACCATAATTTTTTGTTGGAGCCTGTTTTACAACCACGGGCTACTGTAGGTTACTATGGCGATTAGTTAGTGTGAGAGCAACACTATTCATGGTGTAATTGGTAAAGAGGTAGATGAGCGTAGGCGAATGCCCTCCTGGTGGGAAACCCGGAGTCGACGGGCTTGGTTTTCGTGCCTTGCGAGCGTGCATTGGGTCGACTGTCACACGATCCCTCTTTTCTGACGGCAGAGAAGAGTAAAGGAAACGTCGGCCTGTCGCGCGAGCGGTTGCCACGTCGGTCTGCTTGATGATTGCCATCGAATCCCGGACACCGCCCCCCCCGTGTGTGTGTGTGCGTGCCGTCGACTTTAATAAAACACGGCGGCCCCTCCCTCGCTCAGGAGTTGGCGAGGGACCCTATTGCTTTCGGCGCGAAGGAGAAGCGGCTGCTGAGCACTCTGAAAGACCTCGACGTCAAGCTGAACCGCCTGAACAGAGACCGGGACACTGCCTTAAGAAAGTGAGAAGAGGTTTATAATATATATTTTTTGTTTTCTGCGCCGCGCGCTTTTTTGAATGGGGCGGGCGGCGGAGACGGGGACGGCGGGAGGGGGAGACGATCCGTAGCTTTTTGCTCCTCGCGTCGCCAGACGGTGGCGATCTGGGCAGGCTCTGTGGCACCGACGCTAAGGTGTATCGGGGACTCGCCCCGGCTGAGTGATTCCCCCGGATTTTTCTTTTTTCGGGCGGTGGGTGGGGGGTGGAGGGGGAAGTTTGTGAAGACGAGCGGGGCGCTACAGGATGCCGAACAACAGCTAGCGTTGCTGGTTTTGCTGGTTTTGATTGTTTTCTTCCTTTTCTCCCCGACGCCAATCAGTCCTCCACACCGATATCGCGACCAATTGACGTATCATACGTATTATCACTGTCCTACGCTCGGTATTTTTTTTGTGTTCGTTGCTGTTGTTTTTTTCTGTTCACAGGCTCGCGGCGCATCGTGCTCTCGGCGCGAGACTGTCCGTGGGTGCTGGAGGGGTCGGCGGGGGCGGAGCTCCGATGACTGCTGAAGAGGTGAGCTACCGGTTTGCTGTTGAGAGAAAAATATGTCGGTTGACGGCTGACCTTGACGGCTGACCTTGACGAATAGCCTTGACGAACATAGTTGACAGACATAATTGACGCATGGCCTCAACGAATGACCTTGACGGACAGACTTGACGGACAGTCTTGGCAGACAGCGTTGATGGGTAGTCTTGACGGGCAGCGTCATGGAACTCCCCTCGCTGGAAGTACAGAACATATTGAATGTAAACAGGTCTTGACGGTCCAAAACTAGACAAAATCGACTGATACAGTTTAGTTTGAGAGCGGTGTCTGGGTTTTGAGGCCCGTATGACGTTTTTCTCTCTCCCTCCGCTTTTCGTTTTCGAATTTCTTTGGCGGACTCTCTCTCTTTTTTTGTTCGGTTTTCATACCGATCGCCCTTCCCAACTCCTTTTCTCGTCCAAAGCAGGTAATCAACGCCCTCTTCCCTGACGAGCACAACACGAACGTGTGGGACCTGTCGCTGACATCGGCCGGCGGTCCCGCTCGGGGAGGGCCGAGGGGTAGAGCGGGGGCGAGGGGGCAGGTGTCGTCAGCCCGCGCCCCCGCGCGGTTCCGGAACGAGGCAGGCGCCGCGCAGGAGCTATGCTCTGACGATTGTTCCCTTCTTCCGCGAGCCGCGGCTGGGGGGAAGCTGGACGCGGGAGAGGGACGCGGTGCGGCGGTCCGAAGCGATTGTGATTGCGGAGGTCGAGACGATGTCGAGGGTGAGGGCGAGGGCGAGGGTACTGGCGCTTGCGCTGGAGAGCTAAGGTTGATACGCCGTAGGACCAGCGTCGGCGACCGTGGTGGCTGCGATGGTGCTGAGGGGTTGTCGTCATACGGAGGTGGGGCGCTGTGGGCGGCCGCTCAGGGTGCGTTCGACCTGAGCCAATCCAACTTCGTCACCGGAGTGTTTGCAGACATCAGGGCAGACAGAAAGAAAAAAGGGGCTGCAGCAGTGGCCCCCGCGAAAGAGACGACGACCGTACTAGCGAAGGTCACCGCTGCGGCGTACGGCGACGCGAGCTTGTTTAACCGTAAACCCGCTCGCCGCGCCACGATCGCTACTCCTACGTCTTCCCTCCCTGTCGCCATCGGTGGTAGCGATCGCGGTCGCCATCCTGAGTCGACGCCGTCTAGTCGGGGCGGTGGACCATGGGGGGCGGCAGCTGACGCTGCATTCGAAGGAGGCGCTGTCTCTGGCAAGCGAAAACCGGGCGAGAACGAGGTCGACGCCGAAGGGGATGACACGTCCCGCGATCGAAACGAGGCTGCCGACGACGTGATTTTGTTACTCTCGCAGACGCAGTCCAGCCAGCGCCCGTTTTCGAGGGTCACGGCCGGACACTCATCACCGCTTACGGCGGCGGCGGCGGCGGTGATGGTGGCGGCGGAGCGCACGGCACCCGTTTCACGGCTAACAGTGGGTTTCACCGAAGAAGAGGCGGAGGCGGCCGCCGCCCGACACATTGCGCGCGCTCCGCTCGCCGAGGTGTCTGTTTTTTTTCCCGACTGGGAAGAAAACGTGCGGTTTGTGCTTCGACAAGGCGAGGCGGACCTTCGCAAAGCACTGCGGAGCATCAACGCCGCGCTGTCCGAGGAAGATTACGCGATCGCGGCGGAAAGGGCGCGGGCGGGGGTGGAGGTGGAGGTGGCGGCGGCAGTTGCAGCGGGAGAAGGAGCCCCTCCTGGAGATGGCGTGCTCGACAAGGACGTATTTTTGGCGGGGAAGGGGTCGAGACGTCGTGGCGCGAGCAGCGGCAAGGCGAAGGCGTTGCTCTTCTTCGAAGGCGTCGTAGTGGAGGCCTTGAAACGGACAGCGTCGAACGGGTCGCCGGCGACTCGCCCCGTGATCGATCGCGGCGATGGCGATGGTGACGACGATGACAACGACGGCAACGGTGCTACGGATAAAGAAAATGGTGATGATGGTGGTGGCGACGGTTCCGATGGTGCTGCCGTGGTCTGCGAAGAAACCGGCCGCTCAGATGGCCCAGGAGGTGTCGATGGCGTACTTTTTCGTTTCGAAGATGCGACCGACCGTACCACGCGTTCGACAACCACGCGCGACGAGGGCAGCGGAGACACAGAGGGGAGGAACGGCGACGAGAGCGACGACGAGAGTAACGGCGAAGGTGGTAGAGGTGGTGGTGGTGGTGGTGGTGGTGGTGGTGACGGTGGTGGTGCGGGACGCTTCCGTGGAGACGGCTGCTTGAATGCGCCGATAGGCGACATGCAGGTGGACGGCGCGCCAGTGGATGAAGCGTCGGTTGCTGACGCGGTGACGGCTGGTGCGGTGGCAACTGCGGAAGCGCAAGACGCTGCCGTTGACGTCTCAGGTGACAAGATGTTTTACGCTTGCTGCTGCAGTTGGGATAGGGGTGGGGGGGGAGCGAGACGGGACGGAATGTAGGGCGCTACGTAGCCTGTTCGTTGTTTATGAAAGCCGCGTTGTGAACTTCCCTTGAGCTTCCCCCCTCATGCCCCCGTTGGATTTTCTCGAGCAGTCAATGCTCCCGTGTGAACCATGCCGGATTTTCCCCCGGGTGTTGCTGCTGCTACTGTTGCCGCGCTCCTCGCCGAAATGCCTGACGTTTTTGTCACAACTTCTACCCTCGTGTTTTCCGTTTATTCGCATTTGCTCGTTTTTTTTTTTTTTCAAAAAGGGTTCGCTTCTGCCGGAGAGGAAGGCAGCGACGGCACCATCGTTCTCAGCGGGGATAGCTGCCTCGACGCTATCGTCACGTTCGACCTGAGCAGCCCGGTGCCCAGGAAGGATTCGATAGCGACCGCTGCCGCCGCCGCCGCTGCCACCGCTGCAGAAACGCCAGACGCAGAGCCGCCGGACTACGCGGACAGCGGGTGCTGGTATCCGTCCGGAGATGACACGCCGGGCGAGGGTGCGGGAGGTGACGCCGAAAGCGTCCTTACCGCAGAACGCGACCGAGAACCAGTCGAACCTCAGGACTTGATCGGAAAGTTTTCCGGTGATGAGGTGTCGGTTCTCCTTTCGCCGGGTGATATCGGTACCGCCGCCACCACCGCCGGCGTCGCTACCGCCGCCGCCACGGCTGCCGCCGCCGCCGACGAGACGATTGTGCAGCCGGGGTCGCCGCCGTTGTCGCCTTACGTCGAACCGCGCTCGGTGTCCAGAGGGTGGAGCGCCGAGTCGCAGGAGGAGGAGGACGAGAAGGAGGACGAGGACGAGGACGAAGACAGCCCGTTCCATCTGCCGTCGTCACAACGCCACGCGGTGCTCCGTCCGGCTCGCTCCGTCGCCACCGCCGCTGCTTTCGTCTCGTCGCCACCGGCCCCGGCGCGGCCACCGCTGCCGTCGTCTTCACCCCCGACTATATGCCTGTCCGGTTCGTCGTCCACAACTTCTTCTTCCTCCCCGCCAAACGTGCCCGGTAAGGCCTCGACGATGGACTCGGGGCGGCAACGCGCTGGGAGAGCCTCGCGTTGGACAGGGGTTTCGCTCACCCAGGAAGTCCCATCGCGGGTGCGTCGGCGCGGAGCCGAGTCCGACTCGGCATGGGCCGCCGCCGCCGTCGCCGTGCCGGCTCGGGGTCGATCGCAGCCGATTCTCGGCGGTCAAAGGCCGCCTGCGGTGTCTGCCTCTTTGGCGCCGCCCGAGGGAGGGGTGAAGGGCAGCTCGGCGTCTGGTTTACGAGGGGGCGGAGAGGCTGGGCCGCTCCAGGTGATGCCCTCGTTTGACCGGATGACGGTGCAGGAGCTGGCCGGCATGGTGTCGATGTACGGGCTGAAGAAGACATCCAAAAAGTGAGTTATGAGTCCGCGATTCAACTCGACCGAGGCGCTTTCGTGCGCTCGCCCCACGTTTCTTCGCCCCTGTTGGCGGAAGTCTTCGAAGTTGAGTCAACACGATTTTCTCCCTACCCTACCGCGAACGCAGTTTGTTTTGTCGGCACAGACGGTCGCTCCAATCCAGGGGGCGTTCGGTCGAGCCTGACGGTGCTGCTAGAGGTGTGGTTTGGAAGACGGCGCCAATCCTTGCGTACGACTTGCGCATGGCCGCCCTTCCCTACACGCCAACCTCACGCCCTCCGCGCCATATACTCCGCGACCCTTGCCGCTTTTTACGACGGCCAAAACGATTGAACTCTCTTACCTCCCGGGGATTTTTACTTTGACGTGGATGCAGTTGTATAGGGGGTTCGGAAGAAAAAATTGAGCGTTCCACTGCTGTGCCTCGCTCGTCGACCAGTCTTCCCCCCCCCCTCCTATACATGTCACACGACTACGACCATGCACAATATCGAGTACACCCCCCCCTCCCCCCGTAGAGATGCGACGGTCTATGATCATACGACTACGGTCATGCATGACATGAGTACCCCCCCCCCCCCCCCCCCCCCCCCGACCCCCGACCCCGGTTGTCGCATCAGTCACGCCCCCCCCTCTTCCCTCCCTTCTCGCCCCGCTTATCACCCTTCCGCTTGGCACCGATCATCGTGTGTCGTCGTTGCCGTCAGAGAGATGGTGGAACGGTTGACGCGGATATGGAGGACCCTTCACCCCGCCGCCGCCGCCGCCGCCGCCGCCACCGCCGAAACCGCTGCTGCTGCTGCTGCTGACTCCGACGGGGAAGGTGGTCGCGCGGCCGAGAAGTTGGACGCTCCGTCGGCCCCGGGTAATCGGAGGGGCCGCCGTCCGGACCAAGGGCGGGTGGGAGCGCGCGTTACGAGCGTGGCCGCTTCGGCTATAAGCTCGAGCTTGGTCCCGGCCAGCCGCCGCCCCCCCCCGGTGGGTAGAGTCCGTTTTCCGGTTTGGAGCGGTAGGTTTTGGCATAGCCGGAGTATCATGATGTACTCGTATAGGCAGATTTTTTCGAAAGAGAGAGAGCGGGAGAGGAGGACGAGAGAGAGGGAGAGATTAGAGACGAGTAGAGCGGAAGACAGCGAAAACGAGAGAGAGAAGGAGACAGAAACGGTGGGAGAGAAGGCCAGAGGAAGAACCAGAGATATAATGAGGCGATACGAGATATAAACGAAGACAGAGATAGGAGCCAAGGCAAATGCAGAAAAATAGCTAGAGGTACAAGGGAGAGAGAGCTACTGTAGGTACATAGATAAAATCGAGAGATACAGAAGATAGGCAGGGAGCTACCGCGACGACGCACACCCCAGTTGTTGCACTCTTAATTTTTCAAGGATGGCATCTGTTCACGCCCTCCCCTCCCCCCCCCCCCCCCCCCCCCCTCCCTATCTGCTGCTCGACGCTGTCTTCGACCAGCCCGTCTCGAACAGATCCGCCGGCGATCGGGGTGGTTCTTCCCAGGCGCTTAGCCTAGAGGGGAACGACGCACCGTTTTCCTCGTCGCAGCAGCTGCGCGCGTCTCGACCAGTGCCGGCGACGGGCAGCAGCGACAAGGAGTCTCTCGGGGAGCGGATACGGGCAGTTATCACGTGAGGCCTGGGGCGGCATACAACAGCTGTAGAAGGCGCCACCCGACTCGTCGGCTTTCTGCTTACAGTAGGGCGGGCCACGTCGGCTCTTGGTATCGGGGAAACATCGTTTTTTGTTTTTGTTAGCTTCGTATAATCGTCTTTCTTTGGGAGATGGGGAGGGTGAGGGTGCTGCCAGCCTGATGCCTGAGCACGTATGTTGGTGGTCGATGATGCTTGACGTGCGGCGATGCTCCCAGTCTTCTTTTAAGGCGGGGCTTTTACGCCGATGTGGGGTGCCTGTCCGCAAGGGAGACCCTTTCCCGACCCCGATCGCTTAGGGTGTACCAGTATGTACGACCGAAGGCGCACCCGTCGCTACCTTCCCTTTTATTGTAGGGTCAATCAAAAACCCTCGACATCGCAGTATTTTGTATTTTATGTTGGTATCGGTCTTCCATTTCGTTCGTCGAGGATTGACTGCACCCGCTGTCAGCACGCGCGTCGTTCACGGCCGGTGACGCCCGATTGGTTGCGCCCGCCTACACCCCGGTCATGCTCGCCTGCATTACCACATACCTGGTACCCGCAAATATGTCAGGAGACATGCCAAGCGAGGCAAAACGTGCGCTGTCAAGCGCGAAAAACCGGTTGTTCCCCACTAAAACCTAGTAATTTGGGATCAGTCTAAGCATGTCGGGGCAAAGCTGCTGTCTGTCAAGGGATGAAAGTGCTGTCTCCTGACATCTTTGCATACTACTACTGTAGTACCAGGAACCAGATACGTGACTTATTGAAGTCGCTCCCCTTTGTTGTTTTCGTTTGTTTCTCGCCATTCTTGTGACCTACCGTAGTTGATTCCGATGTTGTCGCGTTTTTTTTTCTTTCCTGTCTTAGCCCCGTTTTTTATGTTCGTGGCTGCTGTTTCTGAAACCCCGTCGGGGAGGAAGGGGGGGGGGGGGGGGCGAACCGGCCGATTTTTTTCAATGCGCCTGCGTTGTTTCCGCTTCTCTCGTGTCGGCGTTGTTGCCCGCTTGCGGCTGGACCGTCGATTTTTTTAATGCGCCTGCGTTGTTTCCGCTTCTCTCGTGTCGCCGTTGTTGCTTGCTTGCGGCTGGACCGTCGCCCTTTGTCGGCTTGTCCGCCCCGTCTGTGCGTTGATGTGCCGGTGGTATGGTCTATAGGGGGCACGCGCCTCTCCACGAGGACATCCTTCTTCTCAGGGTGAGTTGGGCGTGTCACGGTGCGGCGCACCGCGCCTGCCGCCCGGTTTGCCTATTGTTTTTTTGTCTTTTGTCGTCTTGTTTCGTCTTACTTTTTATTTTCTTGTCTTGTCTTGTCTTGTCTTGTCTTATCTCGTCTTGCCTTGTCTTCCTCGAAAGTTGCACTCCCTGGCGTCGTGTAGCGTGCGCCAAGGTCCGCATGAGGTCCGTACTGAGCAAAATTGGCGGCCAGGATTGTTGTCCACACAGGGGGGGAATAGGCATATGACAACCTTTTCGGCTCTCGACCTACTTTGAGGAGTTTCATCGCACACCAACGCGCACATTAAACTTGAACGATTCCTTAATCATCACGAGAATCCGACGTCCGGTGTTCCATTCGACCCTGGTCGCCAGGCGCACTCCTGTAGCCATCGAACTTGAATGAAAAGATGTACGTATGCGCCAGGTATGTGTTTTGGAGTAAGAATCATATGTGTGTATGTATGTGTCACGGCAGCGTGTGACCCCCTCCTCCCCGTCTCGCTGTAAACACTGTGCCTCTGCAAACGTTGTCCCTTCGTTGTGTTGCTGTCTCTTGTCGGCCGAATGCTTGTTGTCATCGCCATCATCATCATCACCATTATCATCATCATCATCATCATCATCATCATCATCGTCGTCATCATCATCATCATCATCACCACCATCATCATCACCACCATCATCATTGCCATCACCACCACCACCATAATCGTCATCATTACCATCATGCCATCACCACGGCCACCACCATTTCATCACCATCGTCTCCGTCATCATCATCACCACCGTTTTCACCACCACCACCACCACCACCATCACTATCACCCTCGCACCCCACACGCAGACGGTGGAGCTGTCCGCCACCCAGCGCCTGCTGAAGGACGAGGGGGTGAAGTGCTCGAAGCGCGACCTAGGCGCGTACCTCGACGCGAAAGGGATCACGTTCATCGATCGAGGGACGGGGGCAAGGCGGGGCGAAGAGAGCAGACCACTAAAGAGGAGGAAGAAGAAGGGGCGGGCGGTCGGGGGCGACGGGGGAGGGGGCAGGCGACTCGGCACCGCGCAGGCCAGTACACTGCGCGGGGTCACAGCCGAGGTTGGGGTGTCTCAGGGTGGCGCAACGCCCGCGTGAAGAAAACAAAAACATCTGCTGGGTACGTACCACTCTGGACATGAATGTAAAGACCTTTTGGTGTCCATTGGTGTACCCCGACGGTCCTTACATTTCCGTCCACAGCAGCGGTACGGTATAGGCGCACGAAGCACGAAACGCCAGGTTCCCTGTTTGAGGGAATGCTGGGAGAAACTTGGCAGTGAGGAATAAGTCGTGTTAGCGCCGAGCGCGGTGTACGCTTAAGTAAACCTTATCAGGTATATATACCAGGTGCCACCCGATGTACACCAGCCCTGAGCTCAGCAAGAAATGGTGGCTCGGTGAGGTTTCTCACCGCGGGACACAGATCATCTACAGATAGATCACGATCTAGATCATAGTCTGGTCCCTCACCCGCCGTTGTGAGAGGTTGTGCAGGATCTGCATCGTACAGGTCCAACCCAGAAAGTACGTGCTAGATCATGTAGACTATACGGCTCCCACCCGGCAATACGATGAGCTAGATCCTACAGATCAGGCGCATACCTGCTCTGAAGATCTGGATCCTCAAGCAGGAATCGACGATCTGTTATATTACAAGGCGTGTAAGGCTTCAAAGCCTTTTTCTTTGGTTTCGGTATGATTTTTGTCTTGCTGGCGGCGGCCCCACACTGCTTTACATGCTCGCCGATTTCCAGGGTCTCTGGTGACGATTGATGTCGATAGCTCACGCAAAAGACCTTCTGTATTTGTAGCAGTATCTCGTGGTTGTTGCTCGGACACAAGGGAGGGCACCTGTCAGCTTTTCTGTAGAAACATATTGCAGA
Source organism: Nereocystis luetkeana (assembly GCA_031213475.1). Lineage (NCBI taxonomy): Eukaryota > Phaeophyceae > Laminariales > Laminariaceae > Nereocystis > Nereocystis luetkeana. The sequence goes on from JARUPZ010000038.1 coordinate 3,988,375, forward strand.
CTATTTTTTTTCGTTTGGCGTTCTTGCAGGCGGGCATGATCGGAACTGGGCAAAAAAGTTTAAAAGCGCCAGCCCCCGCGAGAAAAGCAGCGCCCTGCTATGTGGGGACGCGTACGCGCTGTTGGGTGGTCCCCCCCCCGCCCCCGCTTCCCCCCCCCCCCCCGCCGCCGCGGCGGTGGATTAGACGGACAGCAGTTGCGCCCCTCGCGCGCTGTCAAGCGTTTTTTTTTCTGTTTTCTTCCTTTTGGGGGGGGGCATACCACAACGCACGGCGTTTGTTTGTCGTCAAAACTTCGTGGGCAGGCGGCATCTATTATTATTAACAGTTGTCATGTTAGTACGTCCAACGAATGCTGGACGGATACGTATGCAAAGACCTTTGTTTTTTTTCTCGTTTATACACCCCAACGGTTGGACGACGAGGACTTTTTTCTTTTCTTTTTTTCATTTATATGCACCTCAGCGGCCCTCAAAAGCAGGCACACCCCACAGGTGCATTTATTTGCCCGCGTGGGGGCACCCGACTGTGCCGGGCGCGGCGGAAGCGGCGTGACTCCCACAGCGATAGAGCGGAGGAAGGAGAGGGGGGAGCTGTTTCGTTTTTTATTGTGTGTCATCTGTTGTGTCTTTACTTCACAAATTAATACAGGCTAAACTGGTGCTCTTTTACCGGCCTTCGCGATCGACTTTTTTTTTTCCTCCGTTTTTTTGTCTGTCGCGAACACGCCCGGGAATCCAACTCGAAGTCTCCTGGTGAGCGTATCCGCCTGCGCCTTGGCGAGGCCAACTGGAATGGCAGTCGTTACGTGTCACGCATTTATCCACCACGAGTATCTCCTGCTGATGGCCTCCTCGTCTCTTAGCCCTGTTGTAACGTTAACCGGGAATAGGAAAAAAAAACAGAATCCAGGGGTACATGCGCAGGATTGCAAATTTATATTTTATTTTTGCTGTGTACTTCTCGCTGATAAATAAGTGCATCTGTCCAGCCACTGCCCGCGGCTTCTGTCTCTGCTCCCTTTCCTAGGAGTCCGCCTGCCCCGTGATAGTGGTAGCAGTTGCCCTCTCGGACCGTGGTTTTCACGCATGCATGCGCGGGGCACTTGCTTGTAGAGGCACGGCTGTCAACCCGTCCCACGTTGCGTAAAGCAGCGCCAACGAGCATGCGTTGCTGCTCTGCTGTTCCCTCGAGGTGTTAGGAAATACTTACTTTGTGATGGGAGAGACATAGAATACTCAGCCACGTAGAGCGGAGCCAACGATGTATATGCGTTGCTCTGCTCTTCCACAGCAGTTTGCTGCAGCTTAATTACGTAGCTTGGACGCTCGCACGTGGAGATCAGCCACGGAAATTTACGTTTTACGTCTGTGCCCCCCCCCCCCCCCCCCCCCCGAGAAGATAGCGACCAGCACAATGGTTGACACCTTTGGTGTTATTTTATCAGACTTGTACGTATACACGAGCAGCGTGAGCGCCCCGCAGTGAGGGTAGGATCATGCCTGCCCCCGTGCCGTGCGACTTGTCTCCCTCCTTGCATTGCAACTCGAACGCCAAAATTGTTTTCCAAGCACATATCCCCTAATCACACGCGATGGCCGTCGCTCCCTCAAAGGGTCGTCCTTTTGGGGGGAAAAAACCCGACAATTTTTGGCCTCGAGGGTTAAATTCAAGGCCGGAGACCGACAGACAAGAACGCCTTCGGGGTTTTCCGTCTGCAGAAGACTACAGGAAAACCTTGGGGAATAAACGCCGTGGGTGTTCGCGAACTTCGACCGCAGATTCGGCCCTGCCGAAACCTGCTTGTGAAGTGGACAACACTAACAGTCGAGCCAGATGAACGGAGGCACCCCGAAGGTTTTGTCATCTTCCGCTCTCGCTCCAAGAAGGAAGTTAATCAACCCTTTTAGTACCGCAGTCTCGTTTTGGGGACAAACCAGTCAAATTTCAAGTAGTTTGTCCTCAAACCGGGACAGCAGTCCTAAGAGGGTTAAAACGCTTTCACGAGAAGAGCGGCCAACGTCTTCTGTCGCCGTCCGGCCCGCACCGGGCGAAACATGATTTGGTGCGGGCATGCGTTTTTTCTTCCAGAACTCGTGTTTTTTTTCGGTAGAGGCGTGGTCACGTGAGTGCTGGGGCAATATATACGGCGAGGGAGATCAGCATGAACCTCGACCGGCTGGCAACAAGAAGGAGCCAACATTGACGGTTTGGTGGTGACGGTGGTGACACAAAAAAAAATGTGCCAGGTATTATGACACTCTGCTCCAGGCCTGATTCAGGCGATTCCGCGCCACACAACAATGCGTCATTGCTTTTGACACTTTTCCGCTGCTTCACGTTGGCGCTGTTGCCGTGCGAGGCGAACATCGCAAGGAGCGCGGCTGCATCGTTTTCGACGAAGCCACCGACCGATCCCTTCGCCGCTTGCGCTCTTCCACAAGCGGCGCGTCTCTGCCGGGAAGACACAGAGTCAGTAGATGGTCATCCTCGACACGCCAACTATTCTCTGCTCCACGCCCGCAGCTCGTGCGCATGCGTGCCTTTGCATCGTCGATGTTCCCGCGACAGCTTGCTGCGTAAAATTGGGCACTGCCTAACGCGGCAGTGGCGGCGGCGGCGTTTCTGCCCAACCGTTATCCGAGCTTGCGCAAGGGTAGAGGGCATAATTCTGCCAAACCGTTATCCGAGCTTGCGCAAGGGTAGAGGGCATAATTCCCCAGCCCAGTCCTTCTCCATCCTTCTCCAGTGTTGCTGCCCTTGCTCGAGGCGTGGACTCCGTGGGGCATCCCCTATGCGCACATACATGCGTCTGATGGCTGACGGCCCTGCGCTGAACATTTTACCAACTCCCGCCGCCCGCCACCATCGTCCGTCTAACCTTAATCACAACTCTCAGCTCGTAAAAATCGGAGAAACTCCCAGCCCCCGCCCCCCCCCCCCCCCCCCCCCCGCCCCCCCCAGTCAGTCAGGCCCGTTTTTTTCCGGCAAAAACGTTTGTCACACTGCTTTCACCTGTTTTTTCGAAGAAACAACGGGAAAGAGACATCATAACTGTTAAGACCCCACCCCAAACAAAAACATGAAACAACGACCACCAAAACTACGGCACACCAACAGTTTTGGCTACGATAGAGCGGTAGTGGCACGCCCTGCGGGCGGACGCACCGTTCCTAGCCTCAGGCGATAAGAGTCGGTTGTCGAGACGCTGCGAGGAAAGCCCCACCAGAGCCTCCGCATACATCAGCCGCGCCCCTCCACAGCTCTCAACCATCTGCCCGGCTCGCAGGAAAAGGTCAAGGAACCCTTCAGCGGCAGGCGGGCGGGTCAGCGGGCAGGCGAGGCGAGGCGGGCATGCCACGAGCAAAGGGTGCTCTGGCAAAACAGCCAACCAACACAATCGGCGCGTCGTCCCAGTACTTGACGGTCCCGATCTTCAGCAAACCGACGCGCCCGCCACCACCACCACCACCACCACCACCACCACCGCTGACGCTCTTGATGAAGGGTCCAGTGGCGGTCCGGGGGGAACGACGACCCCCCCCCCCCCCCCCCTCCCCCCAGCGCCGCCATCAATTAATTCGACGCTGACATCCAATGCTAGAGAGTCTGCCTCACAAGCGGTTCTCAGTAGGATGCACCTCACTCACCCTTCATGCGACTCGCCCAACACCTCACGGCGCTTCGCGCTTGATGCAAGCAAAAGCCTGCCTGGTCGGTGGAAACCCGACGTTGCTCCGTTCCGGCATTGTAGGAATGCGAGGGTCAATGGTCATGCGACTACGGCCATGCCTGACATGAGTACACCCTCTCCCCCCCCCCCTCCTGCCTTCTTAATAGGGAAGGGCCTTTTCTGCGGGCAACTTTTTGCCATGTCGCTGCCTCCTCCTCCTGCTCGTCCTCCTCCTCCTCTTCTTTTCGTCGTGCGCCCTTGCAGGCAAAACGAACCAGGGTGCCTTTTCCGCTCCTCCTCCAAAAACAGCTACTGCGCGTACTGACGTACCCGAAACGCGTTTCGAGGAGTAAGGGGTGGAGTATTGGCTCCGAATCGGCGGGTTTGGTGTGGAGTATTGGCTCCGAATCGGCGGGTTTGGTGTGGCGTGGTGTGGGTTGGGGTAGGGGGGGGGGGGGGGGGGGCTAGCCTCATGCTTGCATTCGCCCAGTTGGTGGAATCAGGAGAGGTCCGCTTCATGAGAAGAAGCTCCGTCGTGGGCCCTCCTTTTGCGCCTGGAGCGCGAGGCGCGGGCGAGAGAGTGGGGGGAAAAAGACGGCAGAAAATGGCCAGTAGCAAACACAGGTCAAGCACGCGGTCGGATATTATAAACTACACCTGGTATTGTATATATATACTTGTATATATGTATATATATACTTGTATATATCGTATATATACTTCGGATGTATATATTCGGAAGGAGGGTTACCACTTTTCATTAAAACACAGCATCGCACAAAACCAATGCTTACCCCACCCAACAAAAAAAATCGGTCGCAACACTATTGATTGGTTTGATTGATTACGACGTGGCAGTAGGCCGTTTCTATAGAGCCGTGTCGAAGAAAGCACGCAGAAGACGGCGTGCGTATACCGCAGAAGACAGGACACCTGCTGAAAAAAAAAGAAGAAACGAGCACGGAGAGAAAAAGGCGATCCATCCAAACTATTTGCAGTAAAATCATGTGTGAAAAGAACAATGAAAACGGCAGTCGCTGTGATAGGCTATGGAGGTCTGCTGCTGTTGCTGCTGCTGCTGCTGCTGCTGCAGAACGGGAAACCAAACACGTCACGTTTACAAGACTGGAAGCGCCTCGGGCCGAGGAAGACACCGTTCGACCGAGAGGCCACAGAGCGGACAGCGACGACCTCAACAAGTCTCGGTATCAAGACATCCCCTGTGAAAAAGTGGGAAAATATATATGAAAAAAAATAAATAATAACCGCCAACTGGGGATCACACGCCCAACCATTCCTCTACGGGGCCCAGAACGCAGCGCACCCGGCCGGGCAAGGAAGCCAAAGAATTTTCCAGGAACTTCTGACGACACCAAAAGCTACACAGAGGCGACCTATGATACTGACAGTAGGTCTCCGCCACAGGCCACGCCCATGGCGAAAACGATAGCGCTTCCTATCATGTTCCCTCGGCGCCCCCCCCACTGCTGCTGCTGCCTCTTCTGTCTCTGCTCAATGGGATCCCTTCATGCAGACCAACTGAAAAACCGCGATGGACCCAAAGTCCAGGCACCCCCCTATGTTCACACACCATGTATTTGGTTGTGATCGGCAACAGTATGTTCCCCCGGGTAATATTATGGGGGGGACAGTAATCAGCACCAAATTTGCCTAGTAAAAATACTGGAATATATAGGCTTTTGTGTGTATGACGGGCCCTGATTACTACGGCCCACGTGAGATTACACTTCGAAGAATGTCGTCAGGCCTCAAGGGCCGCATCAGACGACGGCCAATCGCGTCGGTTTTCTTCACAGGAGGGGGGGGGGGAAAGGGGGTAGGGGGGGGTTCTTGCGGCGTCCCTGGTTCAACTCCTGGGAATGAGTTACGGGCAATGTGGCCACTACATCGATCGATTCGGCTATGAATAGTTCTGCTGTGCTGTGTGTGCGCCCCTCCGGCTCGTGCCCGGCTGCTATAGCGAGCAGCCCGAAAGACACCAAAATGCTCAAAAAGGTACCTACTACCGGGCGGGGGGGGGGGGGGGGGGGGGGGGGTGTACTCGATAGGAGAGATGTACTCGATCTCATCCATGGCCGTAGTCGTGTGACCATAGACCCTCGCATCCCTACAATGCCGGGATGGAGCATGTCGGATTTTCACCGACTAGGCAGACGTTGCTTGCACCAAGCGCGAAGCGCCGTGAGGTGTCCGGCGAGTCGCATGAAGGGTGAGCTGCATCCTACTAAGAACCGCTTGTGAGGCGGGCTTGCATATGGATGACAGCTTCAATGAGCTAGTTTAATTTCCGGTGTAGCCATTTCCAGAGACAGCAATGGGAGTACTATGTAAATGCCTCTTGGATGCCTTACCATAAACACTACGTGATGCGATCATTCCCATTTGTGCGGAGTACGTATAAGGGTCGTTCACCTCGCACAAACGATCTAACTTGACAACCAGCTGTGACCGACAGCCAAAAAAAAAAAAACTACTAAACGGAAATGGTACCGTGGTTGCCTAGCTCACGTAGTGAGCGGCATGTTTTACAGTCCAGTTGCCAACCGACGCCAATCCAACCTATATATAATAGGGAGGGGGTGGGGGATAAAAGCTCTGGACGGAAATATAAGGACCGCTTAATTTTCATCTTAATGCATAAACGGTCCTTATATTCCCGCCCAGTGCGGTATGATATTAATCAGGGATATATCTACCTATCTATCTGCCCCTCTGGGCGTAATTATAAGGGTTGCTTGGTCTTCATCTTAATGTATAAACGGTCCTTATATTCCCGCCCAGAGCGGTATGATATAAATAAGGAATCTATTTATCTATCGGCCCCTCTGACCGTCAATATGAGGGCCGCTTGATCTTCATAGAAATGTAATGTATAAACGGTCCTTATAGTCCCGCCCAGAGCGGTATGATATAAATCAGGGATCTATCTATCCATCTATCTGTATATATCTGGCCCTTTGGTCTTCATATTAATGTATAAACGTTCCTCATTTTCGTCCAGAGCGGTAGCAATCAGAAACCCCACGATGTCCCCAAAAGACGTGTTGCCCGCCTACTACGGCATAGTAGCACACCACAGTACTCGGTTTCTGGCCAACATGTTTCGCCCGCGATACGTACGTGCCTGGTATCAACAGTACAATTTCATACTGGCTGTACAGACGGTAGCGACGAACCATCATGCCCCGTGCTTGCACGACTGAAAGTGCATTTTTTTTTCTTACTTTTTACTTTCCAGCCTTACTCGTGGGAGGTTTTACCCTCAACAAACTTCTGGACAAGCCGTGGTCACAGGTGTCTACCCTTCTCCTCCCCCCCCCGATATATGCGTGCCTTTATTTTTTGCCGCACATAGGGTCCATTCAGCGTTCCCACTGCTCGTCGATTTTCATCGAATGTAAGCTAACTCACGCTCTCGCGTTTTCCGCTGATCAATTTTTAATGCAAGAACAAGCCCCTCCAAGCATGCACTCGGTGAGACTTGAATTCACGAAATTGATCTTGATAGGCTCGTGGACTACCTACCTACCAAGCCACCGGGGACGCATATATATATACCCTATTAATACCTGTAACGTTCGGGCAACGTAAAAAAAAACAACAGCAGAAAAAACACCTCCCGCGCAGACAGCTGTAAAACAGACGCACGCCTTATACGTGCGCAGTCTGTACGTAACGACGTACGCTACTAAGACGTACCAGGCACTGGTATCGTACCATGCGTGGATGCTGTGAGGAGTGACAAGAGGTACAGCAGGAGTTGCAGCGCAACAGCAGCGGCACCAGTAGTCAACAAAGGCCGCCTGAACACACATGCCTCCTGTGTACCGTTTGGCCTGCGTCGCACACCCTAAAGCGCGCTCGGGGGGGCGGAAGGGAAGGGGGGGGGGGGGCTCGCGTGTACGGGTGTACGCTCTGGGTCAGCGGGTTGTGCCTGCTGAGCCACAGTACGAGTAGCTCCTCTGGACGCACCTTGCTGGCGGCGTTCTTCTCCTCCTTAACACAGGCCTTGTAGTTTTCGAAGAAGGGGGCGCAGGCATCCTGGAGGGCAAAAGCAAGAACCACGTGGTGTTTTCAGGGGGGGGGGGGGCGGGCGACGGACACGGCAGCGCACGGGCGGCGGACGACGAGGCGGACAGAGCCGATGCCGAATGCACGAGCCAAAAATAACCAGTCATGATACGCACGAGCAATCCACGGAGGATGCCAGCATACTTCATTTCATGCTCCGAGTGAGCATGCTCGGGGTATCGAGAGCATATACGGAGAGTGTTGCGGTGTTGGCGGCCTATTACGGGGGACCATAGTGAATAGCACCAAATATTGGTTGTAAAAATAGGTAAATATATGCCTGGTAGGTTTTTGTGTGTACCATAGGTCCTAGTAACTATGGTCCCCCGTAATAACTGCTGCGAGTACTGGCTGGGACTATGAGCAGTAGCGGGGGTGAACATACTGCGAGAACTGGGGGTATGAGCAGCACCGAAGGCCCAAAAACCGTGAGCACTGGGAGTATGAGCAGCACACAACCCCGAGCACAAGCAGCAGTACTCGCAGTACAAACATCCGAAATGCATGGGAGTACTCGGAGTATTCAAGAATCAAGAGTATTAAACTCGCAAATACTGCCAGTACTCGCAGTATAAACTCCCGAGGAGAAACAACTAAACCGTATTCGAAACAGTGGGTTCCTTAGACCCGTCGGTCACAAATAGCAGGGTATCCCTCGGGACGCCATCTCAACTCCGGGACGATATCCCGCGGGACTCTGTTACCCCGGGACTACACGGTACTACGTATTTGTATGGGAGGTGGCCACCGCGGGACGTGTTCGTGAGGGAACGGGATTTTTTACACTCTTCCGTGGCGCGGGAGCGGGCTGCGAGGACTTTTGCGCGGGACGCGTTAAGGGAGGCACGGGATTTCACATCTATCACGGGACCGCGGGATTTCTGGCTGGCTTCGACCGCTGTGTGGTGCTGTGGTGTGGTGTGCATCCGATACCTTCACACAACTCACAAAGAAACGAGACCCATTTTTTTTTTTTTTTCGTTCGTCGTGGGTTTTCGTGGGGAGCTGCTGGAGCTGTCCGCAAGTGGAGCGCGAACGTTCAGTTTGGGGGCTGCCTTTTTTCTTCTGCCTCTTTTTGCGCGGGACGTGTTTTGTGCAGAAACGGGATACTAGTACGCGGGCGGGACGCGTTTGTGCGGGAACGGTATTTTTTCACTTTTTCCATGGGGCGCGGGAGCGAGATATTAGAATTTGTGCGGGGCGCGTGTGAGCGGGCAAAGGGATTTCACAACTACCACAGGACCACCACGGAACCACCACGGGATCATCCCGAACCACGCCCAAAACCGCGGGAAAACCCCCCGAGAAATGCCCCGAGAAAACAGGGTGTGTCCGAAGAATTCGGTTGGAATCAATTCGATTGGGATCCTTGCAGTCTGTTTCCTATACAATAGCAATCCCTGCCCACGAAAAAATTGGAGCATCCTTAACCCTTTTAGAACCGCACTCCCATATATGGGGACAAAACACTCTAATTATAAGTAGTTTGTCCCCAAAACGGGACTGGGGTCCTAAAAGGGTTAAGGCTGTGCAACCAAAACGACGCTTTTCACCCAACTCTTCTCGGGTTGGGTTAAATTAAACTCTGTGGGTCTTCGGATTCATTTTTTTCAACCAATCACCTCCTCAAAATGTTTGCTGTTTTCGAATATCTTTGCACCCCTACCGAATTGGGATATCGCAAAACATCCAAACGTTTTCGGCCAAAGTAACGTCCCACCCTTAACCATCGAACGCTCCTGACTCCTGACGACCGGCCGGCCGGCAAGAGTCGAAGACTGATCTCCCGTGAGCTAGCGATCCAAGCGCAATTAGACGCGAGTCAACGAGGGGAGAAATAGGCCGAAGTCTTGTCGCCATAAAAATGCAAGGCATGAGCCGTACATAGTGGGGGAGGGGGGGGGATAAGAGCCTGCTGGGTGTGACCCCGGACCAGAGTTACGACTATTTACGGGGGGCCATAGGAAACAGGACCTACGGTACAGCCAAAACCCCATATATTTCCCATATTTTCATCAACAATAGTTGGTCCTCTTTACTATGGTCCCCCGTAATATTAATCTCAACAAGAGGGGAAAAAGAGAGAGGAAAAAAAAAAAGACAAAAGACGGAGACAAATAAACGGGGATGAAGGAACACAAAAAAAAACTGCAAAAAAAAAAAATGGAAACTTTCGCTGTACTCTTGTTGTATACTTCTGCACTATTAATACTATAAGATATACTGCTGGCTGTGTCGTGCCGACTCTATAGGTACTGCGAAGAGCTGCTGCAGCATGCACTATTATAAGATATACTGCTGGCTGTGTCGTGCCGACTCTATAGGCACTGCGAAGAACTGCTGCAGCATCGCGCTGTCTACGAGTCCTCCGAGAGCAGTACACACAGTTACACACCTGGTGGAGAGGTTGCGGGCATGCCATTGAGTGCGACTGGGGTCGAGTTCGCCTGCGAATAAGTAGCCCCCCTTCCCGCCGCCGCCCCCCTCCCTACATTACACACCTGGTATATATATATATATATATATATATAGGTATCTCTATAGGTTGGGTTGGCGTCGGGTGGCGACGACGCTGTAAAACACGCCTCTCACAGCGTGAACTAAACAACCAGGGTACCGTTTTCTTGTTTCTCTTTTTTTTGGGCGGTCATCACGGCCGGTGGTCGAGTTAGATCATTATAGTGCAGGGAGAACCCTAACCCCGCACAAGGGGGATGATCGTATCACGTAGTGAGTGTAAGGTAGGGCACCCACGAGGCAGTTACATAGAAAACCCATTGCCGCCCTCTGAAAGTGGCCACACCAGAAAATAAATCAAATCCATTGACGTTGTCACCCATATGCATGAAAATTCAGCTCACCCTTTCATGCGACTCTCACGTTTCGCTTCGCGCTCGGCGCAAGCAATCAATGTCTGCCTGGTAGGTGATAAAACCCGATGTGCTCCGTCCCGGCGGGTTATATAGGGATGCGAGGGTCTATGGTCATGCATGCGACTACGGCCATGCATGATGATGAGTACTCTCCCCCCCCCCCCCCCCCCCCCCCCCGTCTCGAAAGGGATGCGTGGTCAATGATCAAGCAACGAACGAGTTCGCCCCCCCGCCCCCCCCCTAACCCCTTAAGTCCTTTAGTACTGCAGTCCCAATGTGGGGACAAACCACTCAAATTCCAATCGGTTTGTCCCCGAAACGGCACTGCAGTTCTAGATGGGTTGTAACCCCTCGCCGCATGATAGCCATATAGTACACCCCCTGCTGCCGCCGCCGCCGCCGCCGCGATGGGTGTCTCGCGAAAAGCGACAGCAGTCGTGCGGTCGCAGGCGAAGGCGAAGGGCAGCAACATGCTTCATTCAGCACGCTTTGTTGAGAGAAAAAAAAAGTGCACGCAAGAGGAGGGGTCCGTCTATGACGTTGGTTGAACAATACCGGCGCCCGATCTATTGCCGGTGAAATCGCTCGGCTTACACGGGATCGACCAAGTGTTGCAGCGTGCGGAACAATGCCGGTAACCGCTATAATAGTGCTAGTCTATTGGCCTGGCATATATGGTACCGGCACTGACTATAGAGAGGGGCCACTGCTGTATAGACGCATTCATGTATATGCTTGTACGAGCACGCGAGGTCAGATGTACGGCGCCGAGCAGACCCAAAAGCTCTCACTCCTGCGGACACTCATCGTACTCATCGCTGGGGGGGCGTCTGGGGGTTCGGTGCTTTTCTTTTTCTTTTTTTCCGAAGAAACATGCATGCTGGTGGTCTAACTACCCCCTCTCCACTCTCCAGGACCATAACCAGATAAATACCCTGGCAGTTCGGCTGTGGATAAGTACAGATCGTATTGACGGGGATCCACAGCAGTTTCTCTATTTCATAGATCGTGTATGTCGTGCCTGTCGTAGTATGATGACATGGCTTTGCATTGCCCACTGCTGTGCTTACTGCACACGTGGCAACGTAGTATCTCTGTGGCGTAGCTTTGTGACCACAGAACTTGTATCTCTTCTAGGATTGGAGAATCGGCACGGACACTGGTTGTGCTGGATGTCGACGGGTAGAAAGAACGGTTTAATGTGAAGAACACACACAGTAAATAGGACCTACGGTACACACAATAAACTATATACTCAACTAATTTTACTACAGCAGTAATACTATTTACGGGGGGGCATAGTTAATAGGACCTATGGTACACATAAAAACCTATATATGTATACCTGGTACATTTTTACTGACAATATTTGGTCCTACTAACTATGGTCCCCCGTAATAATAGTATTATCTGCCGTGGCGTCGTTTTGTGAGCACAGAACTTGCTTCTCTTCTAGGATTGAAGAATCGGCACGGACACTGGTTGTGCTGGATGTCGACGGGTAGAAAGAACGGGGTTCCCAATGGAGAGAAGAGAGGCCTTAACCCCTTTAGAACCGCAGTCCCGTTTTGGGGACAATCCACTCAAATTTCAAGTACTTTGTCCCCAAATCGGGACTGCGGTTCTAAAGGGGTTAAATGCAGTGTACGTAGCTTGGAATTAATGGCGCTAAACGGAGGGTGGGCTGCGTACACACCGTCAACAAGGCGCACATCGTCGGGAGAGGCAACCTCCAATAATCTGTTTGAGTTATCCTGCCTGGATTCTTGCGCAGCATAGCCACGGAGCGAGTTCAGTTTGACGAAAACAAGTCCCTGCACATCGTTTGTACTGGTTTTTTATACCCTCTCCATCGATCGTCGTGCCAGCGCCTGTAGATCTGTCTATTAATATTAATATTAATAAAATCTGCATACGAGTGACCCACCCCAGGCGAAATAGGTATCGAAGAACGGTCAAATGTGAAGAACACACACAGCACCATAACACTTAAGCAAGATTAAAGATGACACATTTCCAGCATGGAATTTCCGAACCGAGTATGTATAATATGTATCCGTGTTCTTCACATTCATTTGTGACCACAGAACTTGTATCTCTTCTAGGATTGAAGAATCGGCACGGACACTGGTTGTGCTGGATGTCGACGGGTAGAAAGAACGGTTTAATGTGAAGAACACACACACACACATTCAACCGTTCCTTCTACCCGTCATCCAGCACAGCCAGTATCCGTGGCGATTCTTCGATCCTAGGGAGTTACAGGTGACTTCTGTGGTAACAAAATTACGCCATAGAGTCATAGAGGGACTACCCTGTACATGTACACTGTTATGCAGTCAGTAATAGCAGAGTACACAATGGAGTGCCATGTGATCATACTGGATACGACAGGCACGACACACACACATTCTATGAAATAAGGAATGCAAACTACCAGTTTTTTTTGTTTTTTACATTACTTTTACAGCTCAACTCGTATGAAAAAATACTGCTGTAGGAGGTTTTACCTTCAGCGAAATCTTCCGAACAAGCCGTGGTGACAGGTGTCGTCCCTTTCCCCCCCCCCCCGGTACGTGCTTTCATTTTTTCATGGCGCGTAGGGTTCAGAATTCCCACCGCTCGTCGATTTTCATCGAATGTTGCTACATACCAGGTGCGTGTGTTCTTCACATTAAACCGTTTTTTCTACCCGTCGACATCCAGCCCAATCAGTGTCCGCGCCGATTCTTCAATCCTATTAAGAGAAGAGATACAAGTTACGTGGTCACAAAGCTACGCCACAGAGATACTACGTTGCCACGTATTGCATGCAGTAAGCACAGCAGTGGGCAATGCAATGCCATGTCATAATACTATTAATAGATACGACAGGCACGACATACACATTCTACCCGGTATGAAATAGAGCAACGAAAGGAAACAAAGAATAAACAAAAACAAAGAAGACAAATCAAAAGAAAAACAGATGAAAAGAAAAAAAGAAAAAAAATAAGGAGGAAAAATAGAAGAAACAGCTGTCGTGCCCCCGCCCCGCAGACGATTTGGCAAACACTTGAAATAAAAAGCTGAGAGAAAAAAGAAGAGAAAAAGAAGCAAAACACAATCACTTGTAAACAGAGTCGGACAAAGAAACAAGGGAAAATAACAGACAAACCAGAGCACGAAGCATTCCTCCAGCTAGCGGCAGCAGTTTGTGGTACGAGTAGCATAGCCAGGTTCTCCCTGCTATTAATTGTCCGCCTGGTACCTTGCTACCCCGACTGCCGTCTCCGTCCTGCGTTCGTCAACTATGCCCAGCCCCTTGGCGTCAGACAATACGAAACAAGCAGAGCAGGCTCGTCATCCACCCACCCCAAACGACTCCTTCCATACGACTTATCAATCGAAAAAGGAAGGAAAGAAATAGAACGAAAATCACGGGGAATTAGCGCAAGATAGAAAAAAAAACGAAAAGGAGAGAAGACAAGGGAAGACCACGTTCGAACCAGCTGCACCAGTTGGTGACAGTACTAGTATAGTCATGTTCTACTTCCTAGTCGGCCTGGTCCTTGCTACCCTGTCTGCCATCTCCTTCCTACTTTCGTCCACGCAGTTTCCCTTCTACTCCTCCTGCCCTCCCCCCTTTCCGCATTCCCTTGGTCGGGTTTTCTGCCACTCCTCCTGCTGCGCCCCCCCCTCCCCATCCCCTTGGACACCACCCACGGCGGATGCGCGGCGCTGCCTATTCATCTCAGCCTCAGCCTCGTGCCATCTCACCATGAACCGTTCGGCTGCTTCAAGGATCCCCCGGTACTGCACTTCCCCGCCTTTTTTGCTGCAGTGGACCACAGCGCGGTCTCAACTCCAAACACCAAGGGGGAAAGTTCCGTTGACCCTTTGGTGGCTCGGAACTCCCTAAGGTATTCGACTATGCATCTATGTCAACCACCTGATCTCGGGATCTCCCCACCAGCCATCGTCCCGGACATTACCCGACTGGGTAATCGCTCCTTGCTTTGCCGTGCCACGCCCCCCGCAAAGAAGAGCCGCCGTTACGAATGGTCGTTTCGATGCTCTCGCAACGTGTCATCTTGAGGGCCTTCGCGTACGAGAGGGTGGCATGGTCAGTACGAAGTCGGCGCTGGAAGCCAATGACTGGCAACAGGAGTTGGTGGTGAGCCATTCGAAGCTTGGCAAAGTGTTCCGCTCTGAGGGTCCACGTCACACACCCGTACAGCAGGGTCTCAATCACCTCGGCCTTCAGCAATCCGACTTTCAGGCTAAGGGGGGCGGTCGTCCTATCATACAACTCCGGGCCGAACCGTTTGAGGCATGCTCGCATGAGACGGATCCGTCGGTCGATTTCGAGCGAGAGGTCAGCGTGTTCGTGCATAATGCCGCCGAGGTACAAGAACTGGGCCGTCTGCTTACACCTCTGGCCTGCTGCTTCGATGACGAGCGGTGGTGCGAGGGTTGTCTGGTCTGGTGTTTGTAGAAGCATGGTCTATGTCTTATTTTCCGGCACCGTGAGGCCTGCTGCTTCGGAGACAGTCACGATGACTAGCTGTCATCATTTTCGCGAGCCCTTCAGCCGACTTCGAGACAATCCCTGCGTCATCGGCGTACAACATGCCCCATACAGACTTTCGCACGCACGCCAACGGCCCCTGCTCCTCCGTTCGAACTACTCCAGCTTCACTCCTGAGTTGGACCAAATTCCTCACGATAGCTTCGTCTTGGCTGAGGCGTACTATTAATAGCACGACGTGAAACGCAGCAGCGGAGAATACGTTGAACAGTCATGCCATCGTGGAATTACGGATAATTCTCAGCATTTTGGTTGGTACGCCAAAGCGTGTGAGTACCTCCCATGACAGCTCTCGGTCGACAGAGTCGTACGCTTCCTGCAGATCGATGAAGCACACGTACAGGGGGATTTCCCTCTGTCGTCCGAGTTCTTGCAACCGGCGCACGACGAACAACATAACAATCGTTGATCGTGCGGGGCGGAGGCCACACTGTTCCTCAGGGAGTAATTCCTCGGTCTCGCAGTAGTTGCTGAGGCGGGACGCGACGATTTCCAACAAAACTTTGCCTGTGTGGGCAACAAGCGAAATCCCTCTGTAGTTGTTGCAGTCAGCTCGGTCCTTCTTTTTGTGAAGGACCTTGATGATCGCATCTTTCCATTGCTGCGGGACTTCTCCTGTTGCCCAAACATTGACAAGGATGTCGTGAAAGCACTGGGCGAATGCCGGGTGGTCGATTTTCAGGAGTTCGGCCGTGAGACCATCTGGCCCGACAGCTTTCCAATCTGACAGCTTCCATCATCTCGTCCGTGGATGGTTCATCTTCAAGCGATAGTTAAAGTCGCGGAGGCAGGAGGTCGATGATCGTGGGATCGAGTTTGAGCGATTTCGTGGTCAAGAGTGCGTGGCAAAACAACCGAAAATATCCTCGTGTTGTTGCTGTGGGGAAAAAGAGAAAAACATGTTTTGTTTTGTTTTTCCAACGGCTGCAGCCGGCCCCATTTGTTTTTTCTGGTTGCAAATTGTCAACACGCTGATAAAAATCAGCTCGTGCGACGATCGACGCTCGATCTCGACATACACTCAGCCCACGGCCAACCCGCTTGGTGCTCGGCAAGGCCAACAAGAATAGATGACGGCCTCGAAGATATCAGGTGGATCCATGGTCTAGGGGGCGAGAGCTTGCCGGCGGCGTCCTACGGTATCCTCCCAAACCTGAAAAAAAACTATTTGTAGCCATTCGAGACGGATGGAGAAGTTTTGTCTTCTGTTTAGAGCACATCAGCGGTCAATTGTTTTTTATTATACGCCTGGTCAGCTCCCGCCACATGACACCGGCCACGGTGTGAATCCTAGGGTGGGTCGGAGCCCGTAACGAGCGCACTCTGTTCAGAATTCCTGACGCAGTCGTTGGTTTCGTCGATCGAATGTCTGTCGAGGACTCGGAATCTCGCCGCTTCGAACCAAAGATCGGCCTGAGTTTTTCTCAAGCCGATGTTGGCCCCCAGATTTGCGTTCTTCGGGCTTTTCCAAAAGTTTGGAACTTTTTATTTATTTCTAAACGTGCCCATAGGAAGCGAGCGTGTTCCGAAACCTTCTGGAGGGTATCTTTCAAATCCAAACTTTTCATGATTGAAGAATACACACATGGGACCAACGAATGTATGATGGCCGGTCGCCCCGGTGGTTCAAGTGGTTAACCTCGAATTCTACTTGTTTGAGTCCTGGGTTCGAGCCCCAGGTGGGTCGGACTTTGACTATATTTGCAAAAATAAAAAAGGATTCAATTGTTGAGAGCGCCTTGCAGCGTGGGTAGGCACAATTCGATGCGAGTCGACGACGGAAGAAAATGCTGAAATCTGCTCGCGATAAAAATGAAGGCACGTACCGTAGCGGGAAGGGGGGAGAAGAGCCTACTATGTGACCCCGGATCTGAGTTACGAGTTGGAAGGAGAGAGAGAAGAAGATGTGCGAAGATAATGAATCGGATGAGATAATAAAATAAAATACATATATATATATATATTATATATATAGCCGGTCGCCCCGGTGGTTCAAGTGGTTAACCTCGAATTCTACTTGTTTGAGTCCAGGGTTCGAGCCCCAGGTGGGTCGAACTTTGACTTTATTTGCAAAAATAAAAATAAAAAGGATTCAATTGTTGAGAGCGCCTTGCAGCGTGGGTAGGCACAATTCGATGCGAGTCGACGAGGGAAGAAAAGGCTGAAATCTTCTCGCGATAAAAATGAAGGCACGTACCGTAGCGGGAAGGGGGGAGAAGAGCCTGCTATGTGACCCCGGATCTGAGTTACGAGTTGGAAGGAGAGAGAGAAGATGTGCGAAGATAATGAATGGGATGAGAAAAAAAATATATATATATATATATTTATATGATATACCCTGGTATATATAAACAGGTCGCCCCGGTGGTTCAAGTGGTTAACGTCGAGTTCTACTTGTGTTTGAGTCCTGGGTTCGAGCCCCACGTGGGTCGGACTTTGACTTTATTTGCAAAAATGAAAATAAAAAAGGATTCAATTGCTGAGAGCGCCTTGCAGCGTGGGTAAGGCACAATTCGATGCGAGTCGACGAGCGAAGAAAAGGCCGAAATGTTCTCGCAATAGAATTGAAGGCACGTACCGTAGCGGGAAAGGGGGTAGAAGAGCCTGCTATGTGACCCCGAACCTGAGTTACGAGTTGGAAGGAGAGTGAGAAGAAGATGTGCGAAGGTAATAATTGGGATGAGCAAAAAAAAAAGAAGAAAAAAAGAAGAAGAAGAAAAAAAAAGAAAAAGTGATCTCCGAGGCCACCCCCTCGCCAACGCCAACGTGCATCACTATTAATAGTGGCCCCCTTCCTATCGTGCCGCTCCCTGCCCTAGACAATGCCGGTGAAATCACGTGGAAGATCAAGACAGAAAACGGGATTAGCCAGCGTGGCAGGGTGCGGAGTGGTTAGTGCCGGTTGGCGCTATATCATATAAAGTGCGGGTAATATATTGTTGGCAATGGCGCATGTAATACCGGCCTTGTAGAGGGGCTTCCACTCTGTGTAACCAACACCCACATCACCACGGCGCGTGCTATGTGCAGGCGCATCCTGCAAAAATATTTGTGCAGGCGCCGAACGCCTCGAGAACCAATCCACTACAAACCCATTTCCAAATACGAAACACCGGCCTCAAAACAGCAGTTCACAACAATTCACAGCAGCAGTAGACCAGCACCAGGCACAGCAGCAGTAGACCAGCACCAGGCACAGCAGCAGTAGACCAGCACCAGGTCTCGACGTAAGGCACAGGGCACGCACAGTGACTGCGATGACCTCTCTGTTCGATATAGTAGGGAACTCTTCCGCAGGCGACGATGCGGAAGACGCGGGTAGCGCAGGTAGTGACGGAGGAGGTATGATCGAAGTGGACGCTACCAGCGAGGACGGTGCGTTTTCCTTTTTCTGCGCGAGAGCTGCAGGAGCTGCAGGCGATGACGACGACGGCGCGGCGTCGACTCCTGCGAGGGCGAGTGGCCCGACGTGTGACGGGGGCGTACCGGTAATCGAAGTGGATGACACCAGCGAGGAGGGTGCCTTTTCGTTTTTTTGCGCAAGAGCAGACCCTGCGTCGCCGACTCCGAGAGCGCGTGGCATCGGTGTCGACAGCAGTGCAGCGGCTGCAGGCAGCGGCGCTACAGACGGCGGCGATGCGCCGGCGACTCCGAGGAGTGACGGTGACCCGGCGCAGAACGTGGATGCCGAGAGCGACACAAATACGGTGAGTTGGTCGGAGTTTGTTTTGTGACGCGAACAGTGTTGTTGGTACAGAGTACCGGACACCTAATAAGAAACAGAAACTATGGTCCAGGCTGGATTTCTTATTTGAGAGAGGGTGCTTTCTAGACTAATTTCAAGATAACGCCTCATGAATTTAATATTTTCCTTTAAATATCAGCCTGGCTTTCGTATTAGCCTGTTTCTTATTAGCTGTCCTGTACTGACTGTATAATACTTGCACACCTCGGGCAGATCATGATCTACTACTGCTGTGGATAATCTGATAATGATCTACTGGTACTGCTGTAGATGATCTAGATAATCTACTATTAATAACATAATATAATGATCTAGATCACCCATTAGTACAACTAGTAGTTCCATACCTGCGGTTGCGAGAGGTTGTGCAGGATCTGCATGCTGCTGTAGTACAGATCCAACCCAGACCTCTGGGAGATCATGCAGATTATACCGCTCCGATCGGGCAACGTGAGCTAAATGGCATAAGATCGGAAATGCATCTGGCTTGAAAAATCTAGACCATCCAACGGGAGTCGATGATCTGCCGCGAGCTGTGTAAAACTGTTCTTCGTATGATACGATATTGACAGCAGTGCCCTTGTGTACGGGTACTACAGTAGCTGTAATAGTGAGACACAATGTAAGCCGTAGGCCATAGGTCCACGTTGTACCACGTTGTACCTGGTAGGTTGTAGGCCGATGTTGCAGGTTGTTGGTGTTGTTGTTGGTGTTGTATGTCGCAAACGGGCGCGCCACCCTGGGGCATTTCGGCCGCGGATTTCGCCGTGGGTAGGGGGGAAGGGTGCAGACAAGGGGAAACCGGCCGTCTCGCGCCGCGCCGGCCCGCGCTCGTCGTGGTGCGGGGGGGCAAGGTCAGGGGGCCGGATGCGGCGAGATCACGCATTACTTGGAAATAGAGGGGCGGGCTGCGGTGGTGGCACAAGCAGGGAGCAGCACTCATACGAAGTATTGTATACTCTTGCTGTAACCGCGCGCAGAAAAGCACGCTGATCCTGGTGACATACGTAGTAAATACGGGCTTTTGCTGAACAGCAGCAGTTCCCCCCTCCCCCAGCCTAACAAATTGCACAGCAGCAGTATTGCAGCAGCATACTGTATCATAGTAGCAGCAGCATGGGTACAGAGAAACACCGTTGTTTTCGACCGTGTACGATATACAACACAAAAAGTAGTACATTCCCAGCAGGTGCAATTGTGTTGTCCTCCTTTTCTACGGCCCTTCTCCGCCAACACGATTGTCTGTTGAATATGGTACATATGATGGATAGTATGATACGTATACTTGACGGTGAAAATGTCCAAGGTAGCCAACGGTAAACCAGCTTCATCCTCTGTTTCAGCAGTACTCGTAGTGGTGGTGGATAACACGCACCTGCCAACGTTGACACCATTCATAACGCTGTATAATCACCGCTCTTTGCGTTCGGCGTCCGCAGTTCTCGTACTCCGCGGAAGCGTTGCGTGTTGCGCTGAACAACATTCGTATGGAGCATTCGTATGGAGGGAACAAACTTGGAGGACCTGGAATCGGTGGTGAAGCAGACTTGCGCGAAACATGGTGTGAAGCTTGCACGTGAGTCTTCAAGAAGGGAGAAAGGAAGTGGAAGCCGCCTTGTCATGGTCGCATGGAAATGCGTGCATGGCATGCGGAACCGGCAGACCGACCTGCAGGCCGAACGCAGGAGGAGTGCCCCTGGTGAGTCTTCGATGAGGAATGAGTAGAAGGACTGGATAGAAGGGTAGGATATGAACCTGCGGTTTCTAATAAAGATACAGTAGAATATGCTGTCGCTAGAAACTTGCTCAGCAGGATCTTTATTAACTGTCGTCAACTTGTTTGCGTTGCTACGTATTTTGTGTTGGTACTGCTGTCTACACTTATCGGCTTCCAGCTTCTAGCATGCTAGCCCCGACCGGGGCCGTGCTGTTTTGACCTCTTTTTTTTATGTCCAGGGTCCATAGACTGTTTTCTTGTATCATACCAGTACCAGGTTCTTCGTACGGATACCGTTCGTACTCGAAGGGAGACAAAAGGGCTCCTTCATATTTGGCGCGGTGCTAATCACAAACTCGCTTTTGCTCGTAGTATAATAGTGGCAGTCGTGTTTGCCCTAGGCAGTCGTGTTTGCCCTAGGCACTCGTGTTTACCGTAGGGAGCATCATGGGCATGGCGTCTAACAGCGGTGAATAATCTATCGGCTTACATGCCCTGCCTTGCGTCTGCACCAGGTTGTCACAGGGTGCCACGGCAAGCCTCGAGCCAGAGGACTGGCTGCGGCTTTAAGGTAGGGTGCAGCTTCGTATGTACAGTAGTACGTTCATATTGTACACGTGTCTCGTTCTTAGCTGAAGACCGGGATACTTTCAATTGTTGCTTGGTAGTCTACGAATGTACCTGGTGCTGCTAAACACAAACCCGGTTTATCGCGTTGGAACTCAATCAGTTGTGCTTGCACACGCTGATGAATCATGCGAGAACTACATTTTGCTCGTCACCTTGGTTGCATGAGGGTTACGTTGGATTGATGCAGGCGCATTAATTGCCGGCGAAACGATGATGACGCGGCATTCTATATATTATTAGTAGACACCATTAAATCAATATGGCCACCGATTTCCCCTGCAGATAACCGGACGATGGCCTCTTAAATGCCTGGTGAACAAGCACCCCCGACTGACGACGATGGTGCTGGAGCACGGGCATGAGGTAGACAAAGCGGCGATGGACGTTCAGGACCAGATGAGGGCGCCTCTGTCATCGCCAATGAAGGCTGAGGCGGCGAAACTCACAGGCAGGTGGCGTGTAGAGAGTTTTGTCAAGCTGTAGCAAAGCTTACGATAGTGGCTTGGCATTTGGCTTTTCTTTGCCCTTGCCGACGCTGTTAGGGCTCGTCCCAACGGAGCATTTTGAGGCTAAAAATCAAAGCTATGTAGAAACAAAAAGCTAAACACAAAAAAAAGCGACGATGAGATATGAAGATGCACTCGTTCTGGTTCGCCAAATTAAAAAAAATGAGGGCCCAAGAGACCGGCGGATTTTATTGTAGCTTCTCCATTAAATTAATAATTTTGGAATTAAAATTTTATCTAGAAAACAAAAGCTAAAACGAACTACTCAGTCACAGGTTATACATGTTGAGGTACTCAGTCAGTGACTGTGTAGCTCAACAGGTATAACCTCGTAACAAACAGCGAGGAGCGAGGCCGTAGCGACACCCACAGCTACGAACGCCCCGTAGACTAGACTAGACAGCCAGAAGACAGAGAGCAGACAATACACAAGTAACATACCCCTGGTGCCGTCATTGCTGTTCTGAATAAAATCGTATGTTCTAGCAAGTGATGCTGCTGTTTGAACAGCACCCGTACTTTATCGAGCGCAGATCTCGCGCTTCAGGATGCCGGCGCCCTTGCAGCAGCAAATAGTAATATATCGTGGACTAGCCGTGTGGGCACACTCCCCTATTTTTTTCAGGGCTGTGCGCCGCCTCTACCGCAGCTGGATTGTGAATCCGTGCTGGTGCTCCACCACGACCGTCGTCTCTATTGCGTTTTTTATTTTAGCTTTTGTTTTTCACGCGTGTCCTGCGTTTGTACTCCATTCTCTTGTGTCCCAAAACGAGCAAATTTCGTTTGTCTCTTCAGCTTTTGTTTTTAGCTTTCGTTTTTCTTCGTTTGGATGGGCCCTTAGTTTCATGGTGCGGCTGACGCCGGTAGACTAGAAAGAGCTACGTATTTTCTCGTAGATATCATTCATGTTGTGAGGCTCTATATCCCGTCAGCTAACGAGTAGAAATCACGAGTTATTCGACAATTCCCTGCCATTGGTCAACTACTGATGTTTCGGGGTGTGTCATTGGTCCGAAAACACACACACTTTCACAGAAACACGCATGTTTGCACCCCTCTCCCGTTTGGCCCCCTGATTCCATGCTACCTGGCACCGTGATCCCACGCCGACGAAATCGAGCGTCTGCGACAGCGAATCGAGCGTCGGCCACTAGCAGCAAACAACCAAATCTGTCGAATAAGTGGTAAGCAACCATCGGCTTAACACCACCATTCTCGTATTGCACCCCTCTTGCAGATGCGGGACTTGCACCAGCCGTCCAGGCCAAGGTGTTGGAAGCCTTGCACGATCGTAGAGTCAACACTAAGGCAGTCCAGAACGCTGCATCCCAGCGTAGTGGCGGGGAAAACCTGTATGATGCACAGGAGCGTAGTGGCGAGACCATTAATTCTACCCTAGTGCGAATGAAGGAGCACGGGCCTACGGTACAAGACCGTCGCAAGTTGTACGTAGATCTCCTGAAGAAAAGCACAGCAATCGTGGCGAAGGGGGTAGACACTGTGGACCCTGAAACACTGCGTCACATGTTCGCGACATTTGAGGCCCAAGTAGAGCAGGCAGCAAGGATCGGGTCGGGGACGGGAGTTGTCGTGGGCAACCCGGACACTGTACGTTTGCCCGCGGGGAAGAGACTTGGCAGCAAAAGGCATAAGTCGAGCGTGGAGGCGCGGTATTCAGCTGCCGGGACCAGGAAGGCCAGTCAATCGTACAACTAGTAGTCTCCTACCCCCCCTGCTAGTATTACTGTAGTACTACGGTTTTTGTTGCGGCCGGCGAGATCCTTCGGTATCAGTACTCCATTTTATTTATTTGTGTGGCCGGAGACCCGTTGTACTCTGTCCCACCTTACTACTAAGGGCACGACTAGGGATGCGACGACCTCTCATGCTGGCGAGTACATGATCATGAGTGCATTCCTACGATTTTGTCGTAAGGTTTATCGTGGCCGCGTTTGGTGTGCGGTACCTGGTACTTGCTTTTGCGGTTTCGTGTTTAGTTGATATTTACGAGGTAGTACTGTAGTCCATGCCCGAAGGCACGCGACAAGAAGAGGAAACAACACACGACAGAATGGAAAACAAAGTGTTGTCATCGATAACTGGACGAAACACAAAATAAAATATTGGGATGTTAATTTTCATTTGCTTTTAGAGTATTCCCTGTTAATAGCCCCGGGGGGACTTCTGAGTGAAGAAATAATGTCGAAAAACGTTGATTATTGCAGCAGCATCGACCAACTGTCCGGGCTGTTGGGGTAAGGGGTGTGTCGGAACTGCAATACTAGGAGCTGTGCGACCGCGTGCAGATTTATTATTACATTATACTAGTACGAGCGTCTGCTGTACGCTCGTACTGCTGTACGCTCGTACTGCTGCACGCTCTTCCTATCATTAGTCGCTTGATAACATGGCAATCGTCGATGCCTTATTTTTTGCTTGGTAGATTCGTACACATAAACCATAATAACCCCCGAAAAAAAGCAATGTCATTGAGGACAAACTTGTAGTAGTAAAAAAGTTTTTCACCTTTTGTTTTGGTCCACCCTCGGTACAAGTACTCGTAGCACAGGGCACCTATTAATTAATAATAAGAAACAGGAATTATGGTCCAGGCTGGATTTCTTATTCGAGATAGGGTGCTTGCCCCCCTATAATTTCAAGATGACGACTCCATAATTTCTCATTTTCCTCAAAATCTCAGCCTGGCTTTCTTATTAGCCTGTTTCTTATTAGGCGTCTTGTACCTGTATATATACATGTTTGCTCTTTTGCTGTGCCCTTGTATGTCGCTTGGCGGCCTGCCCGAAATGCATCATGGCCCCGGGATGGCCTCGCACAACGGATGACCCACTTGTTTTGCGTGCAGCACTACGACAGCAGCAGTACTACTGCTGCTGTACAGCAGCACTGCGAGTACTCTTCGCAACCTATCACAATCGCACAAGATAAATAAATATGGAACAGAGTTTGTATCATCAGCGCCAGGCACCTCAGCACCGCCGTACCCGCTAACCAGTATCTGCGGCGGATCTCCTGCTGTGCGTGCCTTGTGCCTTACGTCGAGACCTGGTGCTGGTCTACTGCTGCTGTGAACTGTTGTGGTCTAACTGCTGTTTTGAGGGCTTCTTTGTGTGCGGTGTTTCGTATTTAAAAATGGGTTTATAGTGGATTGGTTCTCGAGGCGTTCGGCGCCTGCACAAATATTTTTGCAGGATGCGCCTGCACATAGCGCGCGCCACATCACCACACAAAAAAAAAGTCAGTCAAAAAAAAAGTCAGTTAGGCTCTTTCTTCTATGCGGTTCGATTTCGGGCTTCAGATTTGTGTTTTTTCGATCTCAAAAACGAATGACCCTGCTTGTGCAGTCAAAATATGCAAAATCCGACCGGAAAAAATTCGATTTGAAAATCCGATGACCCAGGTCGTCGGATTTTAATCCGACGACCTGGGTCATCAGATTTTCTAAATCAAAACATGGCATGCACTCTAAATTGAAGATGTTATCCATGACAGCAAACAGCAGCAGCAGAACGATCGATGACTTGGATGGTGACAAAGCGGTATAGCGACGTTGCTTCGCGCCCGGCGCTCGGGCGGCGGGCGGCCCGTCCCTCCGTGGCCAGACTACAGTCGCCTGGCGCCGGCTCGGGCCTAGAGACCAAGAGAAGCGCACTCGGCACGCACCTCTCCGTCGATACGTACGAGTACTCGTAGACTACACTGCTGTACAGCAGCAGCAGCAGTCAGTCACAAAATGGAACACAAAATACCAAGACAGGTTGGCTCTAGCGCACTCGCCACGACTCTTTGCCGCCAGACCAGAGGCCGCCAGCCTTGGCTCGCACACTTGGGTCCTACGCGCAGGGCAGCGCACCCAGGGCGTCTCTTCGCGGCGCCAAACCACAAAAACAACAGTTAGTTGGTCTCGGCGTTTGCTCGAATTTCTACACACACAATAAATCTGATTTTTCCGCATCGGAAGGCTGTTTCGATTTGCCAACTTCACATCTGAAAATGCGATCGGGGCAAAATCTGAAGCTCAAAAATCGAACCGCATAGGACACGGCCTCAGGGCCGATTTAAACGACGAGTGTTTTTCAGTTTTTTTTTCTCGGTATTTTCCCGATTTTCGGGTAATTCCTATAGGAAACTACCGGAAAATCCCAAAATTTCGGGAAAATATCGGGGAAAAACTATTGAATAAAAACGCACAGCAGTAGTCCCCTCGTTAAGATCGACCTTTTAGGCGCGGGTTCTAGTCTCGCCAGCAACGCTTTTTTCGTCCTTGGTTGTAATCTATGATATCAATGACCCCGCTATTGACGAGAGTAGGAAGTACCTGGTAGGAGACGACAGATCGTGCGGCTAAGTTCCAGGTTGTCGGGTAAAACGCACCGGTGGTTCAAGTGGTTAACCTCGAATTCTACATGTGTTTGAGTCCTGGGTTCGAGCCCCAGGTGGGTCGGACTTCAGACTTTATTTCCAAAAATAAAAATAAAAAAGGATTCAATTGTTGAGAGCGCCTTGCAGCGTGGGTAGGCACAATTCGATGCGAGTCGACGAGGGAAGAAAAGGCTGAAATCTTCTCGCGACAAAAATGAAGGCACGTACCGTAGCGGGAAGGGGGGAGAAGAGCCTGCTATGTGACCCCGGATCTGAGTTACGAGTTGGAACGAGAGAGAGAAGAAGATGTGTGACGGTAATAATTGGGATCAGCAAAAAAAAAAAAAAAAAAAAAACGATTTTCTGGGTGAGACGGCCACCCAACTTATTTACACCACATCACCGCCTGGAGTGCGATGTTCTCTTTTTTTCCCCTTTTCTCTTCCTTCTTCCTTTTTGCCTCGTCTCTCTTGGTTTCCTTTCCCTCCCCGCCGTCCTTATCCCGGTATCCTTCCTCTCCTTCGTGTTGCTTCGACCGTCGTTACAGCGCCGTGCAGAAGCTATCTGTCCTTCCTTCATGAGTACGTATTAATATTAATAGTACGTACCTGGTATGATTTACGTCTAGAAAATACGTGGCGGCCTTTTCTGATCTCCATGCGTCGTTTGTACCTGCGTACTCCGTTTCATTTCAGAATATATTTTGTTCGTATTGTCTTTTCGTTCTTATTTTCTGGTCTTCCTTGTGTTGTTGTGTTCTCGTAATGCACCGTAGGTGGTGTCCAAGGGAATGTGGGGAGGGAGGGGCAACGGGAGGAGTAGAAGGGAACCCAACACAGGGATTGCGGGGAGGAGGGGGCAACAGGAGGAGTACAAGGAAACCTAACCAAGAGGATGCGGGGAGGGGGGGGGGGGTAACATGAGGAGTAGAAGGGCAACCGCGGTGGACGAAAGTAGGAAGGAGATGGCAGACAGGGTAGCAAGGCACCAGGCCGACTATTAATAGGAAGTAAAACACGTGTATGCTATGCTACGACGAGCTAACCGAGCTCGTGCCGCCAACTGCTGCAGCTGGTTCGAACGTGGTCTTCCTTTGTCTTCCTTTGGATTCTACTCTTGATCCTCCGTGAGTTTTATTTTATTCGTACTTTTTTTTCTTTCTTCACGTTGCCACGAAAGGAGTTGTGTGGCGCGGGTGGATGACGAGCCTGCTTTGCTTGTTTCGTATCGTCTGACTCATCCTCCCCGGGGGTGGGGCATTATTTGACGAACGCAGGACGGAGACGGTAGACAGGGTAGAAAAATACCAGACCGACTAGTAAGGAGAACCTGGCCATGCTATACATACTCGTACCACAACCTGCTGCGGTTACCCGGAGGGTGCTTTCGTTCTTCGGTTCGCCTGTTATTTCCCTCGGTTCTTAGTCTTGCCCTGTTGTGTGTAGCATGTAGTATTCACACATTAAGAACCGCAGTCCCGTTTTGGGGACAAACCACTCAAATTTCAAGTATTAATAGTGTGTCCCCAAAACGGGCTGCGGTTCGGAATGCGTCAACATTGCTGTTTCTTTAGCTCGTCCTTTTTAAAGTGTCTGCCACAGTTCCTGAGGGGAGGCACGACAGATTTTTCATTTTTACGTTGCTTATTTGCTTCCTGTTTTTTTGTTTCCTTTTGATATCTCTCTTTTCATAGAATGTGTATGTCGTGCCTGTCGTATCCAGTACGATGATAAATGGCATCGCGTTGTCTACTCTGCTTACTGCGTACTGGTAACAATCTATTTAAATACGGGGGGAACATGTTCAATAGGACCTACGGTACATAAAAAAACCTTCATATTTCGTTATTTTTACTACAGCAGGAACAATATTTTGTCGTATTTACTATGGCTCCCCGTAATAATAGTATCTCTGTGGCGTAGTTTTGTGACCACAGAAGTCGCCTGCAACTCTTTAGGATCGAAGAATCGGCACGGGCAACGGCTGTGCTGAATGTCGACGGGTACAAAGGTTAATCACACTATTACGGGGAACCATAGTTTATAGGACCAAATATTGTTCGTCAAAATACGTAAATATACAGGTTTTTGTCTGTGCCGTAGGTCCTATTTGCTATGGCCCCCCGTAATAATATGAAGAACATAAACATACCCGGTACCCGGTACGCCGGCATTTCACTCGTTTCACCCAAGAATTTACTTATTTCTGTTTTTCGTCTTCCTCTGTCTCATCACACGGCACATTCTGTGACATTCTGTGACCACAGAATCACTGTCTCTGCTCTAGGACAAGGAATCAGGACGGACACTGGGTCTACTGATGAAGCTGGGTAGAAAGGACGATTTGATGTGAGGATAACATGCGGGCATACAATAGCAGTACGTACATTACGTGTGTGTGAGTTCTCCACATCCGTAAACGGCTGCTCTTCTTTGCGGGGGGCGTGGCACGGCAAAGCAAGGAGCGATTACCCAGTCGGGTGATGTGGCCGGTGGGGAGAACCCGAGACCAGGCGGACAATTTAAGACTTGGCATATATGCATTGTCCAAGACCTTGGGGAGTTCCGAGCCACGGAAGGGTCATCGGAACTTGCCCCCTCGGTGTTTGGAGTTGAGACCGTGCTGTGGCCCACTGCAGCAAAAAAGGCGGGCAGGAAGTGGTACCGGGGGATGGTGAGGTGGAACGAGGCTGAGACTGAGCTGAGTAGGCAGCGCCGCGCATCCACCGTGGGTGGTGTCCAAGGGAATGAGGGGGGGTTGGCAACAGGAGGAGTGGCAGAAAACCCGATCAAGGGAATGCGGAGAGGGGAGGGGACAGAGGGAGTAAAAGGGGAACTGCGTTGGACGAAAGTAGGAAGGAGATGGCAGACAGGGTAGCAAGGCACCAGGCCGACTAGGAAGTAGAACATGACTCTACTACTTCGCCCCGGTGGTTTAAGTGGTTAACCTCGAATTCTACTGTTTGAGTCCTGGGTTCGAGCCCCAGGTGGGTCGGACTTTGACTTTATTTGCAAAAATAAAAAAGGATTCAGTTGTTGAGAGCGCCTTGCAGCGTGGGTAGGCACAATTCGATGCGAGTCGACGAGGGAAGAAAAGGCTGAAATCTTCTCGCGATAAAAATGAAGGTACGTACCGTAGCTGGAAGGGGGGGGAAGAGCCTGCTATGTGACCCCGGATCTGAGTTACGAGTTGGAAGGAGAGAGAGAAAATGTGCGAAGATAATGAATGGGATGAGAAAAAAAAAAGACTTTATTTGCAAAAATAAAAAATAAAAGGGATTCAATTGTTGAGAGCGCCTTGCAGCGTGGGTAGGCACAATTCGATGCGAGTCGACGAGGGAAGAAAAGGCTGGAATCTTCTCGCGATAAACATGAAGGCACGTACCGTAGCGGGAAGGGGGGAGAAGAGCCTGCTATGTGACCCCGGATCTGAGCGAGGTGAAAGGAGAGAGAGAAGAAGATGGGCGAAGATCATAGGTGGGATGAGCAAAAAACAAGAAAAAAGAAAAAATGGTGCCCCCAACTGGTGCAGCTGGTTCGAACGTGGTCTTCCTTGGTGTGTCTTCTCTTTTTTTTTTTCTTGTTTTCTTTTTGATTCCCCGTGAAATTCATTATATTCCTTTCTCTTCATTTCTTTAATTGATACTGGTAAGCCGTATTAAAGGAGTCGTGTGGCGTGCGTGGATGACGAGCCTGCTCTGCTTGTTTCGTACCAGGTATTGTCTGACGCCAAGGGGCTGGGCATATATAGTTGGCGAACGCAGGACGGAAAAGGCAGTCAGGGTAGCAAGGTACCCGGCGGACTAGCAGGGAGAACCTGGCTATGCTACTCGTACCACAAACTGCTGCCGCTACCTGGAGGGTGCTTTGTGCTTTGGTTTTCCTGTTATTTTCCCTTGTTATTTTGTCCTACTCTGTTTACAAGTAGTGGTGTTTTTCTTCTTTTTCCTTTTTTTTCTCAGCCCTATATTTTCAAGTTTTTGTCACATCTCTTGCGAGGGGGGGCGGCACGACAGTTTGTCTCTTCTATTTTTTTTTTAATATATTTCTTCTCCTTCGACTTGTCTTCTGTGTTTTTGTTGGTTTTCTCTTTGATTGTTTCCTTTCGTTTCCGGTTTCTCTATTTCATAGATTGTGTCTGTCGTGCCTGTCGTATCTCGTATGATGACATGGCATTGCATCGCCCACTGCAGTGCTTACTGCATACCCTGGTACCTGGTACGTGGCAACGTAGTATCTCTGTGGCGTAGCTCTGTGACCACAGAACTTGTATCTCTTCGATTAACAGGATCGAAGAATCGGCACGGACGCTGCTTGTGCTGGATATCGGCACACACACAGATGAAACCGTTATTTCTACCCGTCGACATCCAGCACAACCGGTGTCCGTGCCGATTCTTCAATCCTATTACGGGGGACCATAGTTCATAGGACCTATGGTATACATAAAACCTATATATTCAACCATTTTTACCAACTATATTTGGTCCTATTAACTATGGTCCCCCGTAGTAGAGTTTTCATTGGTTTCGTCTTTGTTTTTCTTCGTTCTTTTCGTTTTCTCTCTTTTATAATGAGGCGAGCGAGCGAAGCGAGCCTTTTTTTACTTGGTTTTTAACCAAGGAAAAAAAAGCCTCTTCATAACGGCTCGGGTACGAGGGTAGGGTGCCTGTTTTGATTTTTTCTGTATGTGTGTGTGTCAGTTGGTGTGTGGATTCAACATTTTTTTGGTCCACCTTTCACCACCGCGCTCGACGCACACGCCACCAAATCCAGTCCCGGCGGGCTCTGTGCACGCACACACACGCAAAACACTTTCTCGTCCTGGTGGGGTGGAAAATCGTTCACAGTTCGTCGAGCTAGGTGCGGCAACGTGTGTAGGCACGTCTGTGCTGGGCCGTGTTCAAAATACACAGCAGGCCCTATGCTTGTCCACAGCAGGCAGACTGGGCCTGCCCACAGCAAGCCAACTGGGCCCGTCCACAGCAGGCAGACTGGGCCTACCCACAGCAGGAAGATTGAGCCTGTCCGCAGCACTCAACAGCAGGCAGACTGGGCCTGTCCACAGCAGGCAGACGGCTTTGTTTTTTTAGCTCTTTCTTCTACCTACGTACGTACCTGGTAATAACTGACGAAACCCAACTACGAGTAGTCATAGGCAGACTTCGCCTGTCTGTCCACAGCAACGTTCGGGCCATGTGCTGCATGTGATATCGTCAGGGGTACCCTCCTACTGACGAGGGAACGGAGAAACAGGAGAAGATCTGCTGTAGTTGTACAGCAGTCAGTAGTAGTGGTGGCACCTGCTACGAGAACCTCTGTTGGATACATGCATGTCATATCAGAGGTTTTAGATATTTCGTCTTCAAATTATGAGGGTGGAATCAGGAACCACACACACAACATCGAGTACGGTGTACAAAGGGCAGAAGCCGAGCGTACTGCGACGCTCACCCTGGCCTCGTGGATCCTACTGCTACTGCTGCTGCTGTTTTGCTGCTGGAGAAGCTCTGATGTAGATGTTGCACAGCAGCAGTAGTTGTGGCACCTGCTACGAGAAGCTCTTTTGGGCATGCATGCCATGTTCGTGTTGTCGTCTCGAAAATATTATGCCGACTTTTGAGGTGGGAAGCAGGAAACATAAAAAAAAACGAGTGCAGGGTACGTACTACAGTACGTGTGTGTATATGTACGCGTACAAAGGGTGCAAGGGTTAGACCGACAAGCCGAGCGTACGGCGACGCTGACCCTGGCCTCGTGTGACCTACTGGTGCTGCTGCTGCTGGCGCACTGCTGCTGTAGATGTCGTACATCAGTCCAAGAAAAGTTGTGGTGACACCTGTTGCGAAAAAAAAGCTCTTTCTGTTGGACAAAACATGTGAGATGCAGATTTTTATTGTGCTGAATTTCAACCAGAAAACACTCTGCTGGACAAAACATGTCGAGTGTTGTGTGTTCTTGACTCTTTCTACCCGTCGACATCCAGCACCACAGCAGTGTCCGTGCCGATTCCTCAATCCCTGATAAGAGATACAAGTTCTGTGGTACAGCAGTGCAGATTTCGTCTTCAAATTATCATGCCGGATTTCGAGATGGAAACCAGGATACACACGACCAAATCCAGTACTTCTTCATATCAAGAGCCAGGAGAGGCCAAGAACATTTACGAAAATTATTGAGATGCACCCACGACGGCGTACAGTAGTACAGTAGTCGTACGTGGTAGATATTCCTTCGTGTTCGTTCGTTCAGCACAAAACAAAATAATCCGTATGCGCCCAGCATGATGCATCGCAGATATGACTACTGCAGGTATTACCAAGGTCGCGCCTCATTACCACCAATTACTAGTAGAATGTGTATGTCGTGCGTGTCACATATTTGTGTGTGTGTGTTCTTCACATTAAACCGTTCTTTCTACCCGTCGACATCCAGCACAACCAGTGTCCGTGCCGATTCTTCGATCCTATTAATAGAAGAGATACAAGTTCTGTGGTCACAAAGCTACGCCACAGAGACACTACGTTGCCACGTGTGCAGTGTGCACTGCAGTGGGCAATGCAAAGCCATGTCATCATACTAAATACGACAGGCACGACATACACGATCTATGAAATAGTGAAACAAAAAGAAACAATCAAAAAGAAAACAAAAACAAGGTAGACAAATCGAAAGAGAAGAAGAAAAAAAATGAAAGCAAAATTTAGGAGAAACAATCTGTCGTGCCCCCCCCCCGAAGGCGAGGTGGCCAACACTTGAAAAAGAACGAGCTTGAGAAAAGAAAGAAAATAAAATAAAATAAGAAAAAAACACCACTGCTTGTAAACAGAGTAAGACAAAGAACCAAGGAAAAAAGTAACAAGGAAAAATAACAAAGGGGAAATAACAGGCAGACCAAAGCCCAGAGCACCTTCCAGGTGGCGGCAGCAGCTTGTGTACGAGTAGTATAGCCAGGTTCTCCCTGCTAATCCGCCAGGTACCTTGCTACCCAGACTGCCGTCTCCGCCCTGCGTTCGTCAACTATGCCCAGCCCCTTGGCGTCAGACAATACGAAACGAGCAGAGCAGGTTCGTCTTCCAACCACCCCACACGGCTCCTTCAGTACGGCTTATCAATCAGAAAAGGAAGAGGAAGAGAAATATATATATATATATATATATATATATATAAAAAAAAAATGAAAATCACGGAGAGTCAGCGCAAGAAAGAAAATAACAAAAACAAGAAGAGAAGACAAGGGAAGACCACGTTCGAACGTGCTGCACCAGTTGATAGCACTAGTAGTATGGTCATGTTCTACTTCCTAGTCGACTTGGTGCCTTGCTACCCTGTCTGCCATCTCCTTCCTACTTTCGTCTACCGCGTATACATATATTTTAATCTTCACTTTTACTTTCCAGCCGGTCGCCCCAGTGGTTCAAGTGGCTAACCTTGAATTCTACTTGTGTTTGAGTCCTGGGTTCGAGCCCCAGGTGGGTCGGACTTTTGACTTTACTTGCAAAAATAAAAATAAAAAAGGATTCAATTGTTGAGAGCGCCTTGCAGCGTGGGTAGGCACAATTCGATGCGAGTCGACGAGGGAAAAAAAGGCTGAAATCTTCTCGCGATAAAATTGAAGGCACGTACCGTGGCGGGCAGGGGGTAGAAGAGCCTGCTTTGTGACCCGGGATCTGAGTTACGAGTTGAAAGGAGAGAGAGAAGAAGATGGGCGAAGATAAAAAATGGGATGAGCAAAAAAAAAAAAGGCCAACTCGTAGGAGGTTTTACCCTCGGCGATCTTCTGGACAAGCCGTGGTCACAGGTGTCGTCCCTCCTCCCCCTGGTACGAGCCTTTATTTCTTATCGCGCATAGGGTTCAGCATTCCCACTGCTCATCGATTTTCATCAAAGGTAGCTAACTCACGTTCTCGCGCTTTCCGCTCATCATTTTTTTATGCAATAAAAAATCCCTACGAACATGCACTCGGAGAGACTTAAACCCACGAAACAGATCTTGATAGGCACGCGGACCACCAACCAAGCCACCGGGGACGCCGGCTTTTTGTATCTCAGAATGATGGCATGGCATCACATTGACCACTCAATAACTGCTGTGCTTAGGGTCGATCTTAACCCCTTTAGAACTCCAGTCCCGTTTTGGGGACAAGGCTTTCAAATTCCAAGTAATTTGTCCCCAATTGTCCCCAAAACGAGACTGGAGTTCTAAAAGAGTTAACGACGAATGTTTTTCAGTTTTTTATTGTATTTTCCCGAAATTTCGGTATTTTCCTATAGGAAAAAAACAAGAACCCTAACCGTAACGCTATACCAGTATAGCTGAAAACCAAGAAATATCGAAATTTCGGGAGAATACCGAAAACCCCCTAAAAAACAGCCCTCGTTAAGATCGACTCTTACTTTATGTGAAAAATGTACCAGGTAGTATATCTGTGGCGTAGTTTTGTGACCACATAACTTGTATCTCTTCTACGAAGGATTCAAGAATCGGCACGGACACTGCTTGTGCTGGATGTCGACGCGTAGGAAGAACAAAGAAAACACACACATAGAGGGAACATGAGGAGTAGAAGGGAAACCGCGGTGGACGAAAGTAGGAAGCAGATGGCAGACAGGGCAGCAGGAGGTAGCAAGTTGGCAACGCATCAGGGAGACTAGGAAGTAGAACATGCCTGTGCCACTCGTGCCGCCAACTGGTGCAGCTGGAACGTGGTCTTCAGTTGTCTTGTTTGTTTTTGTTTTCGCGCTTGATCCCCTGTGACTTTGATTTTATATATTTCTCTCGCTTAGCCTTATGGAAGGAGTCGCATTTTTTTTTTTTGCTCATCCCATTTATTATCTTCGCCCATCTTCTTCTCTCTCTCCTTCCAACTCGTAACTCAGATCCGGGGGCACATGGCAGGCTTTTATACCCCCTTCCCGCTACGGTACGTGCCTTCATTTTTATCGCGAGAAAATTTCGGCCTTTTCATTCCTCGTCGACTCGCATCGAATTGTGCCTGGCGTGGGTGGATGACGAGCCTGCTTTGCGTGTTTCGTATTGCATTGTCCGGCGCCGAGGGGCGGGGTATAGTTTACGAACGCAGGACGGAGACGGCAGACAGGGTAGCAAGGTCTCAGGCGGACTAGTAGGGAGAATTTGGCAGAGCTACTCGTCCCACGAACTGCTGCCGCTACCAGGAGGGTGCTTTATGCTTCAGTTTGTCAGTTATTTCTCCTTGGTTCTCAGTCGTACTCTGTACCTGGTACCAGGTATACAAGTAGTGGTGTTTTTTTAGCTCGATTTTTTCAAAGTGTCTGCCACATCCCCTGCGGGGAGGCACGGCAGTTTTTTCCTTTCCTTTCCTTTCCTTTTCCTTTTTTCTCTTTCGATTTGCTTCCTTTGATTCCTTTTTTCGTATTTCTTCGTTTTTTTTTGTATTTTTTCTTACATATAATGTGTGTCGTGCCTGCCATATCCAGTACGATGACATGGCGGCATTGCACTATTGTGTGTGTGGTCTTCACATTAAACCGTTATTTCTACCCGTCGACATCCAGCACAACCAGTCTCCGTGCCGATTCTTCAATCCTAGAAGAGATACAAGAGTTATGTGGTCACAAAGCTACGCCACAGAGATACTATTAATACGTTGCCACGTTTGCAGGAAGGACAGCAGTGGGCGATGCAATGCCATGTCATCATACTAGATACGACAGGCACGACATACACATTCTATGAAATAGAGAAACCAAAGGGAACAATCAAAGAGAAAACAAAAACAAAGTAGACAAATCGAATGAGAAAAGAAAAAAAAATGAAAGCAAAAACTAGAAGAAACAATCTGTCGTGACCCCCCCCGCGCAGGCGAGGTGGCCAACACTAGATACGACAGGCACGACATACACATTCTATGAAATAGAGAAACCAAAGGGAACAATCAAAGAGAAAACAAAAACAAAGTAGACAAATCGAATGAGAAAAGAAAAAAAAATGAAAGCAAAAACTAGAAGAAACAATCTGTCGTGACCCCCCCCGCGCAGGCGAGGTGGCCAACACTTGAAAAAGAACGAGCCGGCAAAAATAAAATAAAATAACAAAAACACCATTTTTTTATTTTTTTTTCTTATCCCATTCATTATCTTCGCACATCTTCTCTCTCTCCTTCCCACTCGTAACTCAGATCCGGGGTCACAGACGTAGCAGGCTCTTCTCCCCCCTTCCCGCTACGGTACGTGCCTTCATTTTTATCGCGAGAAGATTTCAGCCTTTTCTTCCCTTGTCGACTATGAATAGCATCGAATTGTTGCTTGTAAACAGAGTGAGACAAAAAATCAAGGGAAAAAAACAAACAAACCTGTCTACTGCCGTTCTTATTACTGCACAATCTCTGTATCGTATTACTAGTTTTGTGACCACATAATAACTCGTACGAGTGTATCTCTTCAAATAATAGGCTGGAATAGTCGGGACCGACACTGGTTGTGCTGCATGTCGACGGGTAGAAAGAACGGTTCGACGTGAAGAACACACACACAGATACAAATTATGTCCCAAAACTATCTACGGGGGATCATAGTAAATAGGACCTATGGTAGAGACAAAAACCTATGCATTTACCTTTTTTACTATTAGGCCAAGTATTATGGGAAATTTTGAGACGTTATTTCTGTCTTTTTATTTTGTGAGTTTTCGGGCTACAGAAAAGCGTGGGTGAAAATATATAACGTGTATTATGGGTTCTGATTTTTAAAAGTGGTTTTGTATAGTATTGGTTGGTCTTTCGGTGCTGCTTGATTTTCTGTAGTCTGGGCGTGGCTTGGCACGTCGCGAGCGTTTTACGGCAGGCGTCTCAGCGTCCTCCTCGTCGTCTTCAAACGTTGCGAAGGCAGCGGCGGCCGCGAGCGTGGTTTCAGCATCCAAACACGGGAGGATTAGCGCCGGCGACATCGAGTCGCCATCGCTGCTGCTGCTGCTGCTGCTGCTGTTGCTGCTGCTGCTGCTGCTGGTGCTGCTGTTGCTGCTGCTGCTGCTGGCGGTGCTGCTGCTGCTTCTGCTACTGCTGGTGCCGCTGTTGCAGCTGCTGCTGCCACCGCTAATATTGCTTCCATGTGAAGGAGAAGCCATCTCTCTTTACACAAGCGCCGTAGTTACCGCCCGCCGTCGGCTTGATGCTTTCGCGTGGTGGGTGACGGGTGGCAGGTGCGCAGGTAGATAGGTGGGCTGGCAGTAGTAGTGAGATGTAGCACCCAAAATACGAAAAATCTCAGTTCTCAGAAATCAGCAAAACCTCTCAGAACTGAGCTCAGTTCTGAGAGGTTTTGCTGATTTTTGCCCCCTCCAGGAACTGAGATCAAAAATATCGATGATTTCCTGTCCCATAATAGATGGTTCTGATTTTTGGGCTTCGGAGATCGCTGAAAAAGCCAGAAATAACGTCTCAAAAATTTCCCATAATACTTGGCCTTAGTAACAAGATTTGGTCCTATTTCCTATGGTCCCCCGTGCTAAGCCACATCATCCCACAGCCACATAGAGAGTAGACGGTGTAGTGCCGTGTCATCGTACTCTGTTACTCTGTTTACAAGCAGTGGTATTTTTGTTTTTGTTGTTTTTTTTCTTTTTTCTCCAGCTCGTTATTTTTCAAGTGTTGGCCACCTCGCCTGCGGGGGGGGGGCACGACAGATTGTTTCTCATAGTTTTTGCCTTTATTTTTTTTTATCTCTTTCGATTTGTCTTCTGTGTTTTTGTTTTCTTATTAATTGTTACCTTTCGTTTCTCTTTTTCATAGAATGTGTATGTCGTGCCTGTCGTATCTGGTATGATGACATGGCATCGCATTCCACTGCTGCGCTTATTGCATACCCTGGTACGTGGCAACGTAGGATCTCTGTGGCGTGGCTTTGCTGTTTGTGACCACCGAACTTGTATCTCTTCTATTAATGGGATTGCAGAATCGGCACGGAGACTGGTTGTGCTGGACATACCGGTCGCCCCGGTGGTTCAAGTGGTTAACCTCGAATTCTACTTGTTTGAGCCCTGGGTTCGAGCCCTAGGAGGGTCGGACTTTGACTTTATTTGCAAAAAATAAAAAAAGGGATTCAATTGTTGAGAGCGCCTTGCAGCGTGGGTAGGCACAATTCGATGCGAGTCGACGAGGGAAGAAAAGGCTGAAATCTTCTCGCGATAAAAATGAAGGCACGTACCGTAGCGGGAAGGGGGGAGAAGAGCCTGCTATGTGACCCCGGATCTGAGTTACGAGTTGGAAGGAGAGAGAGAAGAAGATGTGCGAAGATAATAAATGGGATGGAAAAAAAAAAAAAAAAAAAAAAAAAAAAAAAAAAAATATCGACGGGTAGAAAGAACGGTTTAATGTGAAGAACACACACACACTGGATACGACAGGCACGACATGTATACTTTATGAAGGAAGGAAAACAAAAGAAACAACAAAAACAAAAATCAAAAGAAAAACAAAAAAATAAACTATTAGAAAAAAAAAAAAAAAAAAAAATGTCGTGCCTTCCCCCCTTAGCGGATGTGGCAGACAACAGTACAGAACGACCTGAAGAAACAATACCACTACATGTAAACTGAGTGAATACAGCAGTAAGACCAACAACCAAGGGAAATAACGGAAATAACGGGCAAACCGAAGCACATCAAACAAAAAAACAAACCTCTTCAGGCAGCCGCAGCAGTTGGTTGTACAAGTATCGGAGACAGGTCCTTTTAGAACTGCAGTCCCGTTTTGGGGACAAATTACTTCGATTTTGAGTGGTTTGTCCCCAAAACGGGACTGCAGTTCTAAAAGGTTGATACCAACTATTAATACAACAGCAGACAGCAGTTGGTCTGGTGCCTTGCGACCCTTGC
Organism: Nereocystis luetkeana; assembly: GCA_031213475.1. Classification (NCBI taxonomy): domain Eukaryota; class Phaeophyceae; order Laminariales; family Laminariaceae; genus Nereocystis; species Nereocystis luetkeana. The sequence continues at coordinate 4,027,414 of JARUPZ010000038.1, forward strand.
ATGCCGTCTCCGCCCTGCTTTCGTCAACCATGTCCCTCTCCCGGGGAGGATGCGTCAGACAAGGACGAAGCGAACAACGCAGGTCCGCCATCCCAGCACGTGAGCACATAAAACTCACACCGCAAATTACTGCTGACTCTCTCCCATGAATGGGAGGCGGAAACCAGAAAACAATACAGGATTTCCGCTTCGTGGTATTGAAACCCACACAGCCGATGGGAGATAACATTGGCGACCTTGGTATGCCGCAAAAGGAGGAAAAAAATGCGCCTCCAGCACGCACCTGTCGGACTTTGACTTTATTTGGAAAAATGAAGATAAAAAAGGATTCAATTGTTGAGAGCGCCTTGCAGCGTGGGTAGGCACAATTCGATGCGAATCGACGAGGGAAGAAAAGGCTGAAATCTTCTCGCGATAAAAATAAAGGCACGTACCGTAGCGGGAAGGGAGGAGAAGAGCCTGCTATGTGACCCCGGATCTGAGTTACGAGTTGGAAGGAGAGAGAGAAGAAGATGTGCGATGATAATGAATGGGATGAGAGAAAAACAAAACAAAAAAACAAAAAAACTCATCAACGCCGATTATCCCTCGCCTCACAGGGGGCGAGATGCCGTCCAACATTCAAGGCTGTACGTATGCTCCACCGCTCTGAGACAGAGCAAAAAGCTGCCAAAGGTGACAGCACTTTCAAATCCTTTGACAGACAGCAACTTTGCCTTGACACGCCCATGACCGACACCGAATTACATTGTTTCACTGCGGAACAACCGGCCCTGAATCCCTCTACCGCGCACGTTTAGCCTCGCTTGATATGTCTCCTGATGTTTTCGTCTTTTTTTTTCTTTTCTTTTTTTTGCTCATCCCATTTATTATCTTCGCACATCTTCTCTCTCTCCTTCCAACTCGTAACTCAGATCCCGGGTCACATAGCAGGCTCTTCTACCCCCTTCCCGCTACGGTACGTGCCTTCATTTTTATCGCGAGAAAATTTCAGCCTTTTCTTCCCTCGTCGACTCGCATCGAATTGTGCCTATCCACGCTGCAAGGCGCTCTCAACAATTGAATCCTTATTTATTTTTATTTTCGCAAATAAAGTCAAAGTCCGACCCACCTGGGGCTCGAACCCAGGACTCGAACACATGTAGAATTCGAGGTTAACCACTTGAACCACCGGGGCGACCGGCTCTGAAGAGTGCTCGCCAACAGGTTTGAGGGTGGTGTGCTGCAGTGTGGCGGGAGTTCTCGTTCGAAACGTGAGAGCCTGAACCATTTTCTGGACGATTTCTTTTCAGACAGGGACGGAAAAAATCGTCCACAGGTGCGTCAGGCTCCGATGTCTCGACCGATAACTCCAGCCAGACAGCACCAACCATCCTCAACCCTTGGCAACGGCAACTCTCAGAGCAGCGGAGCATGCGGCCTCGAAGGCTTGACGTCATCTCTTTCCCAGTGAGGCGATAAGTCGACGGCGGCAGGTGCTTTGCTGCGTGTTGAAAGCACAGGTGTTCATCAGGTTTATGTGTTTGCGCAGTGATCGATCGGAAAAGGGCTCATGTCTACCGACGGCACTACCCTTGACTTTCTACACGATGAAGGGAAATCCCGCTTTGTTTTTTTGGTTTCCGTCTCCGATAAGAGTCAACCTAAGGCTCCAATCAGCATCCAACTATGGGGAGGGACAATCCTGTTTCGTTTTCTGGTTTCCGTCTCCTATACCTAAGAAGAGTCAACCTACTATTAACCCTTTTAGGACTGCAGTCTCGTTCTGGGGGCAATTGGGGACAAATTACTTGGAATCTGAGAGCCTTGTCCCAAAAACGGGACTGGAGTTCTAAAGGGGTTAATACTATATTGTAAAGCTTTAATTTGCATCCAACTATGATGTCCCGACAGCGCCCATTTATTTTACCTTCGTAGCGGTAGTACCGTTGTTGTTGTTGTTGTTGTTGTTGTTGTTGTTGTTGTTCCTGTTATCATGTCCAAAACATTAAGCCCGTGGTGACTACAGTACAGGCTTCAAAACTGGAGCGGAAGGATACCACACCAGGGCAGGGAAAGAAATATAGCGGAATCAAAACAACACAAACCACAGACAAACAGTAGTCAGATACGAATGCACCAGGGCCGAAACAAGATCGTGCACATCAAGCAGCAAAAAGTCAAAATCCTCGAACGATTTGCAACCTACTCGAAGCGGGCCGCACACCAAAAACAGGACGAAAGCGAAAACAAAACTGAGGGCTCGTAGGGAATACGTATAGCTAATCGAGCTACTCTGTAATTTCATATGTAATTGTCGCATATGTGTACCAGGTAAGTCATATGTGTACCAGGTAAGTATTATATATACCCTATTACGTGAACTACAGCAGCTGCTATATGCAGCTGTATCCACCGGGCGTAGTCTACTCTTGTCACTGCATTACAACGTAGTAGTTCTGTGTCGTGGTTTCATGACCACAGAGCTTGTACGTATACCTCTGGGACGAAAAATCGGCACTTTTCTTTTTCCTTTCTCTCTTTCGATTTGTCTTTTTTGTTGTTTTGTTTTATCGCAGGATATGTGGAAGACGTTCGAAAAGAACGAGCTAAAGCAATAGCACAACTACATGCAAACAGAACAAGACCAAGAACCAAGGAAATTAAGAACAAAAACACCCTCCATGTAGCCGCAGCAGTTTGTGGTACGGGCAGCATAGCCAGGTTCTCCCTGCTATTAGTAGTCCACCTGGTACCTTTCTACCCTGTCTACCGTTTCCGTCCTGCATTCGTCAAACATGCCCCACCCCCGGGGAGGATGAGTCAGACAATACGAAACAACCAAAGCAGGCACGTCATCCACTCGCGCCACACAACTCCTTTCATACGGACAAGAAGAAGGAAAGTTGAAGTAATAAAAAATCACGGAGGATCAAGCGCAAAAAAAAAAGGAAGCCAAAGGACGACCACGCGAACCTGCTGCACCAGTTGGCGGCACGAGTAGCATGGATATGTTCTACTTATTAGCTGGCCTGCACCCATGCCAACGGCCCCTGCTCCTCTGTTCCGGCTACTCCAGCATCATTGAGTTGAACCAAATCCCTGACGATGGCTTTGTCTTCGCTGAAGCGTACCAGTGCGACGTGTAACGCTGCAGCGAAGAACACGTTGACCAGTACCGGAGATAACACGAAGCACTGCCGCAGCCCCTGCGTGACCTCAGACCATTCCGAGTGCTCGCCGTCATCCGCACGGACGCGAGCGCGGATGCCTTCGTGGAAGCTGCGGATAGTCAATCGTAAGCATTTGCATAACAATGTCGTGTACCAGGTATGTCTCTGCTGTGGCGTGCAGTTTTGTCGCCACAGAATTCTTGTATCTCTCTAGGATTGAAGAATCGGCACGGACACTGGTTGTGCTGGATGTCGACGGGTAGAAAGAATGGTTAAACGTGAAGAACACATACAACACGCAAAGGAGGACACACTGCACGATGTGCTGATGGGTAGAAATAACGAACAACACACGCACGCACACCGCAAAGAACGCGGAAAAACAGATTCAAAGCCTTCCAAGGGTAGGCACAATTCGATGCGAGTCGACGAGGGAAGAAAAGGCTGAAATCTTCTCGCGATAAAAATGAAGGCACGTACCGTAGCGGGAAGGGGGGAGAAGAGCCTGCTATGTGACCCCGGATCTGAGTTACGAGTTGGAAGGAGAGAGAGAAGAAGATGTGCGAAGATAATGAATGGGATGGAAAAAAAAAAAAAAAAAAAAAAAAAAAAAGAGCAATAATGAATGGGATGAGAAAAAAAAAAAAAAAAGAGCAAACGCAGTGAACACGGAAACCCGTGCGCGATCAGTGCTCATGTGCTCATCAGCATGGAAAAAAAAACAGCATGAAAATAAAACGGCCCTCCGGGGGGGTGGGGGGTGGGGGGGGGGCGGGTAGCGTGGTTGGTGTCTGGGATTGGGATCTCTGTGCCCCCAGGTCAACATGAGATTACAAACTTACGTACATATGGGCAGCGAATTTAGTCTCGATAGAGCTGGCAGGTTCCGCCGCAAAATTTAGTCTCGATAGAGCTGGCAGGTTCTGCCGCATTTCAGGCCGGACGATGGCTCTACAAGGCAGTGTGTTGTGTGTGTGTCTTGTCTTCACAGTCACCCTTTTAGGACTGCAGCCCCGGATTGGGGGCAAACTACTCAGAGTTAGAGTGGTTTATCCTCGAATCGGGACTGCGGTCTTAAAAGCGTACCGTTATTTCTTCCCAACTACACCCGTGCACCAAGTGCCCGCCTGATTCCTTATCATAGAGAGACACTATTATGCGGTCACATACATACTGTTGTGAGGCAAGATAATCACAAAAACAAGAAGAATCGCAAAACTCCACACGTACCGGGTACGACGAGAACACAGCAACACAAGCCAGACCCGAAAATATGAGCCAAGAGACGATAAAGAAAAGTTATTTTTCAGATCAGAACCGCAAGTGCGAGGAGTATTTTGTTTTTCAGGATGACGGAGAAAGGGAATCGACTGGAAGGGAATGGCAACGAGTGCACGCGCAAAGGAGCGGGTGGATTGCGCCAAGGCGATGATGCGGCCATGAAGAGCGGCAGGAAGACGGTACATGGACACCCATGATCTGCGCGCACACTATCATCACGAGAGAAGCAGTCATAGTTTGTTTTTCCCTGGTATTGTTTTTCACGAGGCAGAATAGTATCTACCGGTACTTGTTATAAACGTCGTCACTGGTCTTTGTAGTTTAACGAGTTGTATACCCTTCATGGGGAATAACCTACGCAATTATCAGGGACGTGGTATCATAACTGTGCTGCACCTTTTTGTGTCAGACAGTCCAGGAAGAGATGGCGATCGTTGATATTCGTGTGGTAGTAAGGTTCGATTGCTCCTCTTTGCACTGCATATCCGCGAGTCTTCACTCTGACAGCACTCCAGATAGCAGGCAGGTGTGTTTCCTCTTTCGTTTTCACGACTACCGTGCGTTTCGTACGGTGCAGGCAGCACTTCAGACAGCATCCGCTGTAGTCAGCAGCCACGAGTTGGTTAGTGGTGGGAACGGGGCTACTCTATGCTATAGTTGAGAGGATATACCCGCGGCCATGTTAGTTCAGTTTGCACACTGGTTTTAGCTCGTGTTCGCTTTTTTCGTCTCGTGTATTTTGAGGCAGCCGAATTTTCGATTTTTTTTTGTTTTTCGGATCTTCCTAGGGCTCCAGGACCTTTGTGTGACCACGGACTCCTTCGTCAGAGAGTTAATGTGACAGAACAACAACAACAACAACAACAACAACAACAACAACAACAACAACAACAAAAGAAAAAAAAAAATCGAGTTCCCGAAAATGAAACAGAATCCAAGCGGCGCAAATAGATCAGGAACGCTGCTATTAATATTGACATTAATGGGTGAAAAACATACTAAGTCGAGGGGGACAGACAGGCGCTGCACACACAAGGCATCACGAAGAGGAGAGGAAGATACCGGAAAAACGACGGCGGGAGGGGCAAAAGTAAACAAAGAGAGGACGTCTTCACATGAAACCGTTATTTCTACTCCAACTCCAAACGACACCAGCACACCCAGTGTCCGTCCTGATTTCTTATCCTCGTAGGGAGTTCCTAACCCTGTGGTCACAGACTGTTGTGATACAGTGCGAAAAACTAAAAAGAGCTAAACGAATCTCAAACGAACGGATGAAAAAAGGGCACGGCCACAGTACCGGGTGCGAGAACACAAAAACACAAGCCAGACCAGAAAGTAAGAATAGAAATACAACAACAGAAACGAAGAGCAAGAACTATGAAATGAAACAGAGTACAAGTGACGACAAGAGATAAGAAAGGCGGTTACCAGGGGTATCTGCTACCAGTATGAAACATCCATACACCAGGGCTGTAAGTTGGCTGACTAATAGTCGCCAGCTAGTTAGTAGTTGGCTAGATATTAAACTTAGTTGCGGCGGTGCCAGCTATCCAACTATTTTTCACGTTTGGGTTTCCTTGCTTGTAGGAAGGCTTGTTCGGCACGGCGTACGTATTTCCCTGCATCTCCAAGTAGTACTATCAATACCACACTGGCTAACTACCACGCTGCGAGCACACCGAGAGGTCTTCACCCTCTCGCCCATTCGTACGTTCAATATCCAGTGGATGATGAGCACCTCTGGCTCGGTTGTTTGAGCGATGCTCACTCTGAGGTGCGTGTCTCTTCAGCGAAGACCGTAAGGCCCAGAATGAAACCTCGTAGAGAGCAGATTCGTTTTGTGTGTTACTACTGTAGTTGTTAACTCATCCAACACCACGGAGGGTATGACTTGGTATTTCCCATCAATAGCTCAACTATGAACCGTTCTTGGATCGCTGAATCGCCGGCGATGAATAAATAATCTACCAATGTATCATCTATGCTCCTGTCGTAGAAGAGGTCCCATTCTGTGTTCTATCTTACTCTTTCCAAGTTATTTTCACTGGTGATCTGCTCCTGCGCGCCGCACGAATATTTACCGCTACGACAAGACCTTAACACCAGGGAGAGACCCCCAAACGGGGACGGTGTCCCCATATTTTGCATCCCTAAAAAGTCTGATAAATTGAGCCGAGCTTAAAACTTCAACATTCGTGATCATAACCAGAGACAAAACCTCGACTTAATATTTATCATACTTTTCGAGTGTAAAACGAAGCCAACTAGCGTGTGTTTGACCTCCGGCGGCGCCTTCAGCAGCATCCTCCGGAAGCGCCTCCGGTTCCGGGGGCGCTTTCAGCGGGCCCCCCTCGGCCGGGGAGGGGGGGGTTGGCTCGCTACGCTCGCCTGACTTTAGTCGATTAGTTGCAGCCAACTTCTAAAGTAACTAGGCGGGAACTCCAGCCAACTCACAGCCTTACCAGATACCCTAAATAGGAGCAGGGATATAATCAGGGCTCCAGCGCGCACCGCGTACCTCGAGCCGGGGGCGAGGTGCGCTTCACACAAAGGGCCCCCGAAGGACCCCCGGAAAGCCGCCGGAGGCGAATGTTTTGGACGTATGTGCGTTTATTTACTCAAAAATGTGCGTCTCGTTCGCTCGAGACCACCCCCTGCGAGAGCTCGTTCCACGCGCCCTTGAAGAACTGGCAACGTCGGACACTCTTCAAATTGCGGATGCTACCGCAAAAGAAACGGCCAGCAGCGTCTTGCATACTAATGCTTCGTTCACTGCAAAGTGGAGCGTCGCATCCCGAGCAAACGTCGGAACTTGCAGGAAGGTTGGGATCCTGCTTGGGATGCTGGAAACACCCTCTACAGAGCAGAGACGCCGTACTCTTTCCGACGATAGCATTCCGGCGTGCTGCCGTGCAGGTGTCCCTGTGCCCTGTGCCCTCCGGAATATCGAGAACGAAGGGATTCCGTGTATTCACGAGGCACCATTAATGCGCCGGTCGCCCCGGTGGTTCAAGTGATTAACCTCGAATTCTACTTGTTTGAGTCCTGGGTTCAAGCCCCAGGTGGGTCGGACTTTGACTTTATTTGCAAAAATAAAAAAAGGATTCAATTGTTGAGAGCGCCTTGCAGCGTGGGTAGGCACAATTCGATGCGAGTCGACGAGGGAAGAAAAGGCTGAAATTTTCTCGCGATAAAAATGAAGGCACGTACCGTAGCGGGAAGGGGGGAGAAGAGCCTGCTATGTGACCCCGGATCTGAGTTACGAGTTGGAAGGAAAGAGAGAAGAAGATGTGCGAAGATAATGAATGGGAGGAACAAAAAAAATAAAAAAAATAACACCAGGTTACTCATTCGAGTGTGTTCTGTCCTTACTTTACTGCTGTAATTCGAATGATTGAAGCCACCTCTTCCTCTATTATTGCTTCTGAAGCCGTGTTTCATCCTCGGACCGACAAAAACGTCGTAAGTACCTGGTATGAATTTCTAAAAAGAAGGAAAGCCACAAAGAATTTCAGCACGAAATTGTCAAAAAATATCACAAGCAATGCACCGAAAAAAACTTCGCCTGCGCCGAAAACAGACCTCAAGGTATTGTTTTGCGCCTTTGGCGGAATGCATCCCGCACATTTATTGGGGCCTGCGGCCGAAAAAGGTGCGGGAGCCGAGAACGGGTATACCTACAGCAGTACCTTATTTCGTTGTACGCTCCTGCAATTTTTCAGGAGAATGGCGCAACTGCAACATTTCCCCACCTATTTTAGACCCCCTGTGTATGGGATCACCGCCGTAGTACCGCAGCATTTCTCCATCACAGGCATCAGGCAGGTACGAGGTACCGCGTATCACCTCGCATGTTTTAGCTTCGCTCAGGGCGTATGCCTAACCCCCCCCCCCCCCCAGAGAGCATTGAAACGAACCGGATGGAATATTATTTGCCGCATGAATTGGTGCTGATTGGTTGTGGGAAACGAATAGTGGTGCAGCCCAAGAAAAGCAGCACTGACTGTATCTACATCAGTAGTCAGTAGGAAGAGGAAGACGAGGTGATGCATTTTCGTACCCCTTTTTCTTCTTTGGGAGGACCGAACGGCCCGACCGAACGGCCCGACCGAACGGGGCAACACAAAAAGTATCTTATTGATTTAGAGGGACACGACCGAAGATGGATGCGAACACCAATTTGCCGTGCGATGTGCGATGTGCGATGTGGGATGTGCAAAGTGCAAAGTGCAAAATGCAAAATATACCGTTCGTAGTTCGTACTGATTCGTCTGGCAAGGCCCAGGATTCCGCATGGACCCGAACGCGTTTTTTTAACACGCGCACGGAACGAATGACCACGAGCAGCCTCGTTCCGTTCCGCTCGCGCCCACGCTCTTTGGAGGGAGTTAAGACACGCCCACAATGCACGTTGGGAACAATAGCTTGCAGAGCTCTGCGCCGTTCATATCAACGCACCTCTGTGTATCACGAAAGGCCGTTCAAGCTCATACCATAAGCCGATTGGTTCTCTCCGATACTGCTGCTGTATGTATACTTACTGTAGTTCGTACTGATACTGGTGTACTGGTATACACCAATGGGCATCAATTTGGGGTCCAGGCTGAAATATCTGATTTTGTTTCCGACGTTGAACAACCCTGTTGTACGTATCGGATTTAGAGTGGATCCCACTGTCGAGCTGTGTTTCTTAACCCTTGAGACTGCAGTTCTAAAAGGGTTGACCCAATTTTCTTATTATTCGTGCCATTCTCGGACTTTGACTTTATTTGCAAAAATAAAAATAAAAAAGGATTCAATTGTTGAGAGCGCCTTGCAGCGTGGGTAGGCACAATTCGATGCGAGTCGACGAGGGAAGAAAAGGCTGAAATCTTCTCGCGATAAAAATGAAGGCACGTACCGTAGCGGGAAGGGGGGAGAAGAGCCTGCTACGATATGTGACCCCGGATCTGAGTTACGAGTTGGAAGAAGAGAGAGGAGAAGATGTGCGAAGATAATGAATGGGATGAGAAAAAAAATAAAATAAAAAAATCTCCGGCTATTTTTCTTGAAAGAACAGACGCAGTACTGGTACATACCTGCTGGTCATGTTTCTGAACTACGCTACGTGCGCCCACTACTGAAGGCCGAACGCCATGAAATGGCATGCTTCAAAAGCAAGCGCATCGATCGGGCGACTGGCTTAGTACTTGCTAGTAGGATCGATCGATCTGCTTTCTTCGAGTGTACTTGTATCCGAACAGAAACAGCAGCTATGCGGATTACACAGCAGTATGCAAGGCGCTTCAAAAACACAGCTCAACACAGCTAATTTATAAAGGCAATTGATCTACGATCACCTTCGCGGTTTCCTTTGTGTGCTTCTCCATGCACTTGAAGCTCTCGGCGGCTAGAATCCTGCACTCCGATTGCATCTTGCTTGGCGCCATGCCTTTACAGCTTATCTGTTTATCAGCGGCGTGCTGGTGCTAAGCGCGTGGGTCAGGCTCACATGATGTTTAAGCCGTGCTGTCTTGTGTGCGGTGTATTTCAAGAATGGCCCCTGCAGTATGTTGCCTTTCTGCTCTTTATGAAACCTTTGTAAAATATCAGTCAATAATTATATGGTAAAAAATAAAAAATGCCAGAAAATCGTCAAACCAAAGTCATTATAATTCGACTGCTCATTCAAACGAAAGACAAGACTAGAGCTTATTTCCACCTGAGCTTTTTTCCAGCAGGAGCCAGGAGATGATGGACCGTGCTCTGCGGCTACCTCGCGTCAAGCCGTTGCTCCATTTGCCAGTGTCGGCTATCGTCGAGGTCGTGTCCAACAGGAGCGAGGTGGGGCCGTAGATCCATGTGGGATGCGGCAACGTTTCAACTCGTTTTGAAATTGGAAATTGCTTTGGAAAACGCAACATAGGAACGGAGTACGGAACGAAAAGCTCTGACCTTATGCAGAGCAGCTAATGCTTTCTCTCAGGACCCTTGCGATGTCGCGAGCTGCGCGTCCTGCGAGGTGCAGCAGCCACAGCAAAGCTTCCCGGGCGCTACGACAGCCGTAGCCCTGAAGCTGCCACGGCTTTTCCCTTGAGCGTTGACAGGGCCATAGTAGCAAGAACCGCGCCGATTTCTCCAAAAATCTAAAATACGACTTCATCATCATCATGCCGCAAATTTCGTACCGTATTGAGTATAGACTGAACCGTTCACAGCGTATGAGAAAAGCTGTCCATCAACACCCAAGTTTGTTCCCTTTTCCTGCATTTCTGTTTGTTTTCTTCTCGCCGACCCTGTTCGCCAATGTCGTGCGTTTCGACCGTCTGGTGTGCGCGTTGCGTAACCATTCAGGCGGATGTGCTCCTGCGCATCGGGGACTTGGCGCACGAGTTCGACGAGCTCACCGCATACCTCGTGCAATGGCTCGAGCACCAGAAGGTATGTGGGACATGCATCCGCGCTGGTAAAATATAATCATGCGCAACCACGCCGCGGCGAACCCACCTTGGGAAAATTGATCGCCGCAGCATCATCAGCAGCAGCAGCAGCAGCAGCAGCAGCAAGGTCGTGGAACTATTTACATATGGCGTGTGAGTGTATGTACGTCGTATCATAGCCGGTGATACGAGTATTATTTATCTGGAAAAAAAAAACTTACACGATGTTTATAAAAATAACGAAAACACCCGTGGACCAAAATTATGATTTCATGACTTCATTATTTTCCTCGAATGAATGGAGGGTCTCCTCAGCGCTCGACTGAATGAAATGTGGGATTTTTTATAAAAGTATTAATATTTCATAATTTTATTAAAAAAATACCTGGTATACGGTACCAGGTATGAAATACTCGTAGGTGAGCTGTGAGTTTGATTTAATAAAATTCGTGAACCTTTACCCTTTTAAGACTGCAGTTCCGTTTTGGGGACAAACTACTGAGAATTTCATTGAGCTGTCCCTATATATAGGACTGCGGTGCTACAAGGGTTAACAGGCGGGGTGAATTCTGTAACCATAAAAGGGTCGTCATCAGCTTCCTTTTTTTTCATACCCTGGTATTTTTTTCCCCCCGTATACACAAGTACTCGTACACTCGTATACCTGATACGTCGTACCTGGTATGCTCGTAGGCGTACGTACGTGGCATGAATACGATTCAAAGCACGACACGACACACAGCGCAGTCAGTAGCACACCGCACACACACACAACACAGCAAGCACATAATCACAGCAGCCAGCAGCAGCAGCATCTTCTGTTTTTTTGTTTTCGGCTTTGTTGGTGTCGCTCCCCGCGCAACTTGGTTCCTCGTGGCGGAAAGTGGCGGTATTAAAGCACTTAGTGTGTCGTAGTGATGGTAAGGTTCAGTGCTGCTCGCGGTGTCAGATCGAGCTTTGTTATTGCGTATCATGATATTCACATCATGATCGAGCTTTCTTGTGTACCAGGTACCAGGGATATAATTTTAGCTGTTGCGCTGCCTGTTGCGCTGACGCAACGTTTTGGTCAAAATAGTCGTTTTCCGCAACAGCCGCGGAGGGACACGCGATTTTGGGCGCGCAACTTTTTTCCCAATATTGTCGCCCCCAATATTGTCGCCACCTTTTTTGTTCACCGTCGTAGGCGTTTTTTTTAGTGAGGCAGTGTTTTTCAAATTCGCCTTTGGCGAAAAATATGGGGAAAAGACCCCTTTTCGAATTCGCCGCAGGAGGTTTCTCTTTTTTCGAACAAAAGAAAATGAGGTTCTGATCCTGATACTCGCCTTTTCGAGGTTCGGGAGGCGCACTTTGTTACGTGGTTTTCGGGCATACATTCGCACATATATCGCATTTTTTTGCCTCCGGGGGCCCTCCCGGGGGGGGGTCCTGTGGGGGGGTTTGCGCGCCTGCGGCGCGCAACAGACATCTGGACCACTAATTATATCCCTTCCAGGTAGCAGGTATACCAGTATAACACGGGAGTTGTGATTAGGCGCTCCCAGGTAACACAGATCGCTGATCGGCGTTTTGATGTTCATTGTGTACGTACATGCCGTATTCCACTTGACCTCTTTAGAACTCCAGCCCCGTTTTGGGGACAAGGGCACTCAAATTCCAAGTAAATTGTCCCCAATCGTCCCCAAAACGAGCCTGCCGCAGCCCCGTTTTGGGGACAAACAACTTAAAATTTGATTAGTTTGTCCCCAAAAGCGGACTGCGGTTCTAAAAGGGTTAAGATAACACACCCCTCTCGGACGATTCTCGCAGCCAAGCTGAGTTTCTCGACAACGGGGAGGGCGCACACTATTTTTTCCAAGTGTTGGATATCGTTTCGGTACGATAAGGCCAAAATAACTTCGATAACGATAACGATCATTATCGTTACCAAACCGAAAAACCGATAGAGTCGACAACGATACGTGGCGATAACGATAATGGAGGCGAAAACCGGCGCACGAAGCCCCGCAAAAACCACCCGCCCATTTCACTTTTTTTTATTTATTGTCGCGTGATCCACATGCATGAGACCCTGGATGATTCGCGTCTCTAGCCTCATCGTCTCCGCCACGAGTTGCGCAGGTCCTGCCTCTGCGGCGTACACGGTTATGTGTGTGCGTGTTATTCACGTTGAACCGTTCTTTCTACCCGTCGGCATCCAGCACAACCAGTGTCCGTGCCGATTCTTCAATCCTAGAGAAGTACTCGTAAGTTTTGTGGTCGCTAAACTACCTCACATCAGAGATACTCGTACTACCTGGTACATTGTTACCAGGTATGCAGTAAGCAGAGTAGAATGCGAGGCCATGTTCATGATACTGGCTGGATACGACAGACACGACATGCACATTCTATGAAAGGGAGATAACAAAAGAAAAAAAAAAAACAGAAAACAAATCGAAAGAGAAAATGGGAAGAAAAAAAATGTCGTGCCAACCTGCAGGGGATGTGGCAGACACTTGAAAAGAGCGAGCCGCATATAAACAGAGTAAGACGAAGAACCAGGGGGAAATAACGAAATACCAGGTAGCAGGCAAACCGAAGCACGAATCACCGTCCAGGTAGCCGCGGCAGTATTGTGGTACAAGTAGCATGGCCAGGTTCTCCCTACTATTATTGTTAATGCTTGGTCTGGTAACTTGTTACTCTGTCTGCCGTCTCCGTCCTGCATTCGTCAACTATGCCCCGCGCCAGGGGAAGATGCGTCAGACAATACAATACCTGGTACGAAACAAGCAAAGCTGGCTCGTCATCCACCCACGCCACCACAAGACTCCTTTTACGCCCGTGGCAAAAAAAATAGCAATTGAAAAGCAATACCTGGTACCAGTACCAGGTACGTGGTAAGAAAAACACGGAGAATCAAAACGCAAAAATAGTTAAAAAACAAAAACAAAGCAAGATCACGTATTATTAACAATAAAAATGCGGTCCGGTCTCCGGTCTCCCGTCCCTCGGTTGCAATTCTTACGCACAAACTCGACACGGTACCTGGTACTACGTATGTAGGGCCTACATACGTACGCTGATTTCGCTTTTTCTGTTCTTTGATGTTTATACAGGGATATTATTAGTTGTTGCGCTGGCGCAACATTTTAGTCAAAATAGCCGTTTTCCGCAACAGCCGCACAGGGCAGCGCAACACACGATTATGGGCGCGCAAACTTGTTCTACCGCAGGCCCAAAAATTTGTTGCGGCCTTTTTTGTTCGCCGCACGTACGCGTTTTTTTTTTCCAACACTACTGCTGTTGTTTTTTCGACTTCGCCTTTGGCGGGGGGAAAAAAAATAAGCCCCCTTTCTGAATTCGCCGTAGGCTTTTTTTTTGTTTGTGAGCCCTTTTTCTAATCGCCTGTACGAATGTATTAATAGTATCAATAGAACAAAAAAAAAAATGATCTGATCTCAATACACACACGCCTTTTCGAGGTTCGGGAGGCGTTAACCCTTTTAGGACCGCAGTCTCATGTTGGGGCAAACTACTCAAATTCCAAGTATGGTTTGTTCCCAAAACGGGACTGCAGTCCTAGAAGCACTTTTTGTTACCAGGTACTTGGTTTTCGGGCACATATTCGCGAATGTGACATATCTCTCATTTTTTTCGGCTCCGGCGGTCCTCCGGGGCCCCCTGCGGGGGGGCTGCGAACAACAGACACCGGACCACTAATTATATCCCCGGTACGATGTGCTTTTACTGGTAGTTAGTTGTTGTTTGGGTGTGTTGTGTGAAGTGCACTCTGTTGTTTTCTACAGTCACCTGGTACGTACGAGGATTACAACACCGTGGACACAGACGGCAGTTCGTCTGCCCCACCCCGCGTCGAGGTGGCCTCAGATTCGGACCTACGGCAAGATAGTTTCGTGCCGAGCAGCCGGTTGCGCGAGGACGGGCCGAGTGGCCTTCGAGGCTGGCAACGGGAGGGGGCGGCGCCAGAATTAATGCTCTTGGTGCTCCCGTTGGGGCGAGGCAAACGAAGCCTGGTGCCTGGTGGCCCTCTGCAGGTCAAAATGGAGCCCGTGGTACCTGTATTCCTTGGAGGAAACGAAAACTTTCAGGTTTTGTGGGCCACACGCTCAATGCTCAGTCGGATGTAAAGGAAAAAAATGTCTTGTGATGATGTCTCCTGTCATACGTACGAGCAAAAAAACATCGCTCGTGGCGTGTGTTTTTTCACTCGGTTTTCAGTGTGTGACTGCTGTTTTGGACTCATATGGAACAAAGTGTACCTCATGTTGGCTTTTGACCTCTTGAACGATTTTTTAGATCCTATTTATACCAGTATCGATTCTAATAAGGAACGCATATTTTTCGGCAGCAGCAATTACGTAATTACCCGAAATTAATAAGCCCGAGGAGATATTTTTTTTGGCAGGAAATTCGGCGTGCCCCCCTATCCTCCCCCCCCCCCCCACCAAAACCGCCCCCCCTAGAGGTCGATCGATAAACATGTCTCCCTGTCTTCTGTTACGGGGGGCCATATTAAATGGGACCTATGGTACGGACAAAACCCTACATGTTTACCTATTTTCACTAGCAATATTTGGCCCTATTTGGTATGGTCCCCCTTAGTACAACGCAGACACCACAAGGGTAACCCCAATGCCAAGCCCAGCTATTAATACTTAGTACGACGGAAGGAGAGCGAGCTCTCTCCTTCGTGTACGCCGTACTCCGGTAGCCCTTTGCCTTCGCCGTCCCGTGCCGACTGGAGACTGACCGCTAGCTTGTGTCGCGCTTGTTTGTCGGTCCAATGCAATTCATTCCGTTACTCGAATTCGAACCGCCTCACAAACAAACGCCAGTCAGTTCCTTGTGGAAACCTACAGTCTACGCTGTTGAAAGTTGTTCATGTGTTATGTAGCATTTACCAGTGTTTTCGAACCCCCAAACTTGTTTTTTTTCAAGTCAACCAGGGCATGGAAAAATGATGGAACATATATGTATACCAGGTATATTATCACTGCAATCGGTCAACTTCCTTCGGATACTCAGATTGTCGGCAACTACTATTAATAGATACTGGTATTACGGGGGGCCATAGTTAACAGGACCAAATATTGTTAGTAAAAATGGGTAAACATATAGGTTTTTATGTGTACCATAGGTCCTGTTAACTATGGTCCCCCGTAGAGCGAAGAAGAAAAGGAAGGCCCGGAGGGCCTGAACGAATTGTACACTCAAGCTTCATGCAGGAAGTACATGGGCTACCGGGGATGCTATGTTTTGTCCCCGCCTCGAAATGACGCCTCACGGTCCTTGTACGAGAGGGAATGAGAGGAAAAAAAAACGGACAGGCTGAAAACAGCTGTTTCCCGGAAAAACTCCGGCTCTAGCTGGGAAAATACGTATCCCTGATGTTATTAACAAAGGACGCCTCCTCTTTGCGAGACCCGTACAGCGGACGACCAATGAGTGTCTGACGCGTCGGGTGATGTTTGGGAAGATGGCTGAACCCGGACAGACCAGACCGACCAGAAAGACGGTAGGGCCAATATCTAGCAGACGACCTCGGGGTTTTTCAAGCCACCGAGGGGTCCACGGAAAGCTCCCCTTTGCTGCTATGAGTAGAGACGATGTTGTGGTCGACGGCGGCTAGGAAGAGTGGGAAGTGGTATCGGGGGTTCGTCGAAGCGGTGGACTGTTTAACGGCGAGGCGGCGCATGGGCGAGGCGAAGAGGGGCTGGCTATGGCTACGCCACGCAGCTCAGGACGCCAAGAGCAGCGACAAGCGCGCGCGGGGGGGGGGGGGGGGGGGGGCAGCCGTACTGATAGAGCTGTCGACGAATGCAGAAACGAAATGATATGTCGGGTAGCAAGGTATCGATCCGACTAGCCCTTGAACTCTAGTACCTGGTAGTTTTTTGTTTGTTGTTGAGCTGTTCAACGGGGGGGGGGCGCAACAGCGGCAGCACTGACACACGGCACCGGTATTGGCGAAGGAGACAGACAGCGGAGGGTGTGGCAAGGTCCCCGAATCGGTTTTGTAGCCGATGCGGGGACCCATGATACCATGCCATATCACCGACATGAGTAAGATTTTCTCTCGTCCTTCGTCTTTCTTGTTTTTTTTGCCTTTTTTTTCGCTTTTTGTTTCCTTTTACCCCCCGCCGTCCTCGTGTGCCGGTATTTTCCTCTCCTTCGAGTTGCCCCATCTGTGCAGCAGTTGTATGATCCTCTTTGGCAGGTATGCTTTTTTTTCTTTTTTTTTTCTGCCCCGGAGAGCGAGAGGAAACCCCTGTCCACACTTATTCCTCAAGTTTTCGTGTACCGGTTCGAACCCGATTCGTTTCTTCCACCTTGGTCGGGCCTGCCTTGGCCGTCATTACAGTGTGGTTTACTCCGAGGATGTGGTATGCTTTTCTTCCGTTACTATTAGTTGCTTTTCTTCCGTTACTATTAGTTGCAGCTTTCCTGATGTCTGTGCGTCACTTGTACTCACTTGTACTCTTGTTTCATTTCGTTTTTTGTAATTGTTGTGTTTTCGTTCTGATGTTTTTGTCTGGCTTGTGTTGTTGCGTTCTCGTACCCAGTACGTTGGCCTTTCACTTGATTTACTCGTACCCTTTCAACTGCGATTATTTTTGTTCTTGTTTTTTTCTCTGACTCACAGTCTTGTGGCCTCAGAAATTGGCAATCTCTCTAGGATACAAGGAATCAGGGCGGACACTGGATGACATGTTGCACCTAATATAGTTGGGTTGGGTAGAAGCACTAGTAACAGCTTAGTGTGAAGACTACACACACGTATATATATGTATATACCATCTCTCTTCCTCCCCCCCGACTCGCCACTCGCTGTCTCTGCTGCTGCTATATACGATGATGACCAGCACCTCAAAGTCAGCTGTGTGCTAGCCGAGGACCCCAGGGCTTGGCACTCGTCGTCGCTGGCGCCCCTTACGTGTGAGTGTGTGCAATTAACCTCGACCTTGGGGGGAAAAAATTGGTGTCATCCTTTCTCAGGCACGACTTGTGCCGTTTTTTTTTTTTTTTTTCAGAAGTATATCTATAAATAAACGCGTCCGTTCGGCCTGGTCGGCGTTGATCTCCCGGTTGCTTGCCGGGTGGCCACTAATAACTTATTTCACGCTTTCGGCCTTTTCAAGCGTTTCGAGGGCATTTGCCCTTTCAAGCGTTTCGAGGGCATTTGCTTTTTTTTTATGTCGTGTTGTGTTCTCTCGTTCTCGCCCGGTGGCCTACTTACACGAGTATATTGCTGGTATGAAGACGAGGTATGAACGCCTGCTGTTGCTGCTGCTGTTGTGAAGGTGTCCGGAGGCAGCAGTTTAGGCCTGTGACGGACGGACGGCGTTCTTGACTCGGTTTATTGGGTCTGTCTACGGTAGCGTGAGGGCTCCGAACGGTTTGGCTGGGCGTTGCGGTCTCCTGGCGTGTTCCGCTTGAAAATTTCGCCGGCTTGGAGCTTTACTCTGCATGTTTTTGTTTTGTTCAGTACAACAGACGCCTGTATACCAGGTATCATACCTGGTATGCAGGGGAAAATGCCGCTGCCGCGCCAGGTTTTGGGGAAACGGTTCAGGGCGGTTACAAGTTATGAGCCTTGATTCAACGAACGTAGCATGCTGTGGTATGTCCTGTCTCCCCCGGCCATTCTGCCTTGCACCTTTAAAAGATACATCATTAGTATCAACATCGATATTAATGTAACACACCCGTGCTGTTGTGGCGCGTGTCCGTGCGGTCAAGAGTAAATGGTGTCGGCCGTCTGGTTTCGGCGAGTGTCATCGGATCTACGCGCCTGCAGCAGTACATGACCGACCTACTGTAATTCGAACCAAGGCACGAGTGGAGTTGTCGCAATGTGTCTACTCTAGCAAATGTATCAAATCCCTTTTGGCACCCCCCCCCCCCGAGATATAACAGCGGCTTAATCAATGATAAGTTTGGTGTTGTCAACGAACGGTCTAGGGAGCAGCATGAGGGCCTATTACGGGGGACCGCAGTACGCCCGTGCCGTGCGGCTCGTTACATTCAACGAGTGTAACCCCGGGACACCAACCATTGCATCACCCCCCAAATCACGCAGAGGCCATTGTTGATGTAACCTGTCAGTTTTTCATCGTCAATTTTCCTCCCCCTGAGGTCCTTGGAGAGGGTTGATAGCTATATATTGCCCTGGGGATGGATGAATGCGTTGGTGTGTTTTGTGTCACCATTTATTTATTTATTCATTCATTTGATATTTTTCGTGCGTTTAGGTCAGGCACGTGCGGCGAACGGACGCGGGGTGGCGCTGCTCCAGCAGAGGATCACCGAGTGCCTGCAGAAGCTTCAGCGACACGCGGTAAGACTGAACGAATCACAGTAATGGCGGTCCTACGATAGAGGTGGCACATTTCCGCTGAAACGTTTTTCTGGATGACGGGGCTCCTTAACCCATAATCGTCGCAACGCCAATCTCGTTTCGAAAAATAGCGTTTTCGTATACTCGGGTAAATGGGATTATTCCACGGAATGCAATTTGACTTTTGCCGAAGTCAGTTTTGGGGTGAGGTATCGAGCTCCTTAACCCTTTTAGAACCGCAGTCCCATATCTGGGGACAAACCAGTCAAATTTCAAGTAGTTTGTCCCCAAAACGGGACTGCGGTTCTAAAGGGGTTAAGTGAGGAGCCTCAGAAAATACATATATCGTAGAACGCCTCTATAAAATCGTAGTATTGGATTTACATGCTCGTATATATATGAAGTTTATATAATACGTTCGAAAACAGAAAGACGGGGCGCGGAGCACCACCTCCGCCCCCTCCGATGCTTGTCGAAACTCGTCGACGGCCAGAGCTACACGCCTGTACGATATCATACGAGCATACAATCGTGCAGGGAAAGCGCAACCTGGCAACATCAAAGAAAACAGAACATATCAGGTAGGGTTGTTGCTTCCCTTTTCGCGGCTCTGGAGCTCTCATCACTACTGTTGCGTCGGCTCGCTACGTGCGCTCTTAAAGCAGAGGCAAGTGTCCGGTCTCTTATCCTCTCGGTCGAGCTCTCTGTTGCCCCCCCCCCCTCCGTCTCGAAGGGGATGCGTGGTCAATGGTCAAATGACGAAGGCAAGCAACAAATGAGTACGCCCCCCCCCTTCCCTCCGACGACGATGCTGTAAAACACGCCTCTTACTGCTTGAGCTAGACAACCAGAGTACCGTTTGCGGTTTTTTTTTTTTTTTTTGGCGCTCGCCACGGCTGGCGGTCCAGTGGGCTCTTTTGTACGGGGCGGGAGAACCTTAACTCCGTACAAGGCGAACGAACGATCGTGTGTATGCGCCATGGTAAGACACCCACGGGGCAGTTATATTCTGTACCTATTGCTGCCTCTGAAAGATAAAACAAATCACTTCGTTCGAAGCTGTCACCCATACGCAAGCCCGCTTCTCAAGCGGTCCTTCGCAAAATGCAACCCACCCTTCATAGGACTCGCCCAACGCCTCACGGCGCTTCGCGCTTGGTGCAAGCAATGTCTGCCTGGTCGGTGAAAACCCGACGTGCTCCGTCCGTGCATTTTATGGATGCGAGGGTCTTATCAGATGGTCATGCGACTACGGCCATGCATGACATGAATGCCCCCCCTTTCCTCTCTTCCCGCCCCCCCTCGCCCCCCCCTGCGCACGCCTTCTTCGTTCTTCGTATGTACCGATTTGTATTTTTCTTGCGCTGATGTGGCGGTCGCCCCAATCTTTTCCCGCCGCCCTCCCTCTCGACCTTAACGCACGAACGAACGAACGTACGGTGTACCCATCGCAGGACTCGGTGCGGGTGTTCGCCGACCAGAATGCCTCCTTCTCGCAAGAGCTTCGCCTCTGCGGGCTGGAAACCCGCGCCGACCAGAGGCGCCAACTGTAAGTCGGCGCGTTGGTTACCCCCAATTTTAGATGGTAGAACAACGCCGTCGTTTGATAGTTCTCGGGTCAACCAAATAGCACAGGGGTTGCATCGCTACTTGTGCGGTCACCTTGCTACCGCCACCGCCCTGTGTCTGGCCGTCTGCCCCCCTCCCGCCCTGACCCCCGAGCCGCCGTCCCTTCTGCCTCGACCTTACGGCGCGGCTTGCTTGTTCTGCGCGTGCGCATTCCTAATTGGAATGGCGCTCCTTATCCTCTCAGGGCTGAGACCGAGTCGGTGCTTGCCAACAGGCTTTCCAAGTTCCTGGGAGGCTGCGACAGCTTTTACGATGAGCCGCCCCTGCCCCTGGCGGTACGATTCGCGGAGGAAGCCGCGGCCGCCACCGTCGCCAAGGCAGGGAAGGCGCCGCCAGCGCCAACACCGCGACAAAACGCCTCCTCGGAGGCGATAATGTCCCGTCCAGGCAGCGAAGAAAATTCCGGCGCAGGTGCGGAACGTCCCGCCGACGGCCCCGGAGGAAGCCGCAAGCGCCCTTGTCCGGGAGGGCTCCCCGGAAGCCACGCACTCCGCGTTTGTTACAGGACAAAGGAGGGCGAGGGCGCGGGGCTCGTTGGCGCCGATCGGCGAGAGGGTCGTGCCTCGGCCAGACGCGGCGACTGCGCAAGCTCGCTCGGCGTGAACCGGAATACCCGGGAGCCGGATTGTTTCGGAGGAAATGGCGAGCGAGGTCAGCGAAACGGTGCTGCCGCCGCCCCCGCCGTCACCGCCGCCGCAGGTGAATCGCCGACCGACGAAGCCGGCAAACAGCTCGTCGAGGACGGCGGCAGCAACGACGGATTTGCGGCGCCCTCGTTCCTCACGCCCCCTGTGATTGCGATTGCGGACGGCGGCGGCCCCTCTCGCGAGTTGGGAGATAACGGCAGTGGCAGCGGTGGCGGCGGCGGCGGCAGCAATGGTATGACGGGCCGTGCTGCCAGATCTACCCCCCTCAGCGCCTCTTCTTGCTACTCGGCAAGCTCCACGCCCACAACCGACTCGTCATCGCCGGCGTTAGCCGTCGCCTCCCCCTCGGTGAAAGCACCGTGGAGGCCCGACGGGCACGGTCAGTCGGGGTCCGCGGTCGCCCCTCCCCCCCCCGGCGGCGGCGGCGGCGGCGGCTGTGGCGGTGGTGGAAGAAAGCGCGCTAGAGGTGGCGGTAGCTGCTCGCTGGTGGAGGGGGGCGGGGGGGTTTCGCGGGACGAAAATCGCCACCACTCCTCGTGCTCTTCCCTGGCGCCGACACCGCCCTCGACCGCCGGAGACGGGCTGTCGCCGCCGACTCCTTCCACCCAAGAGGGGTCCTCGCCAGACCCTGAAGGAGGTGATGGCGACACCTCTGCCTCCGCCGCCGCCACGTCTTCGGCGGTGGGCGGTGTCTACGGTAACGGCGTCCTCCGCGGCAAGGAGAGAGACCTGGACGTAGAGGTAGTCGGGAACGGCGGGGGGGGGAGCGCGGGGGCCGCTTCGGGTGCACGCCGTCGGGCCGGACGGGCTCCCTCCTACGGAGGAGCCGCCCCTGAGGACGCGACGGAGTCCCCCGCTGCTGGTTCAAGGTCAAGGTCGAGGCGGGGCTCGGATGTTTCAACCTTCGTGCTTCGTGGGCCGACGGCGGAGGTTGTCAATCGAAGCACGGCTGGCTGGCAGTCTTGTGCGAGGGGTCAGCCGCCGGCGGCAGCTGCGGCGGCGGGGCAGCCGCGAGGGGCGCGGCCAGCGTGTACCGGTGGGGCCGGCGAGGAGGGGGAGGAGGCGAGGCGGCAGGCGGCGGGTGGTAGCGGGGCAGGGGACGTCGAAGAGGGCAAGGAGGGGGAGGAGGAGGACGAGTCTGACGGTGACCGCGCCGACACTGGGGATACGATCGTGGAGAGCGTCCTTGTGGTACCCTCGGCGGCGGCACTGGCGGCAGCGGCTGCAGCTCAATCGGGCGCGAGGACGCCGGCGGGGGAGGTGGATCCGAAAACGAACCGAAGCCGCAGGCGGCGTTCGAGAGAAGAAGCCGGAACAGTAGAAGACAGCCGGGCGCGAGCGACGCGAGGGGATGGGGCCGGCAGGAACCGCGCGCGTGGGTACGGCCGGAGGCAGGCTAAGGTTGAACCTTCCCACGAGTCAGAGGAATCGGAGGGGGCGTTGTCGTGGTCGGTGGCTCAGGAACAGGGTGGTGGGGGTGTAAAGCTTGAGGCGAGTGACACGGTCGAGACAGTTGCGAGGCGCAGGCTTCGGTAGTACGGCATATGTGCTCGCGCCGCATTTAATGGGGCGAGTATACGCATCGCGACCTGTTTAGCGAAGGAGATTTATCGACATTTTTATGGCGAGCAGCAACAGCAGCAGCAGCAGCAGCATCAGCAGTGCCCATGGAGACGAGACGCGTGCTTCAATACTCCACTTGGTTTATGTATGTATGTGCTTTATTTTTCACATATTTATTTACCGTGGGAGTGCGTGCGTGCGTGCATGCTCCCCGTACTGACGGGACTGTTTTTCAATGAGTATTAGGGGATGTGTTGGCGTGGTTGGTGCGTATGTACGAGAGTGGCATAACGCCATGACCCTTGTAGTGGCGCCCGCCCACCTTGGTTCACGAGGATAAGAGGGCGAGGTGTTGGAAAATAGTACCAAGTATGATGTTTTTTCTGTTTTTTTTTGTTTTTTTTCTGTAGAGTAGCGCCAACGATATTATGCGTTGCCGTGCTGTTCCCCGGAAATACCGGTTTTTACTCTGAAGGTTGAACGCTCGGACGAGGAGGTCCCGCCACGGAAATAAAAGGAATGTTTACCTATGCGATCTGTGTTATACAGTAAATAGTACCTGGTACACTTTTACGTACGTAGTGGTAAAGAGATGATTACGTCGTTTTGAAACTTCAAAAATAAGTAGGTATGTTTTGGTATGTACGTATGCCCCGCGAAAAAAAAAAGGCTCTTTGTCCCGAGCGGCGCCACCTCACCTCCCGCGGCCGCGCGACAGCGCCACTGCCACGCCACACAGCAACCTTCGGTGTCCCCGGCGAAGGAACGGACGCGGCGCCGTCCAACAACTTGGCCATAGCGAAGGGGCGGGGGGGGGAGTGGAGAGGTTGGTTGTGCCCTCGAGGGTGTTTTTTTTTGTTATTTTTTTTGTTTTATTTTGTTTGTACGTTATATTTTTTCTAGTTTTTTTTGGCTTGTTGATGGAGTTTTTGTGATGGTGCACTGTTGTATTGCAGCGACGGGGAAAGGATAGGGGGGTACGAGGGTAGGTGGGTGCGTGCGCGAATGCGTTGGTGTGTGTGAGAGGGTGGAATTGTTAAGGCATACGAGCCGTGGCGCGGTATACCTTCCCTGTGGCGTGATGTAGCAGTATCCCCTGTGGCGTGATGTAGCAGTAGTTGCATGATACTACAAAGTATGAAGGTATACGGGCACCAGGTAGGTATTGAGAGCACCAAGCCCAAACGGTCCTCGCGCTTCCGCCCACAACGGTACCATGTACTGCAAAAAACCAAGGCACGTTTACCAGGTACGCGCGTAATATGATACGATTGATATGAGTACATCAGCAGTTGTGGTACTACATACTGTAGGTATGGTAGTAGTACTCCTGCAGATCGCAGAATGCAGGGTACCCTCTGCTCGCTGTATCACCAACGGTACTATGTATGAACTATTATATCCGACCAACGGTACTTTGGAGGAGAGAGAAGTTACAAAGTGATTTTTTATTATTTTTTTTGTACCCGCGAGCGAGACTAAGGGATTCAGTCCAGGCCTACCGTCAACCCAGGCCGGAATACCACTACTACAAAACAGTTGTGGCAACAAAGAGCGGAGGTTAAGACACGTGACACAAAAAATAATGGTCGCAAAAAACCGCTTCGATAGTTTCCCATGGGCGATCCCCACGGGTCTTCGGCACAAGCAGACAGCAATAAAACTCCAAGGGGGGGGGGGGGAGGGCGGGGAAATTACGCCTACTGCGAATGTCCAAGCACCCTCCCCCCTCGCGATAACAACGCCATTGGTGCATGTGACTTCACTCTGGGACAGATTGCCGATTCCCACTGTATATGGTGTGATCTACGAGTAGATATTTCAAGGCAGATCCATTCCCGAGCTTGTCTTGTCGTAAGGATCAGCTCATGGTTCCGGGGGGGGGGGGGGAAACCCGCGTAACCCGCGTCATCATCAGTAGTAGTAGCACATGTTCCCGGGGTTGAAAAAGTGCGCAGATCCTGCGTCACCTCCCACAACGAGAGGATCTACATGATCCATCTGTGGCTAGATAGATCATGATCTGTGTGTCAGAGGTGCGGAATGTTTTTACACCATCGATCGGTTTCGTTCGTGATTCAAAACACCGCTTTGTGATTTTTGCCCGAGGGGTCTCTGCAAAGTACCCACCAACACGACCGCACAAGATTTGCTGTGGTAAGACACCCTAAACGCAAAAAAAAACAAAAACAAAGAAAGAACAGTACAGTCGTACAGCAGCAGGCTTTTAATTTCACCGTGGGTTGACCGAAACCACTTTCCACAGTTGAATTGGTATGTTCTTGCCTTCCGTGGCGGCACGAGATCGCCACCTACAAGCGACACCTGACTTTTTCCACTCCGAGGGGTGAACCTAGCCCTGCTGCTTGCCGCCAGCTCAGCGGAGCTTAACGCTTATTCGGAGATACTCGGTGACTGGCCAAATACGGATGATTCGGGATTCGGGATGCTTCCTGGGTCAACACACACACGTTTGCAACCTCTGTTCCCACTTGGACGTGAACCCTCCAACTTGACCCAGGGTACATGAATTAGCAGCCGGCAGGACAACCCACCAAGCACCCTGATTCTATCCCACGCCGAAACAATTACAGGGGCCGAGGCCACCCACAGCCAGGCAAAACAAATCGCGAACAAGTGGCAATCTACCTATACCCTCCGCCAGCTGCTGCCGCCGCCATCTCCGCATGCCAACTGATGCAGCTACCCAAAATCCTGCTAGAGCACTCAACAAACATACTGCGAGGGAAAAAACCTCCAAATATTATTGACCGAGCATTTTGCGGAAGGCGTTCTTCTCCTCGTCGGAGCCGGCCTGGGCCTGCGCGATCAGCATCGCGCGGTTGTCGTGGAGGGTGATGACGTGGCCCGTCTGCAGGTCCTGCACGCAAAGGTACACCCACTCCCCCGACGCCATCTTGTTGGACACCTGAGGGACGAACAGGCACACGCAAGCGGCGGGCAGGAGAAAATAGGTCACTCACGTACCATCACTACCGTGCACCGGACAAAGAGGCCTCTGGCTTCCCGCTGCACTGGACCAAAGCGCCCTTCGGGTTCCGCGTCGCACCAACGTAATAAAAGCCTTCAGTGAGCTGGCGCTCTTCACGTTGACGGCTATATATAAACTGTCGTTCGCCCTTTTAGGACCCCAGTCCCGTCTTGGGGACAAACTACTTGTAATTTGAGTGTTTTGTCCCCACTTATGGGAGTGCGGTTCTAAAAGGGTCAAGCCGTATTTCGTGGTGTGCGAAGACCCAACGCAACATTGCTCTGCGCGCGCCATGTCGATAACGAAGCCGAGATACGTATAATACGGGGGGCTGTATACACCAAGCCGAGATAGAAAATGTACCAGGCATACGACAGGTATACACGAAGTCGCGGCAATTGCATTTTTTTGCGTGATATTATACATATATATATATATGCAACAAGGTTTGAAACATCAAATCAAGAGAGCCAGCACCAAGCACCAGCTCTACACGCCCTTTGGGAGACCTCGATAGCGACCAGCACAATGGGTGATTAAACTTTGGTGGTTACCTCAATACATACCAAGTTTTAACCCAACTCTGCAGCAGTCAGTGGTGGACACCACTTCCGATACTTACCCAAGCGTCACCTAACTTTAGGCACGACCTCCGATTCTTACCCGGGTATCAGGTGTACACATCGACAAAAGACCCCTGGGTGTATAGATAGGAACACACTAAAATACGGACTTCAATCGTTACCAAAGTCTTACCCCGACTTCAGGTACCACTCCCTGTACTTACTCAAGGGTTACCCACCTTTAGGCGCGACCTCCGATACCAAAGGAGTACACCTACCAGTAAGTTTTACATGACTCTAGGTAACTACCTCAACTACTTGCCCAAGTTTAAGTACGGCCTCGAAACACCTTACGCGAAATGTGGGTATGCCCAGGTAGGCGGTCAGGTATGTAGTGAGTGACCCCACGTGTTTGGTCAACCACGTTACCTAATTCCTACTTTCGACGACACCTCCCGAGACGATTTAGATGGGAACACGCTAGGTCCGGCGCTAGGTACAGGCATGGGAAAGCATTCTCATCGTGATTCTCATCGTGAGCGTCCTCCCTCTGCCACAAGACACCTTCCACACGCGAGACAAACAACCCATCTCCGGGTGCAAAAAAAAACAAAAACAAGAAAAGCATCCGGGTATAGAGTAAGGTCGCGGATAGAAAGCGAAGGTAGTGGTGGAGGACCCCCCAACGGCATCGAGAGCGGGGGGCAGACCACAGAACACGGCAGAAAGTGCCGCTCTGCAAAGGCCATAATATATAATATCCTGCGCGAGAAAACAGCTTACTGGCGACAGAAAAAGTACGAGAGAGACCAGCTACCTCAACCCTGACTTCTATTAAAAAATTAGGTATGACCTGCGACACTTCCCCAACTTTACAGCAGGTATGACCTCCGACACTTACCTAAGCTGTGCCTTCAGGAAGTTCAGGTTACGATCTCCGATACACACCCTAATGCAAGTGATACCTTCGATACTTGACTACCAAGGCGAAATTTCCCTCGACTTTAGGTGCGACCTCCGATACGTACCTACAGCAGCTTCGAGTACGACCTGCAATACTCAGCCTAATGTTTCTTCCATCTTCAGCTGCAGTACGACCTCCGATACTTACCTACCATAATAAGTCGTACCTAGCTTTAGGTACGACCTCCGATGCATATCATACCCCAAGCTTTAGTAGATACGCTAGGCAAGACCTCGAAAACGCCCCCCAAGGTGCAGGCATACCTTTTACCTATGAACAGCACAACCTTTGAGGGCCCCCAGTCACGCAGTGATCGTTGCTATAAAAAGGAAATACCATCGTCACTTTTTCCCTTCAATCTTCCCCTCTGAAGTCTCAGAGGGTTAACTTAAACCCTTTGAGCACTGCAGTCCCGTTTTTGGGACAAAGTACTTACAGTAGAATTTTAGTGGTTTGTCCCCTAGACGGGGCTGCGGTCCTAAAAGGGGCGACCCTTTCAGGGCAAACTGCAGTCCCGTGTTTCCCCCCCCTGATGTCCCAACAGGGTCAAATCACATCCCTTTTCAACCCTTTTAGGACGGCAGTCCCGTTTTGGGGGGCAAACTACTGAGAAATTGAGTGATTGTCCCCCGAACGGGACTGCGGTGCTGCAAGGGATATAGAGCCCCATTTTAGAACTGCACTTACGTTTCGGGGACAAAGTACTTGGGACTAAACTGGACTCTCGATTTTTGGCAGAGCATATCTGTGCGCAGCAACTGGGCTCGTATAAAAGAACGGTCGGGAGTCAAAAGGGCGGCCTCTATGGTTGATCTGCAACGTGCAGCAAAGCCGTTGGTGACAGTAGTCCATGGCACCCGCCGAGACAGCTTCTGTACGAACAACGTACAGACACCACTCGACCACTCTTTTCTTCTTCTTTTTCTTTTTCGAGCACCTGACACCCTTCGGCAGTCAGGATGCGACAGAAAACAAAAAAAAATGTGTGAAAAAAAAAAGGCGCTGCTGTACGTACGATACAGGCACGGCTCTGCGTCTTTCAAGCACACGGCGCCCTCCAGCCGCAGTACAATAGGATGCGACAAAACAAAACAAAAAGCGCGTAAAAAAACGCGCCCGAGGCTTGGAGGAGCAGGTCCCGTCGCAGGCCAAGGGAGAGAGAGCCGCAGCAAAGGTCACCATGCCGTAACTCGACAGAGGGCTACGCACGTACCTGGTATAGACTATATATAGACCAGTTTCAGCAAGGGGGTGTACTCGATAGGAGATATGTACTCGATCTCATGCATGGCCGTAGTCGTATGACCATAGACCCTCGCATCCCTACAACGCCGGGGCGGAGCATTTCGGGTTTTCACCGGCCAGGCAGACATTGCTTGCACCAAGCGCGAAGCGCCGTGAGGTGTCTGGCGAGTCGCATGAAGGGTGAGCTGCATCCTACTAAGAACCGCTTTTGTGGCGGACTTGCATATGGATGACAGCTTCAATGATTCGATTTAATTTCCGGTGTAGGCATTTCCACAGACAGCAATGGGAGTACTATGTAACTGCCTCTTGGGTGCCTTACCTTGAACACTACGTGATACGATCATCCCCAATTGTGCGGAGAAAAAGGTTCTTTACCTCGCACAAATGATCTAACTCGACAACCAGCTGTGGGCGACCGCCAAAAAAAAAAAAAAAAAAAAAACGGTACCCTGGTTGTCTAGCTCACGTAGTGAGCGGCATGTTAGTTTCAGCAAGGGGCGGGGGGCAAAAAACAGCAACGTCCGGCGGGGCAAGGAGGTCAGGAGACGGCACTTTCACCTCTTGACTGACGGCATTTTTCCAAAATAAAAATCCCCTTGATCGTCGCTAAATACTACCAGTACCTGGTAGGTTTTAGTGTGGAATACTCGGATCCACACGGCTGACCGTTGCGCGCGCGCTTTTCCTAGACTGACCGTCTCCAGGCCTCTTCGTCCAAGGGGGAAAAAAAAAATCGAAAAAAAAAACGGTCTGGAGGAGAAACAGACGTAAAAAAATAAAACTGTGATATCTCCATACGTTACCCGCCCCCAAGAGAGTCTTCATTTTTTTCTTCTCTCTTGACCCCTTTAGAACCGCAGTCCCGTTGTGGGGACAAACCACTCAAATTTCAAGTAGTTTGTCCCCAAAACGGGACTGCGGTTCTAAAAGGGTTAAGGATGGTAAAAAAAACGAAGAACATTTTTTATTTTGGGGGGGGGGGTGTACTCATTATCATGCATGGCCGTAGTCGTATGACCGTAGACCCTGGCATCCCTACAATGTCGGGCACGACGGGTTTTCACCGACCAGGCAGACATTGCTTGCACCAAGCGCGACGCGCCGTGAGGCGTTCGGCGAGTCGCATGAAGGGTGAGCTGCATCTCTACTATGAACCGCTTGTGAGACGAACTTGCACATGGATGGAAGCTTTCCAAGTGCGATTAATCCATTTCGTACACGGTACATCATACAATCCCCCCCCCGGAACGTTTTCCGTTTTTTTTTGTGTTGATGAAAGTGGTCTAATGGGCATCGGAAAACACAAACATCCTATATTGTCGAGGTACGTGCGATCGAAGTACCACACGCAGCCATCAACGACGAGTTTCGAAAAAATCCTCGATCTCGCAGATGTTTTTTCATTTACCAAGTACATACTAGTAGTGGTGTTGGATATCCATGTCGGAATCGAGTTAGACACGATACATACCGATAAACAAAAAAAAAACACCCAGTCGACACGATTTCGACCTTTTGATACATCCAAGCTGTTCGTTTAGCGTCAGCATAAAAACCCACGGGGATACCAGGGGATAGAAGGCAATGCGCGTTCGATATTTCGATATATCGGAACGTTCGATACGATATCCAACGCCACTATCGAAAGCTCGATATCCCGACATATCGGAAGTTTGATATATCGATCCACTCGATACGATATCCAACACATATTATCGAAATTTCGATGTTTCGAGATATCGGAAACTATCGATATGATACCCAACACTATCGGAAGTTCCATATATCGATCCACTCGATACGATATCCAACACATATTATCGAAATTTCGATGTTTCGAGATATCGGAAACTATCGATATGATACCCAACACTAATTGTACATACCTCGGCGTACGCCATCCCGTGGCCGTGGGGCCCCTCTACATTGAAGCGAATCCTGGACCGCTTGCTGTTGTCGACCGGATCCTCGTGCTCTACGTGCTCCACGAAATTCCGCCGTCCCTCGCGGTGGCGGTTGTTGTCGCGGCCGTACACCTTCAGCGGAGTTCCGAAGTGGTTGGCGGTCTGCAGCGCGGGGGGGGGGGGGGGGGGGGGACGGCGCGGCACGGCACGCACAGGCGGGCGAGGGTCGCACGGCGGGAGGGTTGGGGTCAAAAAGATACGTTGTGCACCAGGCAGGGTATATGTTTGTTCTCCCAGTCCAGAGTGAGTGGAGCCTGTTCGGTGAGCACGGACTATTAATAGATTGTCGGCGATGAGTTAATCATTTGAGAGCAAACAGCAACAGCAACAGCAACAGCAACAGCAACAGCAACAGCAACAGCAACAACAGCAACGACAACAACAACAACAACAACAACAACAACAACAACAACAACAACAACAACAACAACAACAACAACAACAATAACTTTTTTTCCTCTTCTTTTTTTTTATCCTCCGGCGGATTGGTACAAAACAAAGCTCACCACACTTCCACGTTCCCGTGTCGTGTGCCAATTTAACCTATAGCTTCCGTAACAACAGCAACAGCAACATGTTTAGCCTCTACTGGATGCCAACGAGTAGAAAGAACGGTTTAACGTGAACAACACACGCCAACGCATCTCTCGGCCAACACCCAAAAAAGGAAAGAAAAAAACGTTCAAATACTTCGAAGTATGTCTATTATCGAGCACGCGTACACATGTCACATGTACAAGGAAGTTCGATCTAAAGATTGTGTTCACCACATCATTTACCCTTTTCAGCGACATTCTGTTCATTCAGGCCGTGGTCATAGTCTACAGATGGTGTTGTCTTGCCATATATGCCCCCCCTGGAAATAGAAAAATACACCATTACGGGGGACCATAGTAAATAGGACCAAATGTTGATAGTAAAAATAACTAAATATATAGGTTTTTGTGTACACCATAGGTCCTGTTTAATATGGTCCCACGCGCAGTGCAGCGCACCAGGCGCGTCTCTTCGCGGCGCCAGACCACAACAACAGCAGTTGGTCTCGGCGTTTGTTCGAAGAATCTCTGCCGGCACAATAAATCTGATCTTCTCGCAGGGGCGTTTCTCAGGACACGTATATGGTTAGTTTCTTGCCAAAATAGCGAGTTTATGGAAAATTGAACTTGGAAAAATAGCGAAAAAGTTGCAAAGTTTTTTTGGATATTGCCGTTCTGCTTCGTTGGCAAGTTCATAAAAGTGATGTTTACTATTTTATTTGCTATCTTAGCCCAATAACGCCAACACAAGTTTGTACAAACGAGACCACACCACGACGCCCCACGCTAGACTCGCTCTAACTTGTGTAATTGAGGGAGATACGGAGGATACATGGTGGCATTGACAACAGCGATGGTAGAGGGCTGGCGACACTGGCCGTGAGCCCCGTGTGGATGCGACATGGGTGTCGTTTTGTGCGGGTCCCGAAAAAGAATCGCCAACAGCAGCCCCCCCAGCTTTTCCCAGGGGACTTTGGCCGGGCTGGAAGGACTGCCGACCTCTGAGACACATGGGCTGTGACTGGAGTCCTTTTCTGCGGCAGCATCTCTCCATAGAGGCGTCCTCGGTGGCTTAGTAGATGGCCCGCGTGCCTACTAAGATCAATTCCGTGGGTTCGAGTCTCGCCGAGTGCATACTCGTAAGGACTTTTTTATGCATCAACGTTGATTAGCGGAAAGCGCGGAAGCGTGAGCTAGCTATATTCGATGAAAATCGACGAGCAGTGGAAATGCTGAACCCTGTGCGCGACAAAAAATGAAGGCACGTACCGGGGGGGAGAAGGGACGACACCAGTGACCACGGCTTGTCTAGAATAAGACCGCTGAGGGTAAAACCTCCTACTAGTTAAGCTGGAAAGCGAAAGTGATGATCAAAATATATACTTTTTATACGAGCGTCGGCGTGGCGTCGGCTACCTGCTGCTGCTGGGTAAATATTTAACGTCACGGGCCAGCTCACGCGGACTTTAATGGCGCGCCGCGCAACGTATATACAACCCCTGTTCTGGCAGGCACTGGAGTCATTCCCATTGACAAATGCCAACTTTTATGAGAGTCCTCGGCAGACATCGATCGACCAAACCAAGGACATCGTCATGAAATCTGAACGTAATGAGCTGGTTAAGGTCTCCGACCTACCCTAGGCGTCTGATAAAATAACATTTTGGCGCTGGTCTGTATAAGACAGACGACAAAAAATCTCGACACCTCTCCGATGGCAAGAAATTGACTATTTTTCAGGTTTGACATCGATCGACAAACCCAACGATTACGCCACGAACTCTGAATGAAGCGCGCTTATTAGAGGCTCCGACCCACTCTATTAATAGTATCACAGTTCTGACACTTCGGTCGATGATAAGTGGCGTGGGTGGGCCTGGCGTCTACTAAAAACATATTTGGTAGCTGATGTGTAGAAAACAGACGACCAAAACTCTCGATCCCTCTCCGTTGGCACAAAACAGAACTTTTTGAAAAGTTTTGACGAAGAGCGTAGGACGCCGCGGCCAACCTCTAGCCCCCTAGATCACGGATGCCAATGAAACCTCCGAGGCCATCATTTTCACTCATTGGTCTTGCGCGGTACGGAGCTCGTTGACCATGGGTGGACTACATGTCGAGATCGAAGGTCAATCGTCGTGTGACTGTGGGTGTGCGAGCTGCGAGCTGAGTCTTTCTTCACCTTGTTTGTGTGCGGCGTGATTTCGCGTGGTTCCCGTGGTTCCCGTCAATACAGCGATTTTATTGGAAGATGGCTCCCGTCGTTCGCGTTACTTCGTTACTTCAGACATTTGATTGGACGATCGCAGGCGTCAACTGCCCCGTGTTATTTTACACTCGCCCTGCTGCTGCTGAAAGGGGGTTTGAATAAAATCTGAGGGCGTTATGATGCCATCGTTTGCCAAATAATGCCAAATATACAGTGATTCACGATAGAAGGTTTTGGCAACTTTTTGGCTGGTTTAGGAAATATCGACTTGCCAATTTCGCATTTTTGTTGCTATTTCATTCGGTCGTGAGAAACGACCTTCATATACGTGTAGGAGGAAGACTGTGTTGTTTCGATTTTCGAAACTTCACTGCTTAAAAAGCGATCGGGTAAAAATCTGAACCGCGTAGGAAACAGCCACTTGGTACGATATACTATGTTGTACCAGGTACGGCGGCAGTACGCGGAGTAGATAGGAAGCCTGCTCATGATGGATGATGCTCTTTCAAAAATTGCGATACCCCCAGGAGTTCAAGTCACCGCCATCCCGAAGGGAAGCCTTGTCTCAGGTACCAGGTACAGCATACGTGAATACCTGTCCTTACTTGAGGCACGCATGCGTATGCACATACCAGGTACCAGGTACCTATTTGTTGTCTGGTCGTTAGCAACTCACATCGGGGTCGGACTGAAACGCATCGTGGGCCCTCGACATCATGGACTGGGGCGCCATGTGGCTGGGCATGAGCTCCGTCACGGTGGCGGTAATGGCCGCCCCGACCAGGCCCAAGAGGCACATCCCCGCCACCATCTTGACTGGGCCGATCCGCTCCTCGTCGGGCTCCGGCTCGTAGTCGGCGTCGTCATACTCATCCTCTTCCTGGTTCCCCCCCTTTTCCTTGCTCGCCCCCTCGTCTTGCCCCGCCTCGTTGGCGGCACCCGATGCCTCGCCCCCGTTTCTTCCCTCCCCTGATCCGCCCCGGGCCTTGCTCGCCATACCCCGACTGTTGCTGTTATTGCTGCTGCTGCTGCTGCTGCTGCTGCTGCTGCCCACTACTGCTGCTGCTGCGGTCACCCCTCTCCATTGGTGCTGCGGCGCTGGTTGCCATCGGGAGTTGTTCTTGCTGCTGGCGGCAGACAGGGGAGATGGCTGCGGCCGTGTGAAAGGGAGCCCCGATGACGGCAACGAGGAGGAGGAGGAGGAGGAGGAGGAGGAAGATGCCGCACGAAGAGCATGGACATGCGGAGAAGACCGCCACCCGGCTCGAATCACGCCAGCTGGTGCTGGTGCTGCTGGTGCCGCAGTTCTCAGAGAATTGGACAAGAGGGTCGGGTGTCTCCTCGAGGCCAAGAGGAAGTTGCGGCTCCCCGATGTGCACAGGGAATTGGCCAGTGTGGGCATTTTGTGCTTCTTGTATTGTTTTCTTCAACTCTCTTGCCCCTTTCAGTCGGCACGCGGCGTACAACGGACCTCAAGCAGTGCAAGACCTCGACCTGCCTTGGCATCGGGCCATACACAGTGTCCCCGTACAATACATGCTTCTTGAATGTTTGTGAACTCCTCCCTTCCGCAATTTGATTTCTGCCACGAGCACTCCCATCACGACCATTCTCCACCTCCCACGCCGGCCTCGGCGTCAGCCCAAGCCATGAACGACGCCAATGGCGGGGAGCACCTCGCCGGCGAGTTCGACCTCTTCTGGGGCATGGGCCCGAGTAGGAGCAACAAAACTATCAGCACGCAACATGGCAATAGCAGCAACAGCAACAGCAACAAAGGCAGCAGCAGCCTTCTCGATGCCAGCAGTGGTGGTGGCGTTGGGAGCATGTCCTCGGCAGCCGACCGCGCCCTCAACCCGACACGCATGGGCGCGCTGTGGTCCCACGGCAGCAACTTGGAAGCGTACGGCCATCGACACCACGTGCACGCCCAGGCCGACGGGCTCATGGAGGGCGTCGTGGGACTGGCGTCGCCTCCGAGCTCCCACAGACAGGCCTGGCGACCCTCCCACGACCCCGTGAAGCGGGGGGGGGGGGAGGCGAGTGTCGCTTCGCCCTTGCAGCACGTGCAACCCCAACGCCCGCACGTCTCTGCCGACGCGGTCAGCCCACCGACAGCGCGCGTCGCGGCCGAGGCTCTGCCCAGCGGTGCCAGGAACGGTTTGGTGGAGTCCAAGCTCGAGGAACTCGCGGCTGCCATCACGTCGTCGGTACTCGGCAAGCTCGACCTCGGCGTGAGGGAGACCATCGTGGTGCAGCAGCAGCAGCAGCAGCAGCAGCAGCAGCAGCAGCAGCAACGGCAGCAAAGGGACGGCGTGCCCTCCTCTTACCCGTCCACCTCCACCTCCTCCTCTTCGTCCTCCTCCTTGTCCCCGGCGGCGCCGTCTCCCCTTGCCTACGTGCCCCACGAGGACTCCCAGAGGCGAGTGGCGGAGTCCGTGGCGGCGCCTCTGCGCGCGCAGCTCGCGTCGCTGCAGGACCAGGTGACAGAGCTCAAGGCCGCCCTCGAGCGCAGCAGCACCGCGGCGCAGGTGCCCGGGGAAGCCCCCAGGCAGCACCATCACCAACAACAGCAGCAGCAGCAGCAGCAGCAGCAGCACCCACAACAGTGCCAACAACAGCAGCCACAACAGCAGCCGCAGCAGCAGGGCAAACGCGCCCTGCGACCAGAAGGCATCGTGGGAGACAACGGTGACTCCCGTAAAGGAGCCTGGGGTGGCGGCGGCGGGGCGGGTGGAGGCGGGGCGGGTGGAGGCGGAGGCGGAGGAGGGGGCGGGGGCGCTGCCGGACTTGAGCAGGCCCTCGCCGCGCTCGCCCAGCGCACGGGGACGCTCGAGGGAAGGCACAAGCAGGTGCAGGCGAAGGTGGCCTTGCTGGACAACGCGTTCGGGTCCAAGGCGGCCGACTGGGCGCAAACCATCAAGCTGTGCATTTCCGAGCGGGACGCAGCGGCCACGGGGAGAGCGGCGGTGGCCGCTGCTACCGCCGCCACTACCACCACCGCTACCACCGCCCGCGCACGAGGCGGGGGGGCGGGAGCCCCGAAGGGAGGAAAGAAGACCTCGGGTGCCGATGCCATCCACGCGCAGCTGAAACAAGCGAGAGATGGCGGCGACGTTCTTGTGGGTGGCAGCAGCGGTGGCGACAGTGGCAGCATTGTCAACGGCGCTGGCGCCGCGGCACCTCAGCAGTCGCGCGAGGCGACCCCCGAGGCGGCGGCCGGGGGGGCGTCGGAATCTCACGCGGCCGGGAGCGGGAGCGGCTCGCAGCGAGGGGTGCGTGGAGCACCGACCGAGTCTTCGCTTCTTGGCGCGAAGAACGTTGGCGCGGGGGATCGTCCGTCCAAGGGACCGACCCACGCCAACCGATTGCCGCCACTGCCTTCAGTAGCAGCAGCAGCAACAACAACAACCCGCGGTGAGGACGAACGAAGCAGCGCTAAAGGTGGGAGCGGGAGGGGCGCAGCAGGGGCGGGGACGGGATCGTCGCCGTCCCAAACGGGCCAGGTAACGCCTCCGCCGGAAAAAAACGAATCTCGACAGGCTCAAGCCGCATCCGCGCCCACGGCCGCCGCCGCCGCCGGGATCGGCCGTTGCGCTGCGTGCGCGGAGACGGAGGAGCGCTGCGGCCGGCTGGAGGCGCGCGTTGCCGAGTCGGAGCAGGCCCTGCTCCTGCTGCGGGGCGAGGCGGTGTCAGCCGCAGCTAACGCCACCGCAGCTGTAGGTGCCGTAGAGGCTTTGGAAGCGGCGGCGGCAGCAGCGACGGCGAAAGAAGCGGCGGCGGAGAGCTGCAGGAGGGATGTGGACGCCTTGTCGGAAGCAGGGCGGCAGCGAAAAGCGGCAGCGGCGGTGGTGGCAGCCGCAGCGGGGGGGGGGAACTGGGCCTCGAAGGGCTCGCTGGAGAAGCTTGTGGGTGAGGTGAACAGACTGTCGGAGCGGACGAAGGATGGCGAAGACTCGGTGGCGTTTCTGGATCACGATCTGAAAGGCATTCGAGACGAGGTGCGTGGTGCGGTGCGATGCGTGCGGTGCGGCGCGAAGCTCTTCGGATAAGCATCGTGTGCTTGGCCGTTTATTCCAGGACGTTTTATTTTTTCAACGTAATGTGATTCTTTACCAGGTATTTCTTTATATTGCCCCCCAGCAGACACCTGTATTTGGTACCTGGTACACAATTGTTTGTAGATTGCTGCCCAGCAAATACACGGCAGTAGTAGTACTCTTTTGTAATCGATTGTAATCGTAGTGATACTAGCTTTCGGGAAGCGCGCCTGATGAACGACGCCCGTGGCGCAGCCCGCCGCTTCGATCAACATTGCTGGTGCTGGTGCTGCTGCTGCTGAAGGAGACGTCTCGTGCCCCCTCGCACGTTCGGCGCCACATATACCCCGAAGAGCCAAGATATGTTGCGTCTGTTTTTTACTGCCGTGGTACCTGCATACGTACCGTATTTCGTAGTTTCTTGGGAAACACAACATTCGTCACCGACGTGAGGTCGGCTGACGGAAACGTTTTTTTTTTTTTTTCCCGCCGCACGCCCTCAATAACAGTTACCTCCACATCGCGTACCGAGTACGTCCGAATAAGCGACACGCGACGAAAACTCCCTGGGAACTAATCCGTCGCCAGCAAAGAATGTAGGAAAACGCATCCGTCCAATTGTCATGTATGCTTGGCTACTCGTGGACTACTTACCGCACACTGTATTCATGTTTCGTCTTGAATTATTTTTGTGGGGGGAAAGAAACACAGTCGCTGCCACACTGCCACCACCATCGCCACCACCACTACCTCCCCTCCCACCGCCGCCACCACCACCACCACCAGCAAGAACAAGAACAATAGTAACCGCCGCGACCTTCCGTGTTCCACCCCACCTCCCTCCCTCCCAGCTGGCGCCCTTGTCGCGCGCCCTGTCGACGCTGAAGCGCCTCGTGGAAACGCACCTCAGAGAGAAGGAGCAGGCCACGGACATGCTTAAGGGCTACGTCACCACCATCACCAGAGAGGTGGGGCTGCGCGACTCACGAGTTGGGCTCACCGAGCGCCGGCCGCGCGTTTGAGCGGTTCCCGGCGGATGTACGTTACAAAGCGAGTGTACACCCTGGCACATATATTTGTGCCCCCAGGATTGGTTTCTCCCTCGGGCTAAGTTGTTGTTTTTCGTTGGTGCAAATTTTGGGGGGGGTTTTGCAGTCCGACAGATTGTGTTTCGACTACTCGTAGCAGCAGTGAAGGCTCGCAAGCGCATGCTGCGCGTAAAAACCCGCCCCAGATACAGTGCTGTAAATGCATCGCTTTGTTTTGCGGTGTCGTATATGAGCCGCTTATATGCGACCCCGGTGTCCTGTATGGGAAATGTTGACACCTGTGTCGTCTAAAGCATTTCTGTTTATGCATGTAACTTCAAGCATTCTGCCGGCAGTTTTACGGGAAAACCGGGAAATATCCTCGATCTCCCCTATTGCCGCCGAAGTCTTCACGCATCATTTTCCATGTTATCACACGTTCTTGACGTAAAAAATAACAGCCGAAGACAGTAAAGTAAGAACCTGTTTTGACCTTGAGGGTTTTTTGCCTTATTTTCTACACTCGTGTGTGTGCGTGCGTGCGTGCGTGCGCTGGGGTTAGTGTTTCGGTTTCGCTCTCGTATGTAGCAAGGTATACGGTATACCAGGTAGATGCTTTCGCACCGCTCGCGTGCCCTGAGGCATCTCTCGGTCGGGCATCGGAGGCGTGGAAAAAAATGCGCGGGTGTGTGTGCTTATGGTATGCGTGGCCGCAGTCGTATCACCAAAGACCCTCGCATCCCCCTACAATGCCGGGACGCAGCGAGTCAGGTTTTCGCCGATCCGGCAAGACAGTGCTTGCTTGCACCAAACTTTTGCGAAGCGCCGTCATGTGATGGGTGAGCCGCGTGGAGGGTGGGGTTTGTCCTACTGAAAACCGCTTTGTGAGGCGGACTTGCAGATGTATGACAGGTCCGAATGAATTTACGTGTTCACTGGTGTGGCGGGCGGGGGGAAGGCGCGTTTCTCCAAACACAAGACGTCAATATGCGACTACGTCATGGAAAGGACGCCACTACTACTGTGATGAGCCAGCTAGGAGTCCCACGCCGAATTTCTTCGGCGATCACTTCTCCCTACTGCCGTACAGCCCCCCCCCCCCCGCTACAACGCCTCTACTCGTATCGCCATTTTTGTGTCTCTGTTTTGCAGGTGGCCATGATCACCCGGCAGTACATTAACGGCCTGCTGGTGGTACCGGGGGGGAGAGGGGGCGCCGCGGCGGCGGCCGGGGGGCGTCTCGCCGTCGACAACGCTCCTGGCGGCGTTCCGCCTCTGGATGCTCCGCCGACGGTGGCGGCAACTCCGCCGACAGGTACGGCGACAACGGAATCGGCTTCGGTTCCAGCAACGCTAGCGATGATGGGGCCGGTCGGCACGGTGCCGGCGATGGGGGTGGGGGTGGGGGTCGGGGTGGGGGCGCCGGCCCTCGTTGTGAACAGCATCCCGCCCGAGGAGGAGGAGGAGGAGGAGGAGGAGGAAGATGATGATGGTGAAGGGGGGGGGGGGGCAACATCGATAAAAGAACGAGAACGCGAAAGACAAACAAGAACGTGAACGGGAACGAGATCGAGAACGAGAACGAGAGCAAGAACGGGAACGAGAAAGGGAGCGGGAACGAGAACGAGAACGAGAGCAAGAACGTGAACGAGAACGAGAACGGGAACGGGAACGAAAACGGGAACGGGAACGAGAACGGGAACGAGAAGGTGAACGGGAACGGGAACGGGAACGAGAACGAGAGCAAGAACGTGAACAAGAACGAGAACGGGAACGAGAACGGGAACGAGAACGAGAGCAAGAACGTGAACAAGAACGAGAACGGGAACGGGAACGGGAGCGAAAACGGGAACGAGAACGGGAACGAGAACGGGAACGGGAACGGGAATAGGAACGGAAACGAGAACGAGAACGAGAGCAAGAACGTGAACAAGAACGAGAACGGGAACGGGAACGGGAACGAAAACGGGAACGGGAACGAGAACGGGAACGAGAACGGGAACGGGAACGGGAACGAGAACGAGAACGAGTGCAAGAACGTGAACAAGAACGAGAACGGGAACGGGAACGAAAACGAAAACGGGAACGGGAACGAGAACGGGAACGAGAAGGTGAACGGGAACGGGAACGAGAACGAGAACGAGAACGAGAACGAGAACGAGAACGAGAACGAGAACGAGAACGATAGCAAGAACGTGAAGCGGGAACGAAAACCGGAACGAGACCGGAAACTGGAACGAGAACGAGAACGGGAACGGGAACGGGATCGAGAACGGGAACGAGGAGAGGGGGAGGAGGGAGGAGGGGGGCGTTCAGTGGCGGCGAGCTGCGACAGGGCGACTGACTGCGCACGAGGGGATGGGGGGGGAGGGACGGAGGGAGGAACGAGAACACGAATGGAGGGGGGGGAGAGGAAGAGGCGGAGGAGCCGGGGGGCGGGTGCCATTTAGTGGTGCTGTGAAAGCGCGACTACGCGGCAGGGCGGGAGACCGGGGGGGGGGGGGGGGGCGCTGGGGGAGGGGGGCGGGGGGGGGTATTTGGAGGAGATGAAAACAAGGCGGGTGTGATCGTGTAAGATGTACCAGTTATACTATTTACATTTTGGTCCTGGTGGGGTGCGTGTGGGTATGTTTTTTTGTTGCTGTTGATCATAACTGCCTTACTCAGGCCTGGAATGGTGGTGTAACGCCTTCACCCGTCGATCATATCACGATGTATCTATCTACAGCAGGGCATCTAGATCCCCAGCCTGCCGCTATGAGGTATATTATTGTGCAAGATCTGTGTAGTACAGATCTCTAGCGCACCCAAAAAAAGGCCACGTGCTACAGCAGTAGACCATTCAGGATTTGATTGTACGGCTCCCTCCCACTTTTGCCAACATGAGCTACTTAAGCGAATGTAGCCCGTACAGATCAGGGGTCTTATCTGCCCTGGAGGGCAGATGGCTAATCGATCTTCTGTCCGGTGTGTGAAGAAGCGCTTGGTACGGTAGAGGCTGCACTTTACCGACGAACCATTTTGTCACCAAGCGCGCTCCTATCCAGAGGAGCCCGTACCCCATACGTCGTTTCCTCTGATCTAAAATCTTGAAGGGTCGTTCGATGCACTGCCTATCTATATGCGTAACCTGTGCTCTTCACTGTGCGTCGGGCTGCTCGAGTGAAGAGCCTCAGAAAATTCTCGGAATATTCTCAGAAAAATCTCGGAAAAATCTCGGGAATTTCAGGTGCGATCCTTTTTGCCGTAGCACGCGTCCGGAGGGCACATGCGTTTTTGTTGTCGTCAGCGAAGTTGCGCTTGCTTCATCAAGTGGAAGCCCGGCCAGTGGTAGGGCGGCGACGGCTGTGTTGTTCTTCCTTTTGTTTTCTTGTTTAGTTATTTATTTTGGGGCACCAGCAGGTCTATTAGACGAAATTACAGTAGCTCATCGCGAAAAACGCCTGATTCTTAGTTTTTTGTCTTTTGTTTTCTAGCGTCGTGGGTCTTGTGGAAAATGATACACCACTCTGTCCAGGAATGTAGTGATTATTGGGGTATTCCTATTGATACCTGAGCGTATTTTTCTCTGTTGTTTCTGGACACGAGTGAGATTTATGTACTGTGGACAAAACGTTTTTTTTTTTTCCCTGTTTTTGTTTCTGTTTTTCCACCCCCCCCCCCCCCCCCCAACCTAGCGTTCGTGTGGAGTGGTTTGTTTGTTTGTTTGTTGGGGCGTGTTTAGACCCCCAAAACCAAGAGATTTTTCCCCCCTATACGTCAGTAGTGGCCCCTCTATAGTGCCGGCTGGGTTCATGGTGCCGACTGCCCGATATAATGCCGGCGGAATCGCTTGGCACAGATGGGATCGACCAGTGTGGAACGTAGTGTGCGGAGTAGCAGTGTCGGTACTTCCAGCGGTGCGTAGTGGTTCGTATATACCGGGTGCACGCTTTCGCGAAGTAGTGCTCTGGCGTTGGTCGTCCGGATTTTTTATTTTCGCGAAGGTGGGTTAGGTTAAGTTAAGGTACACGGTTCCGCCATGGCGTGCGGACTCGAACGAAACAGGAGACGAAAATATAAACGTCACGGAGGGCGGGCTCAGCAACGGCCCAACTCGCGGTGACGGAGGAGGAGGAGGAGGAGCACGAAAAGGAGGGCTGGTTGGTTGGGTGTGTTTCTTTTGGTCCGTTATTCACAGCAGGCATGTTGTTCCTTACATCTCTACAATCAGACCCCCCCCCCCCCCCCCCCCCATTACGTGCCACGTTGACGGTAGGCCGGTGTTGAGGCCGAGCGGCTTAGTGGTACGTTTTTTCTTCCATGATGATTCCATGGTCATTTCATGGGTGTTCCGTTATCGTTTCATTATTGCCCCCGTGATTTTTTCGGCACCCGAAGCCTTTGCTCCCCCCCCACCCGATCGCCCGGAGGCAGAGCGGGGTAGGGCTGGGCTGGGCTGGGCTGGGCCGGGCGTAGCGTGGCGGAGCATCGCGATTAGATGTCTTCGAAAGAAGGCAAGGCAAGGATGTGGTTAGAGTTGTGTTTCGGTGGGTGGTGTTAGTGGGTGGGTACGTGGGTCGGGAGCGTAGCGAATAGATGTCTTGGAAACGTACTACGCGGCAAGGCAAAGGATTCGGGCTTGTTTCTTTTTTGATAGGTGGGCGGGGTGGATGGATAGGTGGGTGGGTGGATGGGGCGCCCTTTTAAGTTCACAGCGTCGCGCCGGTCGGACATACGCGCCCTATCGACCGCGTCCTGCTGGAGAGGGACGTCCCTTCCTTGTTAGTCTACAGTAGGCACGGGGCAGGGGCAGTCCGTGGAATAAGCCTCTTGCCGCTTGTAAATATAACCCGTATGATACCTACTGCAGTACGTAGTGGGCGGTGGGTTATGAAATACACACCCAAACAAGGCGTGTACTGACTTTTAGTAGCCTACTGTACACACAGCACTTGCAATACGTACGTGCGTACGTACGTACGTATGTATTCCTGGTAAGTACTGCATACCTGTACGAGTATCGTTACTGCTGTACTTGTATTATTGGCACGCCGGTCGCCGATTTTTTTTTCGGGAGACGGACGGACAGACAGACAGACAGACAGACAGCCAGACGCTGTTCGTCGGCGGCGCTTCTTGGCGGGGTGTGGATCACTATGGGCGCCGCACGCGTGGTGGGTGGGGGGGTGTAGATGGGACTTGGTTGACGCCGTCTGGCTTGGCTTCCTTGCGCCTGTGAAGGAGAGAGCGGGGGGGAGAACTACACCCACCCTGCTCGCAGTTTTTCGGTTGATTCAGCTTTTGTTTTCGAAGAGGCCGTCGCGCACCCCCGCCCACAGCGCTTTGTCCGATTGATCAGGCTTTGGAAGAGGGGAGGTTCTTTACGCGCAGTGTTGTTTTTTCCGATTGATCCGTTTCCGGCGAGAATGCTGCTCGCAGTTTTCCGATCGGCCAATCGGCCAGCTTATCTTTTTTTTAAAGGATTGGATGCCCGCAGTTTTCAGATTGAATAACTTTTGCGACGAAGAGTTGCCCGTAG
Organism: Nereocystis luetkeana; assembly: GCA_031213475.1. Taxonomy (NCBI): domain Eukaryota; class Phaeophyceae; order Laminariales; family Laminariaceae; genus Nereocystis; species Nereocystis luetkeana. Next base: position 4,071,517 of record JARUPZ010000038.1, read on the forward strand.
TTTTTTTTTTTTCCCGATCTGTCAACTTTCGGAAAAAAAAAGCCCGCAGCTTTCCGACTGATCAACTCTCGGAAAAAAATAACGGCCCATAGTTCTTTTTCCTGGTCGGTCAACGTTCGTAAAATGTTGCCTGCAGTTTTTTCCGATGAGTCAAAATTTCGGAAAAGGCTGCTCGCAGTTTTCCGCTCGACCGATTTTCGGAGAAAACTGTCCCTAGATCAACTTTTGGAGATAGTTGTCCACCCGCAATTTTTCCGTTCAGCCAACTTTCATGGCAGATTGCCCGTGGTTTTGCGTTTTTTGTCTTTCGGAAAAAAAGTTTGCCCGCAGTTTTCCGATCGCCCAGTTGTTGTAAAGGGTTTTGCTCGCAGTTTTCCGGTTTATCAAATAACGGAGAGAGGTTGCCCGCAGTTTTTTTTTTCCGATTACAAGCTGCATTTTTCACGTTTGATCAAGTTTCGTACAACATAGCCCGCAGCTTTTCTGATTGATCTATTTCTTTGTAAAAAAGTCGCTCGCGGTTTCCGAATGAGGAACTTTCGTAAAAGGTTGCCCGCAGTTTTCCCGTCAGTCAACTTTTCGGCAAGAGTTGCTTGCCCGCACTAATGCCGGACGATCAATATTCAAAAGGTTGCCCGTAGTTTTTTCCCATTGTACAGCTTTCGGAAAAAAGGCTGTCCGCAGTATGTCCGACGGATCAGCTTCCGGAATAGGTTTCCCGCAGTTTTTCCGACCTCCCAATTTTTGTAAAAAAAAAGTTGCCTGCCCGCTGTTGTTCCTACTTTTCGGAAAAAAATGCCCACCCGCAGTTTCTCCGATTAATCTACTCTCAGAAGAAAATTGCCCACAGTTTCCGATTTACCAACTTTCGTCAATAATTGTCGGCCGTTGTTCTGACCGGCGAACATTCGGAAAAGGTTGTCAAGGATTTTCCGGTTGGTTGCCTTTTCGTCAAAAGTTGCCCGTAGTTTTTTTTTTCCCGATTGTTCAACTGTCGGGAAAAGGGCTGCCCACAGTCTTTCCGACCGATATCTTCAACTTCCGGAATGTGGTTCGCCCACAGTTTTCCGATCGGCGGGCAATATTCGGGGGCAAAAGTTGCGCACAGTTTTTCCGATCGGCCAGAGCACGTTCATCGTACATTGATTTTCGGAGAATATTACTCTTTCAGCTCTTTTATGTATGTAGAACGGCTGTAGGTACGAAATGCTGTATTCTAGTCGGTAAACTTCGGACGCCTTCCTACGACCCCTTTTTTCTGTCTGCATCGTGCACGCAGTGCTGCTGCCGTTGTTGTACCTGGTGTGCCGTCGGAAGGAGACGAGGTGTAGAGTAAAACGATAGCCGGTACGCGGGAGGAGTATTGCATACCTGGTGAGCAAGTACCGTGGGAAGGAGGCGGTGTAGGTATATATATATATATAATATATATATATAGCTAACAAGTGGCTTCGTGTAAAGTTGTTTTTGTCGGTCCGGCATACACCGTATCTATACCGCTGTATGTATTGTGTCTTCGTGGGATTGGCGGGCTGTTGGCGTGAACAGGACAACGGTGGTGGTGTCAGCTTTTTTTGGCGTTAACCCTTTTAGAACCGCACTCCCATATGTGGGGACAATTCACTCTAAATATAAGTTGTCCCCAAAACGGGACTGGGGTCCTAAAAGGGTTAAGGGCCCGGCTACTTCAGACGGCACACGACGTGGGTCTGGTGTTTTATTACTGTAAAAATGCTTCATGTTTTATTTTGGTCCCTTTTTTTCCCCACAGCAATTAATGTATCGACCTACTTCGTATAAATTGCTGTGGGCAGGCACGGCAGCGCAGCCTGCCTGCGAGTACTCGTAAAGTTCGCTTTCGTTAGGTAGAACTAAGAATAAAATAAAAAATGTTTGATGTTTTACGACTTAGAACCGCACCAGCAGCACGAGAAGGTTTCGTTTGTGTGTGGGTGTGTGCACAGAGCCCGCCGGGACTGGCATTGGTGCCGTGTGCGTTGAGCGCTGCTGCTGCTGCTGCTGGCTGCGAGAAGGTGTGCCGAACGCCCCGTATAACCGTCAAGTGCCCGTACTTTGTTTTGTGTTTGCTGATCACTCGCCTATGCTGCTACGTTACGTGGCGAAAAAAACAACCTGAAGCATGAACCACGAACCAAAACAGCAAAATGACGAGAACTTACGGCAGTACGCACCGGCCACCAAAAACACACAGCACCAGCAACAAGTATATGACCCCCCCCCCCCTCGTCCCGGCATTGCAGGGATTTGAGGGTCTATGGCCATACGACTAATCGTACGGCCATGCATGAGATCGAGTACATCTCTCCTATCGAGTACACCCCCCATCCGGAGTGGCCACACCGGGAAACAAATTGACTCATCGAAACTGTCGTCCATGGTGCACGTCTGCCTCACACGTGGTTCTTGGTAGGATGCACCTCACCCTTCATGGGACTCGCCGAAAACCTCACGGCGCTTCGCGCTTGGCGCACGAAATGTCTGCCTGGTCTGTGAAAACCCGACGTGTTCCCTCCCGGCATGTTGGGGACGCGAGTGTCTATTGTCACACCACTACGGCCATGCATGAGATCGAGTACCCCCCCCCCCCCCCAATTCCATATGCAATATGCAAGTCCGCCCCACAAGCGGCTCTTAGCAGGATGCAGCTCACCCTTCATGCGACTCGCTGGACACCCGACGGTGCTTCGCGCTTGGTGCAAGCGATGTCTGCCTGGTCGGTGAAAACCCGATGTGCTCCGTCCCGGCATTGTAGGGGCGCGAGGGTCTATGGTCATACGACCACGCCCATGCATGATATCGAGTACCCCCCCCCCCCCCCCCTCCCCCCCTCCCCGCTCTTTGAAACAGCGAAAAAACTATAGTTGCTGTAGTTGCTGTTTTTTTCTCATCACTCTTCATCCCCCCCCCCCGACTGGGGGACACCAAACGCAAGGGTGCATACAACCTCACAGCTGATGGCGTTATGTTTCAGTTTTTGGTGCAAACGGCGCGGACGCACCTCAATCAAATCTAACCGCGCCCCCCTGGAGACTATTCCGGCACCAAAACGTGGTTATTGTGGTGACCGTCGGCCTCGTGGGTGAGCGTCTCCCGCCTGGTTCACCCAGTCGGTCGCAGCACCTTCAGCACTCCCTCGCCCTACCCCCCCCCCCCCCCCGGCATCCATTATGCAAGAAAAGTCCCGCCTCACAAGCGGTTTCTTGGTATAAATAGGATGCGATGTCACCCTTCGTGCGACGCGCCAAACCCCTCAAGAGAGCTTCGCAAAGCTTGGTGCGAGCAATGTCTGCCTGGTCGCCGAAAACTCGACGTGCTCCGTCTCGGCATATTGTACAGATAGGGGCGCGATGGGGTCTCTTATCCATGGCCATACGACTATCATACGGCCATGCATGTCATGAGTACCCCTCCCCCTCCCCCCCCCGCGCCCCTCCCCGACACACCCCGCGCTCCACCGCCTCTTACCCTTTCATTCCTACGCCCTACGCCACTCAGCACCGCCTTATACCCCCCCTCCCCCCTACCGGACCCTTTCTTTCTTAGTTTTGGTTTTGATGATCGGTTCTCTCATTGGAGAAAAAAAAAAAAAACTACAGTAACCGCCCGCTCTCTCCCAGCCAGCACATGTTGTACAGGTAAATGGCCTCGGGAAGGCACCGCAGCGGTTACAACGGAGATAAGATGCGGCTCGCCCTTTCATTTTCGACTCGCCGGGCACCTCACGGCGCTTCGCGCTTGGAGCAAGGGCAAGGTCTGCATGCCTGGTCGGGGACAGCCCGACGTGCTCCGTCCCGGCATTGTAGGGATGCGAGGGTCTACGGCCACATGACTATACGGCCATGCAGAATAAGAGTACCCCCTCCCCCCCCCCCCCCCCCCCCCGAGGTCACCCCAATCCAGCCCAACGCTAGCTGAGCCCCACCCCACCCGAGCTCAACATCAACCAAGCCCAGTACGGGACATCACAGCTCTCTCTGCCCAACCTTTTCCTGCCCCAACCCTACCCCAGCCCTGTCCAGTCCCAGCACAGCTCAATTCTGCCACAAAGCAGGCGCTACATATCACGAGAAGGCACGCGAGCGCAGCCGCGGCAAAGAGCGACGACTCTTCCACCACTATGTCACCCCTGCACTGGGGACAAAAAAAAGAAAAAAAAAAGAAAAAAAAAAACGAAGAATAGAACACAAAATAATTCCATTATAAGTAAGAAAAAAAAAAGATACTTCGAAGTATTTGGATACGCACTATGGATGTAATAACTTTTCCCTTCGCTAGTTTTCCTGTTTGTAAATCCTCTCGAATTAACTTCCCGCTGTCGAGGAACTTTTTTTTCGCTTTTCTTTTCCTCGCTTTTCGCTCACTATGCTCGGGATCATCCGGTGTGGTGTTCTCTTTTGCCTACAGTTATACATAAAGTGAAATATTTTAAAAGTTCTGCGCATCGGCGGCGGCGGCTGATTTTTATGAACGAGGCGTTCTGCTCCTTCCACAACAACACGAAACAGGGGCAGGCTTGGTTGAGGGCAGGAGTTTACCGCAACGCCATCCCCCACCCCTCCACACAAACCTTCTATAATATATATTATATATATATATATATTGTATATATATGTATATAATTTGATATGGGTCAGGTTGTTGAGCAGACAAAAATAACCAAATTACCCCCAACTCCACCCTCCTCCACCCTTCATCCCTACACTCCCTACACAGGGCTTGTGCAAACTTCGAAGACACGCCCTCTCGTTCCCGCGGGGCGCAACTTTCCTACCTCACACGCTAACCGCACACCGTACCCACCAACAGCAACCAATCCCACCGCATCCCACCCCAGCCCTCTTTCCTCCCCCCCCCCCCCCCCCCTCCCCTCCCCCCTCCCCTCCCTCCCTCCCTCCCCTCTCTTCTAATTAGCCGCTGCCCAGGCACGGCAATTTTTTTTTCTTCTTTTCTCAGCGGTGTTTCGTGTTAATCGTCGTCGTCGACGCCCAGCTCCCACCACGATAAACGTGCGACAACAACCAGAAGAGCGGTGTGGAGGGAAAGAAACGGCGGCGGGTGGGGGGAAAAGAAAGCAGGGCCGCTAGCATCCATCCCACAGCACGGCCGTCCTCCTTTTCACTAGAGCTCACGAGAAGGCCGCCCAGTTCCCGCCGTAGTATTTCGGTTTGGGTTGGTGGGGGTTGGCAACGACACTATAAAACATGCCTCTCACTCCCGCTCGCGATCTAGATAAGCAGGGGTACCGGTTTTTTTTTTTCTTTTTTCTTTTTCTTTTTTCGCTTTCGGTTTTTTTTTTGGGCGGTCGATCACAGCTGGCGATCGAGTTATTACAAATTATTTTGTGCGGGGTAGAGAACCTTTACTACCCGCCCAAGTGAAATGATCGCATCGCGTAGGTGGTGTTTATGGCAAGGCACCCAAGAGGCAGCTACATATATAGCACTCCCTTTGCTGTCTCTTGAAGTGGCCACACAGGAAAATATATTAACTCATTGAAACTGTCACCCATGTGCAAGTCCGCCTAACGGGAGGTTCTTGGTAGGGTGCAGCGCACCCGTCATCCGACTCGCCGAACACCCCATGGGGATTGGCGCTTGGTGCACGCAATGCCTGCCTGGTCGGTGAAAACCCGACGTGTTCCGCCCCTGCACTGTAGGGATGCGAGGGTCGATGGCCATACAACTACGGCCATGGATGATATCGAGTATACCCCCCCCCCCCCCCCAATATAACCCTCCCAAAACTTCCAACTCTCTTCCCCCCCCCCCCCCCCCCTACTCAAAAGCACCTACTCAAAAGCATGAAGAACAACACAACAGCCAACAAATATTGGCCAAAATGAATCGTGTACGTGTGCACACAACACTTTTATTTTCGAAAGGCTGGCATAAACCACGCGCGTCGAAATAGGTCTGAGTCCCCCCCCCTCCCCTCCCCCCCCACACACATCTTCTCCCCATCCCTCACTCCCACTCTCTACCACCGATAGCGAACGAGCAAGCAAACTTGCACACCGGGATGATCAAGCGTCCACGGATGCGCTCGGCGTTATGTATTATTTCTACCCAGATGAAGTGCCTGCCCCCGTCTAACGGTGCGGGGTAACCTCCCCCCCCCCTCCCCCCCACTCCACCCCAACCCCCCCCCACAAAAAAATATATCACAGCTTAGACGACCCCAAGGCAGCCGCGGCGACAGGGTGCGCGGCCCTCCGCATGGGCAGCACCGGCATGCACCTCTTGAACTCGTGGTAGTCCTCGATCACAACCACCTTCCTCGCGCAGCTGCTACTGCTGCTGCTGCTACGAGTACCGTTGATGTTGCCGTTACTGGTGCTGCTGGTGCTGCCATTGGCGCCCCCTCCCTCTTCCATCCCCTTCTCCCCTACCCCCTCTCCCTCCTCCTCCTCCTCTCCTTCAGCCCTCTCCGCCTCACCATTACCCCCTCCCTCTACCCTTACCGCCTCTCCCCCCTCCCCAACCTTGAACTGGTTGCCGTACACCCACGTCGCCAGCTTTCTCCGCCCCTGCCCCCCGCCCGAGAAATGCCACTCATAGAACTCCAACAGGGCTTCCGGGGTCAGGGCCTCCACCGCCTTGGCCTGCCTTGGGTTGCGATCGAACTGGTAAGACCGAGTGGCCACCTCGTCCCAGTGCCGCGCCGTCTCCTCGTTGAGGTTCTTGTCCTTCTCGAGGATGACGTCCACCACAGCCCGGACGTTGGTGGCGAACTCTTCCGGCGTGAGGGATGTCAGCGTCTGGTAAGGTTTTTGTGTGTAGGGGGCGGGTTGAGGTTGATATTAGGGGGGAGAGGGGGGTGTACTCGATAGGAGCGATGTGCTCGATCTCACGCATGGCCGAAGTCGTAGGACCATAGACCCTCCCATCCCTAAAATGCCGGGACGGAGGAAGTAGCACGTCGGACCGACCAGGCAGACATCGCTCGCTTGCACCAAGCGTGAAGCGAGACGAGAGGTGTCCGGCGAGCCGTATGAAGGGTGAGCTGCACCCTACTAAGAAACGCTTGGTAGGTGGGGGGGGGGGGTACTCATTATCATGCAAGGGGGGGGGAGAGGAGGGGGGGGGCGCGTACTCATTTGTTCCTTGATTTTAGTCATTGGACCATTGACCACGCATCCCTTTCGAGACGGAGCACTAAGGCAGGGGGGAGGGGGTTTAGACGATTGCGCACATTACTCTCTCAAATGAAGTAGGTCGAAAGCGCAGGAAAAACAACAAGCAAACAGACACAACACAACCAACCAAGCCTAAAATAAATAAATAAAGCATGGCACAAGCACAAAACAACAAAACGTATATCTGGTACTAGGATATTATACTCCTAAACGAAAATAAAAACAAGCAAAATAAAAAACACAAAAACACGAAAAAAAGAACAAAAAAACGCCTCACCTCCCGAAAGCCCGCGATGAACGCCTCCACCCTCTCCTCCAGGTACCCGGGGCTCCGGTCATTCGACTGCACTATGAACCGCGCGTGATACACGTAACTGCCGTACACGGTAACCCCCGACCACACAAGATACCTATGTAGCGAGTACACCATCGTTAGTGCATACAAGTACGTACCAGGTACGCGTCAATATGATGGGGGTAAGAATGATACAACAGGGGTAAGAATTATACAATAATAGGGGTGAGAATGATACAATAGGGGTGAAAATGATGCAAAAGGGGTAATAATGGTACAAGAGGGGTATACTGGGTATAATAATGATACAATAGGGGTAAATATTTTACAATAGGGGTGATAATGGTGCAAGAGGGGTAAAGATGATGGAATAGGGGTATTTAATAACGGTACAATAGCGTCCCCAGTGGCTTGATAGGTGGTCCGCGTGCCTATCAAGATCAATTTCGTGGGTTCAAGTCTCACCGAATGCACATGCTCGTAGGGACTTTTTCTTGCATAAAAAAAATGATTAGCGGAAAGCGCGAGTGAGCTACTTTCGATGAAAATCGACGAGAAGTGGGAATGCTGAACCCTACGCGCGAAAAAAAATAGAGGGAGAATGGTAGATACCTGTGACCACGGCTTGCCCAGAAGCTCGTTGAGGGTAAAACCTCCTACGAGTTAGGCTGGAAGGTAAAAGTGATGATTTAAATAAAAAAAAATGAAAAAAAATAGGGGTATATAATAATGATACAATGGGGGAAAGTAATAATGATACATTGGGGATAAGAATGGTACAACAGGGGTGAGAATCATAAAATAGGGGGTAAGAATCCTGGAACAGGGGTATGAACGATACGGCGGGGAAAAAAATGGTGACAAGGTTGGGGTAATAATAATATGAGAGGGGTAAGAACCACACAATAGGGGTACTTATGAAACATACCCGATTTAATGTTGTGTGAGGAAGTAATAGGTTCAAAATCTCACGGGTCGGATCGGCGCCGGGCCGGGTTAGGTGACCCTACCCGATCCAAGGCGCGAGGTTTTGAACCCGACCCGGCCTTGTTATTTCCGTCATTCCAGGGACGACAGACAAACCGATACGCCTTTTCAGCGCCTGTTGCACTCCTCGTTTCATTCCTATATCACATATGAGGCTGGTTAGCCTGGTGTATTAATAGTATGCTGCTGGTACGGGGGACCATAGTTAATAGGACCAAATATTGTTAGTAAAAAAGGTTAAATATAGAGGCTTTTATGTACACCATAGGTCCTATCGACTATGGTCTCCGGTAATAGAGAGCGTTTCGTTACAATTCGTACAAAAACAAACACGTTTCTATTCTGTTCGTATATACGAAACAAAACATTGCCTTTCTTGATATTGTGCTTTTTCTCCATTTTCCTCGTTTTTCTTGTTTTTCTGGTTTGTTTTCTCAGCTTTTTTCTTTCTTCCATACGTATTTTGTTTTTGTTTCGTCTTTCTTCCATCTGTTTTTTCGAGGCACGGTTTCACGCTGTTTATCGCCTGAGCAAACTAGGGCAAGCTATTGTAAGTATCGGGACAGATAGTAGCAGTAGTAGACAAAGTAGTAGTGGTAGTAGTAGCAGTAGTATTAATAGTAGCAGTAGTAGTAGTAGGAGTAGTAGTAGTAGTAGTAGTAGTAGTAGTAGTAGTTAGTAGTAGTAGTAGTAGTAGTAGTAGTAGTTAGTAGTAGTAGTAGTAGTAGTAGTAGTAGTAGTAGTAGTAGTAGTAGTAGTAGTAGTAGTAGTAGTAGTAGTAGTAGTAGTAGTAGTAGTAGTAGTAGTAGTAGTAGTAGTAGTAGTAGTAGTAGTAGTAGTAGTAGTAGTAGTAGTAGTAGTGGTAGTAGTAGTAGTAGTAGTAGTAGTAGTAGTAGTAGTAGTAGTAGTAGTAGTAGTAGTAGTAATATCGCAAGAGTACAGTCTCTCATCCTCACCCCAGCTGCTCCTTGGTGCGGAGCTGGTCGAAGCACTTGTCCTTGACAAGGTGGGTGAACAGCGCCAGCAGCGCCCCCGCCTCGACTTCATCCAGGCACACCTAGAGCCCCGCAACCCAAAACCGAGGGGGGGGCGGGGGTGTACTCATTATCATGCATGGGGGGCCGAGAAAAGAGAAGAGAAGAAGAGACACAAGCCGGGGCGGAGAAGCGGGGCAAATCAGCAAGGCAAGGCAAAGCAAGCGGTGAATCTCTCTCTCTCGCCCCCTCCCTCGCCCCGCCTCCTCTCGCACGCGAAACGCAGCCACCTGAACCACAAAACCACAAAAAACCCTACAACCACCACCACCACCACCACCACAACAACAACAACAACCAGCCCCCCCACCTGAAACGTCACCTCCACGGCCGAGTTAGACTCGTCCGGGTTCGGGCAGGTCAGCGCCAGCCGGTGCTCCGGCCCCAGCACCTTCCCTCCGCCCTCAACCCCCGCCTCCGCCTCCACCCCACCAGTACCGGCTGCCGCCGCCGCCGCCGCTGATGCGGTGTTTCCCTTCTCGGTGTAGGTTAAGCAGCCGTCGCTGTACCTCTTCACGGAGAGGTCGATCACCCGGGGCTGTACCCAGAGGTTGCCGGGAAGGGGGCGGCAGGAGAGCCCCTCCTCCACGATGGACGCCAGCTCTAGCGCCTTGTATATATATATATATATACCGGTATTATATATACATGAATTCCAGTACATGCATACATATATATATTGTATGTATAAAATACATACGGTACGGCAAGATATTTTTGCACGTCGTGGCATGGCATGGCATGGCATGGCATGTCATGACACGGCGTATGTGCGTAGCACGGCACAGCACAGCCGAGCACAGCATGCCGCAGCCGAGCACAGCACAGCACAACACAACACAGCCGAGCACAGAACGGCACAGCACAGGACGGAGCGACGTGGTATATACAGACCGGAGAAAGGACAAGAGTTAGGTACTGTAGGTCGGCGGTTTTACTAATGAATCAGTGGCGTTTTCCGTGTGTGTATATACGGCAACGGCATGATATTGCTGTAGTAGCGAGCAACAGCATGGCACAGCACGGCATGCCAACTGCTGTAGTGGCGCAGCTCACCGCGGTACCGGGCGATGTGGTCCGCCGGAGAAAGGAGAAAAAGGGTAAAACAAAGAGACACGGGATGGTCGGCGGTTTTCGTATAACCATCAGCGGCGTTTCGCGGCGGGGGAGTACCGTCGATCGCAGAGAAAGAAGGAAGGAGGCATTGCGCCGCGTCTCGTGTGGGCTGCGAAGAGTTGCGGGCAGGGGGCAGCTAGCATATCCAGGGCTGTGTCGGTGGGGTCAATCAAATCTTGTGGGATAGGTCCGGTCGGCTCGGGTAACGGTGGCCCGACCCAATCCGTGAACGTACGGCAACACCCTGCCCCGAACCTCCCCGATCCTCCCCGACCCGTCACATTTCCCAAAAGCTCCTGACCCTACCCGCGCCTTGAAGGGGTCATGACCCCCGTGAAATCCCCTGAAAACATAATGATTTAGGGTGGTGGCATCCTCTCCTGCCTTGGGTATCGAGACGAATACAACCACAGAGCGCGTTGACCCAGCAGCGACCGCTTGGCCTCATACAATACAATGCACTCAGTCCCCCCCCCCCCCCCCCGGCTACCCCCATATCTCCCTCTTGTTGTATATTTCCCGGACTACTGTCTCATTCATGTCTCTTTGTCTATCCCTGTTTCTTTCTCCCTCTCTTATATCTTCATGTCTCCCGCCCCCCGCCCCCCCCCGCACCAACCCCCCCACCCCGGCCTCGTAAGGATGCGAGGATCTACATGGTCATACGACTACGGGCATCCATGGAAAAAGTACACCTCCTCCCCCCTCTCTCCCCCCTCTCCTTCCTTCTCTTCCCCCCCCCCCCCCCCCCCCCTCTCCCTCTAGCTGCAGGGCTCTCACCTCGTCGACCGAGGCGTTTCCGTGTACGAGCATCTCAATGTACATCATGCTTAGTAGCTTTGGCGCAAACGCGAGCATGCTCTCGACTGTGATGCCGGGCCCTGCCATTATCGTAATCGTGGTCAGCGTCGTAATTGTCATCGTCAGTTGTATCATCCTCATCATCATCATCAATATATTATACCATCAACATCAATCGCACCATAACCATCATCATCATCATCATCATTCCCAACAGCATCATTCTCGTCCAATCATAAGTTTCATCGTCATTCGTCGGCGTACGCATGATCTTCATCCATTTACCTATCACCGTCATCACGACTGTCTCCATCATTCGTCATCATCACCGTCATCATCAAAATCATCAGGCAACAAAATAATCTGTCGGTCGTGGAGCAAGTTGTCACTCCCCGCTCTTGAGGGAAAAAACATTCCCAATTCGTTTTTGCGACGACGACTACAGCCCGCCACCACCACCACCACCACCACCACCGCCACCAACACCACCACCACCACCACCACCACCACCACCACCACCAACACCAACACCACCACCACCAACAACAACAACAACAACAACGACGACGCACCACCAACGACAACACCACCGAAACAATCATATTACACGAAACAAGAAAGGAATTCCGACGATTTTGGGTTAAGAAAGGAGGCCCGCCGTTCAGAAAAAAAAGTTTTGGCCGAAAACGAGCTTTACCCTTGTGCTGCCTAGCACGTGCCCAGCTCTACTATTACGGGGGGCCATAGTTAATAGGACCTATGGTATACATAAAAAAACCTACTCAAGTACACATCTAACCATTTTTACTAACAATATTTGGTCCTATTAACTATGGTTCCCCGTAATACTGCTGTTCACTGGTTCATTGAACTATTACTACTGCCGCCTACCGGTTCCTTGAGCTACTGCTGTGGTATTAACCAGTCCACTACTGCCGCTATCCCCCGTGTTCTGCGTTGGTGTGCAACAGAAACATGCGCACCGGTCATGGCGGCTAGCTTATCGTCGTTGCTCCACTTGGGAGTCTCCAAGCACATCTGCGTTCCGAACATGGCGTGCTGGTACGGGGTGTTGAAATCGAAGTTCTTGTACCGCTTGAGAACCTGACAAAAAAAAAAGAAAAAAAAAGAAGAGTTTCTTAAGCCATGACAGGCGCTCCACGATAAAGGTTCACCCCCCCAAAAAAAAACCTGAGGCTCCTATCACACGTCCCCCCCCCCCCCCCAAAGGGTATTCTGCGGACTTAAGCGGGAACAAGCGTATAAAAATACGACCGATGATGCTACACACATCACGTACGTGTATCGTATGTACGTACGTACACGCATTTTAGCCCAACAATGTAAAGCACGAAGTGTTTTGTCGCGAAGGAGGAACGGTACCTCTAAATCGTAAAACGCCTCGACGCACGAGGATCGATACCTAAACGTCCACAAAAAAAGGCAAAAAAAAAAAAAACAAACTATTAATACTTCGTACGAGTATGACGGGGGGGGCATAGTTAATAGCACCAAAGATTGTTAGTAAAAATGGTCAACTATATAGGTTTTTATGTATGCCATAGGTTCCATTAACTATGGTCCCCCCGAAATATTACGGGGGGCTTTAGTAAATAGGACTTGATAGTGTTAGTAAAAATAGGTAATTTTTTTAGGTTTTAGTGTCTACCATAGGTCCTATTACCTATGGTCCCCCGTAGTATAGTACGAAGAGGTTGAAAATTATGTAACGCTATTACAGTAACAGGCAACGAAGAAAGGAATTTTAGGGTTCCACAAATAAATGGGGGGCTAGAAGGAAGGATAAGAAGAACGGCAACGCAGGGAAAGACCGTCGAACAAGGTCACGAAGAAATGCTAACCTTTTCTGTAGTATTATTAGTATAGCAGTGTGCGCAGTACTGTATTTGACTATATTTCCAAAAAAAAAAGTCCCGAGAGGGGGGGGGAAAAAAATTGAAGGAAATTTTACGAAGAAGACCAGGTACTGAGTAAAAAACTGAGGCAAAAACCAAAAGGTTCGAAACTAAATTCAGGAAGTGAGGTTGAGAATGGAGGACAAGGACAGAGAGGTTCAGAAGCAAGGTTGCAAACAAAAATGAAGGATGAAGGGACGACGAGTTAAGAAACAATCTTCAGGAAACAAGGTTAACGAGAAACGTCAAGAAGAAAGGTTGATGAGGAAGGAAAGATGCAAAAAAAAAAAAAATGACCAGGGCGGGCGGGCGGTTAAGAAATAAGGTCAAAAAGGGAGGGGAATACGCCAACCAAAAAAAGGCTTAAGAAGGAACGCCAAACAAAAAAAAGGGTTCAAGAAGGGAGAAACGAAGAACAGATAGATGCTTGCGTCAAAACGGCGAAAGAGAAAAAAAAAAAAAAAAAAACAGACAAAAAACATACACATGAGCACGTAGAAACAAGCGAACAAACCACCCACACCCCTGTAAAAATATACACACCCGGTACCTGGTACAAAACGAGACAGGAGGGGGCGAGAGAAAACGCACAAAAAAACAAAACAAAACAAAACAAGACCTGCCTGGGTTTCCACCCATTTGCAGAGGCCATACCACCAAACACGACCATAATTTCCATCCACCACCGCCTACCTTTTGTCGCACTCGCTCAAAGAAACTGGGGCTTTCATTTTCGGACGATGTCTTCGTTTTTTCCTCGGCAGCACCACTACTGCCGTTTTCCTTCCCCTGTGACATGCCATGCCCCAAAAAAAAGAAAAAAAGAAAACAAGAAAAAAACGAAAAAACGAAAAAACGAAAAAAAAAGTTGAAAAAGAAAGTTAGTTTGAAAAAATGTATGAAAAAAATACGTATTAATAGTTTGAAAAGGAACAAAAAAAAACGTGCAGGAACGTATGAAACACATCAGACGGACCATTGATTCCCCACTTACTTGTTGACTCACACTGCTGTTAACAAAAAATATATTGCGGAGGACCAAATATTGTCAGTAAAAACAGCGAAATATATAGGTTTGTATATTTACCGCGAAATATATAGGTTTGTATATTTACCGCAGGTCCTACCAGGGGTATTTAATACGGCCCCCCGTAAATACTGTACCTACAATAGTCTGCATGACCAAAGAAAATGTATTTGCTTGCAGGGTTGGATCTGATACTCCTACGATGTTTACAGAGGCCTGCAGGGTTTCTTCATCAGATATTTACAGACAGTATCCTGATACCACCCTGTCCCGAAATGTAGGGAGCGTTTCTACACTAATATTGAATGAAAACTGTCGTTATATCTAGGAACACAGTGGTGTTTGCACAGCGTTCACCTCCTAGCGCCAGGCTAACATCAGTCCGGCGTGTGTGACATTAATATAAGGACCGTTTATACACTAATGTGAAGACGAAGGGCCTTTTTTTTTACGGCCAGAGGGGCAGATAGCTACAGACAGATAGATAGATCGACATATCCCAGATTTGTATCACACCGCTCTAGGCGGAAATATAAGGACCGTTTATACATGAATATGAAGACCAAGCGCCACTTATATTTACGGCCATAGGGGCAGATAGATACATATATATACAGATAGATAGATAGATCCCTGATCAATATCATACCCCGCTCTGGGCGGAAATGTAAGGACCGTTTATACAATAATATGAAGACCAAGCAGCTCTTACATTTACACCCAGAGAGGCAGACAGATACAGATAGACAGATAGATCCCTGATTTATATCATACCGCTCCGGGCGAAAATATAAGGACCGTTTATACACTAATATGAATACCAAGCGGTCCTTATTGGGACTTGAGGGGGGCGCAAAAGTGGCGAAAAAAACGGCACTACTATTAACAACGACTACAACGCGCGTGTCCGAACTACACCCAACGTACAGGTACCCTAACAACGTAAAGGTACCCTAACGCCACCAACATCACCAACTGCCCCCCCCCTGCCCCCCATACGACTATGGCCATGCATGATAATGAGTACCCCGCCCCCCGCGTCCCCGTTTCGAACGACATGCGTGGTCGCCCCCCTCTTCCCTTCTCCACTATCAACAGGATTAGAAACGATGCTCCATCTCGGAAGGGATGCGCGATCAATGGTCGAATGACCTAATAGGCAAGCAAGAAAGGAGTATGCCTCCCCCCCCCCTCCTCACCCCACCCCACCCCCTCTCTGGTCTCACCTGATGAGTGCCTTTCTCGCTTTGCGCTAGCGTGACGGCGAAGCTGGCGAGGTGTTTCACCGCGCGCTCAAGCAGCACCTTCATCTTGTGGTTGTAGCCGCCCAGGCTCAGGGTCAGCGCCTCCTGAGAAAACGACAGATAATTTGCAACAGATAAAAAAACAAAAACAAAAAAAGAAAAAAGTGTTTGTTTCTTTTCTGAAAGAAAAAACACAAAAAAGACGAAAAAAATGGGAAAGAGGAAACCAACAGAAGGAAAAACATGGCAACAGACAAAAAAAAAAAAAAAAAAAAAAACTGAAATCATATAAAAAAAAAACAAAAAAAGACGAAAAAAATCGGAAGAAGAGGGAACCAAGAGAACGAAAAACGTGGAAAAAAGGCGGGGGAAAGAGAATAAAACAACAATGAAGAAAATAAACAAGAGGTGGCTTTGTACAGAAACGCATACATTACCCCGACCCGACCCGTCGCGGAAGGGCCAGGTTTGATTTTGCGGACCTTGGTGAGGTAGAGATCGAGGCCGAGACCAGCCTCCCTGGCCATGTACAACTCCTCGTTCAGGTCTTCCTTCAGCAAGCTCACCAGGAGGTCGGACATCACCTTCGCTCAATAGGCCAGGCGAGACGAGACGAGCCGAAACGGGACGGGCCGGGATGAGACGAGAGAAAAAATGAGACGAGACGACTTAAGGACTAGACGAGACAAGCAGGCAGGTCGGCAGGCAGTCCACAACGTCAACAAAAAACGGAAACAACCGCGTCAACAGAAACTACGTACAAGAAAGAAATCATTACGTGCGCGGAACGAGTATCAGAGACAGCAATGGAAACGGAAGACACGGACGAACACAAAATAAAATAATACCGAAAAAGTAGTAGAAATAACAATACTATTAATGAAAGTAAGAGTAATAGTAATAAAATAGTAATAATAATAGTAATAATATTAGTAATAGTAATAAAAATAATAATAATAATAATAATAATAATAATAATAATAATAATAATAATATTAATAGTAATAATAATAATAATAATAATAATAATAATAATAATAATAATAATAATATTGTTAATAATAATATTATTAATAATAATAATAATATTAATAACAACAACAACAACAACAACAACAACAACAACAATAATAATAATAATAATAATAATAATAACAATAATGATAATAATAATATTAATACCAATAATAGCGATAACAATAATATTAATAGTAATACTAATAGCAAGCATGATAATAAAACATTAAAAAAACTAAATAAGGGCCCATCTCAACGATTTTTTTTTAATGATACTCCGCCAATCTTTTTTTCGTCTGATTTGATCTGCATCTGATTGGTCGAAAAGTGAATCACCAAGCAGGCATTTCGACATTTGATTCGAATAAAACGAAAAAAAAAAACGAGATCGACAAGAAGTTTTTTGGGCCTTTTTTTTCCCTCTTCGTGTTATTCAAATCGGGGAGTTTGTCCAACTCGACGTGGCATGCTCTTGAAACCGAAGCAAGTCGGGAAAACTTGAGCCGTGTTGTCGACTGATTCACAGGAGAGATCCACCATTTCCGAGAGACAGGGCCACCGGAGCAGAGCCGCAGCGCGAGGTCCGACTGCCCCTAGCACAGAATAGACCACCCGCGGCGCCTCAGAAAATTACAAGGCCGTCGCAAACCCAGTTTTCCATCCCTCTTTGCCTCGCAAACCGCACGAGCACCGACCAGGTCACGACCTCGCTCAGAAATTCGATCGCTGTATCCCCGTCGCTGCTGTCTGCCTGGGGCTTCGGGGCTGCGCCAGCCACCCAAGACGTCCCAAGAGCGATAGCCTCTTCGGCGGTGCCGGCAGAAACAATCAGCCGCTGACCGCGGCGCCCCGGGGAGGGCGCGGGCCGTCGCTCGCCTCGTTGGTTGCCCTCCGGTGTTCGTTGACCCTTGTGCGATATTCGATCTGTTTATAAATACGCTATATTCCTCGATAGGACCCAAAGCATATTTTTCACGAAATTCTAATAAAATCAAATCAAATTATGTTATTCCTATTCGAATGTCATGAAAACGGTTTTATTAACCCTTTTAGGACCGCAGTCCCGTTTTGGGGACCTTTCACTCAGAATTTGGCTGGTTTGTCCCCAAAACGGCACACTGCAGTTCTAAATGGGGTTAAGACGGGCCGGCCCTAAACAAGCAAAACAATCAGAAGAAACAACCACGCATTAACAATCGCACAAACAAAAGAGATCACGAACACCAATCGTAAACAGCAGTAAACAACAATCAGATGAGTACGAAATAAAAAAAAACGAACTGCAGACGAAAAAAAGAATAAGAAAAAAGACCGTTCTCCCCCCTCCCCTCCCCCGACTCATCCCACGGTCAGAGCTTGCACTTTTTTGTCCAATATTTCTAAAGCGCAACACCCTCTACCCAGTAATACAATGATACTCTAATACGAAAAGCGCGAACACACTTCTTCGGAGTCATATTTCGGGCGAAATACCGAGCTCCGCATGTAAGGAGTTCAGAAAATAATGAGGCATCACCCCTACAGTGGCATTTCTCCCCCATAGTCGCCCAACTGTTGGAGGTGTCTCTCGCTAGGAGTAGGAACAGCAGTGCTCCGTCTCGAAAGGCATGCATGGTCAACGGTCGAAAGACCAAGACAAACAACAAATGAGTACCCCCCCCCCCCCCCCCCCCCCCTTCCTGGTCGGTGAAAACCCGACATGCTCCGTCCCGGCATTGTAGAGATGCGAAAGTCTATGGTCATACGACTATACGGCCATGCATGAGATCGAGTACATATCTCCTACCGAGTAAACCCCCGCCCCCCCCCCCCCCCCCCCACCCCCCCCCTCCTTCTGCTTGTCTCCTAAAACTACCACCACTCACCAAGCTCTCGGGCGATGCGTAGAGGACGGGAGTGACGAGCCTGACGCGGACATTAAGCTTGGGCTTACGGAACACCCCGTCACCCTTGTGCCACAGCCGGCAAGCCGCGTCGTCGCGCACCATCGTCGGACCAAGGGGGGCACCGGCCGGGGGCGGGGGACGGAGCGAAAAGTCCTGCCAGGAGAAGCGGGGGGGGGGGGGGGGGGGGTGAAAATGGGATGGGGGTGGGAGGGGGGGGGTGAAAATGGAATGGGGGTGGGAGGGGGGGGGGGGTGGGGTGGGGGTGGGAGGGGGGGGGGGGTACTCGATATCTTGCATGGCCGTGCGATTGGTCGTATGACCATAGAACCTCGCATCTCTACAATGCGGAGGACGGAGCAGGTCGGGTCTTTATCGGGGTGTGGGTGTTGGGGGATATTAGGGGCGGGGGGAGGGGGAGGGGGTACTCGATATTATGCATGGCCGCAGTCGTGTGACCATAGACCCTCGCAACCCTACAATGCCGGGACGGAGCATGACGGGTTTCCACCGACCAGGCAGACATTGCTCGCACCAAGCGCGAAGCACCGTGAGGTGTCTGGCGAGTCGCATAAAGGGTGAGCTGCATCCTACTATTAACAAAGAACCGTTTTCGAGGCGGACTGGCATATGGATGACAGCTTCGATGATTTGATGTAATTTCCGGGGGGAGGGAATGGGTAATACTAATAAAAAATCGTGGCACCAAGCATATATTACAACACCAACAGCCATGAAGAGAGGAAACACCACCAACAACAGCAACACCACCGACACCAACAACGACCGAGACCACTTGCTTTTCTCACAGGGAATAAATACAAGCTCCGTGTGATATAAATACGAGAATCCGAATGGTGCTTATATTACCGGTCATAGTGATACAGGCCAAATAAGGGTACGGCAGTATACCCACTCTGAACGGGAATATAAGCTCCGTTTTATATAAATGTCAGAGTCCAAATGGTGCTTATATTCCCGCCCATAGTGATATAGACCAAATAAGGGTACGTACAGTATGCCCGCTCTGATCGGGAATAACGCTCCGTTTGATACTCATATCAGATTCCAACCGTTTCTTATATTATCGGTCAGAGTGATATACCGGGGGCCCTCCGGGAGTCCTCCGGGAGTCCCCTCCGGGGCAAAAACAAGGGTACACCGCAGCAGTATACCCACCCTGAACGGGAATATGAGCTCCGTTTGGCAGTAGAATCAGAGTCCAAACATTGCTACATTCTCGGTCAGAGTCATATACCGGGGGCCCTCCGGGGTAAAAACAAGGGTACACCGCAGCGGTATACCCACCCTGAACGGGAATATGAGCTCCGTTTGGCAGTAGAATCAGAGTCCAAATATTGCTTATATTCTCGATCGGAGTCATATACCGGGGGCCCTCCGGGGTAAAAACAAGGGTACACCGCAGCGGTATACCCACCATGAACGGGAATATGAGCTCCGTTTGGCAGTAGATTCAGAGTCCAAACATTGCTTACATTCTCGGTCGGAGTCATATACCGGGGGCCCTCCGGGGTAAAAACCAGGGTACACCGCAGCGGTATACCCACCCTGAACGGGAATATGAGCTCCGTTTGGCAGTAGAATCAGAGTCCAAACATTGCTTACATTCTCGGTCAGAGTCATATACCGGGGGCCCTCCGGGGTAAAAACCAGGGTACACCGCAGCGGTATACCCACCCTGAACGGGAACATAAGCTCTGTTTTATATAAATGTCAGAGTCCAAATGATTCTTATATTCCCGGCCATAGTGGGTACAACAACACCTGACACCAACACCACGAGAATCACCACGAGCAGCAACACCAAGACCGCCGCCACCAACATTACACTCAACGATCACAACACCAACACCAACACCAACAATGAACAGATGGGTTTCCGTGGTGTTTGGAGGCTTTTCGTTGAAGTATCGTGGTTGTTTCGTGGGCCGTTTTTCGTGTGCTTTTCGTGGTCGTGGGTTTCGAGCTCTCGTTTGCCGTTCGTGGGTATTTCGTACCGGTATGATACAGCAATTCCGTGGGTTTTCCTATTTCTCTTCGTGGTTTTCGTTTTTTTTTTTGTAGGGGAGAATCTCGCGAAAAGTTGACGTCGCAAAAGAGCCCGTCTCTCCTTACTCGTGCCGTTATATTTCGTGGGGCCATAGTAAATAGGACCAAATGTTGGTAGTAAAAATAGCTCAATATATAGGTTTTTGTGTGTACCATAGGTCCTACTCGGAGTATATACTATGGTCCCCCGCAACAGTTGTGTGCGCGGGTGCGTGCGTGCGTGCGTGCGCTTTTTTCTCACCGTGGCGATTATAGGGTTGGGCTCCGGTAGGTGCAGCTCTTCCCGCCGCCCGCAGGTCTCCCAGGTCTTGATCAAATCTTCCGGGAGCATGTCGCATGAGTACTCCGTGCCGTACCACGGCTCGACCTGGATGGAGGAAAGAACAAAAAAAAAAGAGTGTTTGCGAAAGAGTGTCTTCGGAAACTTGTGTTTCTTCCGCTAAAAAAAGAAATGAATTATCTTCTCATCACGATCTTGGTGTTGTTTCAGGACGAGGTAAAAAAACAAATCTTCCTGGCGACGCCTCCGAAATCGAGGAGGGAAATGGGGATGTGCGGCAACGCGGCAACAAAAAAAAACATACACACAGCGTGCAAGCAGCAACAGCAGCAGCCCAGCAACGATGTCGGCGCCACAGTTGACCGCAGCGCCGCCACTGCCATCCCACGGCCGCAAGCAGAAGCACAGCAAGCGGCACCATCAGCTCGAGCAACGAAAATGAATAGCATCGGCAGCAGCACCAGCTTCCATTTTTGCATTTTTCGATTGCTGCTGCTGCTGCAGCGCTCGGTCTACGCGCACCACAGCGCCGGCGGGCTCCGCTCCACCGCCACCGCCGCCGATGCTGCTGATATTACCGAAGTATGGTAGAATTGAAATGATACACGAGCTGCCATGCTGTCGCGCTCTACAAGCAAGGCGGTACGAGCACGAGCACGAGCACGAGTCCTTTCCGGACGACGCATCCTCCACGATACCAAGCGGACGAGAGCGTACCGTAGCAGCTCAAAACGCCGCTCGTCCGCGTTATCCACCAGCTACACAGTACACCTCTCGAGCCTCTGTGCTCCCAGCGGTTGTCGTGTTGTGTACAGCAAGCAGCACGGTGCGTGAATGCATGGAAGATAGTCGGTATTTTTATTATAAGCCAATTCATCCTTGGAGATGCGTTCTGCGTCGGGACAAATGATCGGTGCGTGTAGGCCAATGAAACAGGGAGACAGAACTTACCGCAACTTTCGATCAAATGCTACCTTTTCCCTAAAGTACATTTTTTTCCGTTTTTTTTTCTCAAAAATTACCTCAATTCCTTACTTTTCGGGAGAATTTTTGGAGGAGTAAATGTTGAAAAAAAAAAAAAAAAAAAAATCGCAAACACTCCATTGGTTGATTTTGACATCAGCATTATCATAATTCTTGCATCATCCATTATCATCCATCATGATCATCGAAAACACCATCACGCGATCGCCACCACCCCCCCCCCCCGTTCCTTCCTCGCTCCCCCCCCCCCCCCCGGTGCTCCGTCTCGAAAGGGATGCGTGGTTAATGCTTAAATGACTATTAACAAGGGGCAAGCAACAAATGAGTACCCCCCCCCCCTCCTTCATACGGCCAAGAACATGCTTGACATAAATACCCCCCCCCCCCCCCCTCACCCTCTCACCCTTCGTGCGACTCGCCGAACACCTCACGTTTCGCTTCGCGCTTTTGGCGCAAGCAATGTCTGCCTGGTCGGTGAAAACCCGACATGCTCCATCCCGGCACTGTAAGGATGCGACGGTCTATGGTCATACAACTAAGCCCATGCATGATAACAACTACCCTCCCCCACCCACCCCCCCTGTCCTTCCGATCCCTCCCCCCCATCCCCTGCCCCCAGATGTAACCTGCTTTGTTTCCCCCTTGAACTCCCTGGCCACCACGACGAGCATCATGTTACTCGGGACCAAGCAGCCCAGCAGCTTTCGCAAGATGTCAGGCTCGTAGTCGTAACGCAGGGAGGGGCCGGCCACGACAAGGTCGGGGGGGTATACTTGCATGTTGCCGGCCAGGCGGGAGACGTAGCCCATGGGGTTTCCTTTGCTTGCGAAGCGGAAGTTCATTGCGGCTATGGCTTGGATCTCGAGGTGGATCCACTCCTGGTGAGAGAAGGAGAGGGGGGGGGGGGGGGGGGGGCGGGGGCGGTTCAGCTGTATGGGATGTAGTAGTAGTAGTAGTAGTAGTAGTAGTAGTAGTAGTAGTAGTAGTAGTAGTCGTAGTAGTAGTAGTAGTAGTAGTAGTAGTAGTAGTAGCAGTAGTAGTAGTATTGATAGTAGTAGTAGTATAGTCGTGGCAATAGTACTAATATTAATAGCAGTCGCATTCACAGTATTAATACTTCGAAGTAGTATTTCCATCGTAGCAGCAGTACGAGCTGGTCTGGTCTACTGTAGAAACCAACTCAATTTTTTTAGTTAGACCGAGATACGCACATCCTGCCCACCGGCTAATCAACCCTCTCCTGCACATCTTCGAAACGATACGATCCATTGCTTTTTTCGGTGTTTTCGCATTCTGCTACGTGTAAATCAAGTCACTTGAGGGACACAAAAAACCTCTCAATACATACGTACCTGGCATATATATTGGGGCGGGGGGTAGGCAAAATCAGCAAAGTCTTGCATTGCATCACATCTGCCGAACGCTTCACGCTGATACTTGGTGGGCACGTTGGTTGAGGTCTACCAAGACGCTGAATATCGTTTCATACATGTGAAAACCGTTACGTAGCCGTAAATAGTTACAGCCGCAAAGGTGACCGACTATCCACACAAACGCAAGGAACTGGAGAACGTGTCGGCGAAACAGGGATTTTAACGGCACAGCGGCGTTTTCACGAGTCGATGCCTCGAGTTTTATACCACGCGACTCACAGCGCTCATATCTGATCCAAAATTCAAAGGGGATACGCTTTCTTCGTGTTCCCCATGATATTCTATCGGCCAAAATATTTTTCGTTTTTTCATGTAAGGCCATCTCTTATGGGAGGGTTTCGAAAACCGAAAAACTCACTCACCCGAAACTGTGTTTTATACCGTACGTGCTTTCACGTATTTTAGACGGGAGTCCGACCAAATCAGGCTCGCTCTTCTCAGAATACCTGCATCCTTTTGGGGAGAAGTATCTAGACCTGTAATTCTTTTCTTCAGGGGTGTCGTTCGAAGTTTTTACGATGTTGCCATTTTCAGACAAAAAAAACAACAAGGCATTTTCAGATATATATCGACGTTTCAGCCGAAGAAACGGCCTCTTTTTCAGATATATCGCGTCCGAAACTGAATAGAGTAAACTGGAGCGTATCGACAATTTTTCAAAATGCCATCCTGAAGAAACGGCAAACGGCGTTGCATGCCTCCCGCAAATGACTGGTGGGACTTCAAGAAAAGCGGGGCCCGATTCGCCCGTTTCCCTGTTCAAATACGCCTGCGAAGGTGCTAAAACCTCGATTTCCAGAAACCAAAACCGGTTTGCCGTAAGAGATGGCCAAAGGAAACAAACCTCCGCAAAAGTCCCGAGAAAAATAAACAACAAACAAACAAAAAACAAAGCACGCCTCCTTTTTGGAACGCTCAAGGAAAGAAACTCCGTTAAGTACGGGAGTTCTCGGCTGTATGCCGCTTCAAGCTACTCCCTAGACCACCCTCAGCTCGCAGGGACGTGGTGTGAGTCCTGTCGCGTCACGGCCCGTCGCGGCGAAACACCGTCTACGTAGGTACTGCTGTAAAGAGCGTCCACGGCACTGCAGTACTGTTTGGTAGGCCACAGCAAGC
>JARUPZ010000038.1:4095975-4150592 GCA_031213475.1 Nereocystis luetkeana
AAAAAAAACACACACACAAACAACACACATACAGCAGCAGCAGGTATATATCTACCAGCACGAAAAAACGGGGAAAAAAAGTAGCAGGCGCGTATAATTACTACTCCGGCCAGAGCTCGAATCGCCGTTGATGCGTAGTGGACATCAAGAGTCAACCGGGCACAGTGGGTACGTGCGTGCTTTTGCCTCTTCCTCGAAGCGGAGAGCCAACACCGACCATAGCAACCACGAACCACCACCAAACCCACCACTACCAACACCACCACAATCACCACCACCACCACCACCGCCACCACAATCACCACAATCACCATAATCACCACCACCACCACAATCACCACCACCACCACCATCCCCACCACCACCACACAAACATCCACCAGGCCCCCTTCCTCAACTCACGAGACCTCTCTCCGTGCACTCTACGAAACGATGAAGCTAGCCCAGTCCGTCGCGCTCCTCGTACGGCCCGGCGCTGAGCCCGTTGGCCCAGCCCTTGGCCTGAGCAGCGACAGGAGCGAACCGGAGCCCTCGTGGCCCACGAGGTGGCCCAGGTACCTGGACACGGACAGACAGCCGCACCGAGACGCATGCACCCCCAAGAACGCTCGCGGGTGTGACGCACACGATGAAAAAAAAAAGCACGCAAAGTTGCAGGTTTACACGCGCGTGTGCACGTACGTACCAGGTACATGCGCACGGAGTGCACGTACACACCGACGGTAGGTACAGAGACGGACACATACGGACCACGAGTCGAACCGCATACCAGGCACGCATGCGAAGCCATGGCAAAGAACGCTACACAACCGTCACCCTTTAACACCGCCACCACCAACAACACCACCACTGCCACCGTCTACCGCGATCACACCACACCAACAACACCGCCAGCACTACCAACGTCAGCACCAACACCAACACCATCAGCAACAACAACGACGATCGCCCCTCTTCCTCGTGGGTATCCTCGAATTCTCTTTTATTTTATTTTTCCTTACCCGGCGGGCTCGCACTGCCCCACCACCACCCACCCACCTTTGCTCCTCGTGGAGACCCATGTATGTCGTCTCATACGCAGAACTTACCCGGCGGGTTCACACTGCCCCCCCCCCCCCCCTCCCCCTCCCACCTTTGTTATCGTGGAGACCCACGGATGTCTCTCATACGCATTATTTACCCGGCGGGCTCACAACCGCCCTTCTCCCCCCCCTCACCTCCCCACTCCACGCTACCCTCTTCGCGGTACCCTTGAATCTGTATATCCTTTTCCTTTACGCGCGCCCCCGCGCCCTCCCAGTCCCACCCTCCTTCTCGTGGAGACCCTTGGATTCTTCATGTACTTATGTTTTCACCCGGCGGGCTCACGCCTCCCCGCACACACACACGCCTTCCCCCCCTCCCCCCTCCTCTCCCTGGTGATCCTCGAGTGTCTCTGGAGCGGAAGTAGTTACAGTATCGACCCCCCCCCCCCCCCTTTCCTCCCACGCCCACCCCTCCTCTCGTAGAGACCCTTGGTTTCTTATTTTCTCCTTTTCCTTACCCTGCAGGCTTGGAACGGAAGTACTTGTCGATTGGGGGCAAGGCCCACGATATGGTAACATCCCTGGCCTCTTTGACCGGCCACCACTTTGATGCTTCGCTTCATCTGCGAAAAAAAAAAAAAAAACGAACCGCGAAAAACGCAAAAAGCATTCCCACCTCAGACGGACAGATCGGTACAGATCGTGTACAGATCGTGTACCGATCATTCCCAGCTGATGATCTAGATGTCTCAGGGAACAGATAAATATATAACAGGTAGATAGATTCCTGGTCTGTATGATCTGTATGATCTAGCTCATGTTGCCGGGTGGGGAGCTTCATGTACAGATCATCCCAGTTGATGATCTAGATGTCTCAGGAACAGATAAATAGATAGATATATTCCTGATCTGTATGATCTGTACGGTCTGTATGATCTAGCACATGTTGCCGGGTGGGGAGCTACATGTACAGATCATTCCCAGTTGATCATCTAGATGCCTCAGGGCAGATAGATAGATAGATTCCTGACCTGTATAATTTGTATGATCTAGGTCATGTTGCCGGGTGGGAGCTGTATACCAGGCAGTCTACATGGTACAGCGAATGAATTTACAATAGTACTGTCAGGGTGGCTCCTAATATATATAGCCCAAAAAGGAGGGAGAGAGAGGGTTCCCAGTGCGTTTTGAAGAAATGCGGATGTAGCATCGATGGAAAGCGTGTTATCAACCGCGTATTGTGCACAACAGCGACAATTTTCGATCCGCGCGGTAGTTATTGAGATAAGCACACCTAAAGTGGGTGATTTGTGATTTGGGCTTAGTTCGGGCCTGTTTGCTATGGGACTCGGTGATACGAATATGCAGATCCTGCACAGCCCTTTGCAACGGCGGTGAGGAACTAGATTATCTATCTGTAGATAACGATCTAACTGTAGATGAGATGGTCTAGATCATCATCAATCTCAGGTGCGAAGGCATTGGATTAAAAAAAAAACAAAGGAAAAAAAAAAAAACCTGTTCAATATCTAACGGCATCAGTACGCTCACTTCGCACAGCCAGCAGCAACAGAGGACGGAAGTGCTTTAGTAACAGGATTAATACTAGTATTGTAGTAGTAGTAGTAGTAGTAGTAGTAGTAGTAGTAGAGTAGTCGTAGTAGTAGTGGTAGTAGCAGCAATAGTAGTAGTAGTAGGAGTAGTAGTACTACTATTAATAGCAGTATTAATAGGAGTACAAGCAGTAGTAGTAGTGATAGTTTTAGTAGTGGTAATTGTAGTAGAAGCAGCAGCAGTAGCAGCAGCAACAGTAGCAGCAGCAGTGGCCCTAGTATCGTTAGTAGCAGCCGTTGTAGCAATAGTAGCGATCAGCAATACCATAGTTATAGATAGCTGTAGCAGTAGCAACTGTTGTAGTCGTAGTAGTAGCGGCAGCGAGAGTTACTGCTGTAGTACCTGCTCGGGTCCGAAGGGAACCTTGCCACCAAAGGAAGGAGGCGAAGCGTTTGTGTTCACTCACCTGTCGTTTAGGAGTCATAATTTGTTTCGCGGGGAAGAACGGCGGCGGCCGGGGTCGTGGAGGGGGCGGGGGAGGGGGGCGTATTCATTTGTTGTTGCCTTAGTCATTTGACCGTTGACTACGCATCGCTTTCGAGACGAGCGGAGGTGGGGGGGGGGGGGGGGGGGGGGGGGGGAGAAGGAACGTCAATTAACCGACCGACCTGCCGACCGACACAGACTACAGGAGCGGGAAGGATCGACGGGATCTCAATATGTTCACCTAAACCCGAGGTCGAAGTGCGGCGATGCAACCAGGTGCCCACGTGCAACAGCAATGAAGAGAGACACGTACGAGTGAGACACACCGACCGTTACTGCTCAATCAACATCACAAGATCAGCTACAAACTTCTGACATTCGGCCACATCGAGCGCGGCAAATCACGCCGATCGACATCGATCGCGCTTCACCACATCGATCGAGCGCCTCACCTTGTTAGGCCACCTCAAACAAATATCAAGCACATATATATGCAGCAGTGGCCTCGAGAACAAACCGAGAACAAACCGGGGAACAGCGAGCGAGAACATCAAGAGCATGCCACAACCTCGGAAACACCAACAGTACCAACACCATCGACACAAACACCAACGAAGCTAAGACCTAAACGTAACAAGCCCCAACACGTTCCACAACCATCGGTCTCACCCCTCCCCCCCCCCCCCCCCCCCCCCCCCCCCCCCCCCCCCCCCCCTCCCCCCCCCCCTCCCCCCCCCCTCCCCCCCCCCCCCCCCCCATCCCCCCCCCCCCTCCCCCCCTCCCCCCCCCCCTCCCCCAACCCCCCCCCCCCCCCCTCCCCCCCTCCCCCCTCCCCCGCCCCCCCCGCGAAACTCCTAAAACAATTGGAAACAGTACAGATGGCAGCAGCTAAAAAAATCCCCAAGGTGCTCAAGTACGACTGGCAATACAGTATTGAGAGCAGAACTGGGAATGCACCCGCTCAAGACAAACAGGGATACGAGAGAGTTGAACTGGCAACATAAGGAAGGAACATGCCAAAAAAGAGGTTGCCGGCCATAGTTGATAGAGCTGTACGGGAGAAAGTCACAAAACGGCGTGCGGGAATAGGGTGGGATAGCATAGTTTACTCGTAGGAAGTGTGGAAGGATATTGGGGGATGGCAAGAAGAGGTGATGTCACCCGGGAAGTTCGGGAGGTACAAGGCAGAAGTAGAAGAAAGGACAGAAAGAAGGGAAAGGCTAGCGCTAAGAAACAAGGTGGAATGGGAAAAACACTTGGAGATATACGGGGGGTTGAGGGAAGGAATAGGAACGAAAACATATTTGCACGGCCCAATGGACTTCGCGAAAACGCTGAAGCTGCGCTTTCGTGTAGGTGACATGGACCTGCCAGAAAGAAGAAAGAGGTATACCAGTAGCCGGGAGGAGGAGGAAATAGATGCACAGATGTGCCCGTGTGGCAAAGCAATATAGAGTAGAACTCGTATAGTAGGAGAACGTGAAAATATACAAGGAGGAACGGGATGTGTTAGAAGAGATGAGGGAAATAGACGAATGTGGCATGAAAGAGTTTGATACACTATTCATAGATAGCAGCGAGAAAACGGTCGCTATCCTAGGAGACAGATGGTGGCCACAGGCGGCCAAACAGGAAGGGGATAAGATGAGCGAAAACAATCTATCAAATATATGGAAACAACGTGATGAGCGCCCAATTGTTGGGGGTGTCTCTATTAGGGGTAGGAACGGTGCCCCGTCTCGAAAGGGATGCGTGGTCAGTGGTCAATTGACTAAGGCAAGCAACAAATGAGTGCGCCCCGCCCCTCCCCCTCCCTCACCGCGGAAAATTTGTCCACCACCATCTCCTCCAGGCGGTCAAGCCCGTCGCGGCCCAACAACACCAGACGCATGAGGTTTGACGAGTAGTAGCGGCCGTGGAACTTGAGAAGCTCGGCCCTGATGTCCACTCCGTCCTTCTTAGGGGTTTCCCCCAGAGTTTTGGCGTTTCCGGTCCCGAACTGGTGCCAAGGGTGCTCCGGGGATGAAACGGCCTTCAACACCTGCAACGCAGAGGGCGAAAACAAAATCCGAGAGCCCAGACAGAGCACGCAAACACACAAAAAAGTAGCGGGATAAGAAAAAGGAAGGAACCCCCCCCGCCGACTATGTATCAGTCTGGTCTTGAAAAAAAAAAAGGGGGGGAAGTTATTTGCGGGGGACCATAGTAAATACGACCAAATATTGCTAGTAAAAGTAGCGAAATATATGGGGTTTTTTGTGTACCGTAGGTCCTATTTAATATGGTCCCCCGTAATAGGTGTATCCACCGGCAGAGGCAGCAACACGAGTACCATACTGTAAACGGAAGAGGCCGGCACAAGCGAAGCAAGCGGCGGCAACGATTGAAGTCAACATCAACAACAGCAGCTGCTGCACCAAGCAACGTTCTGCACCAAACACGCTCGAGCGTATGGTAGGGTAGGGTAGGGTAGGGTAGGGTAGGGTAGGATAGGGAAGGGTAGAGTAGGGTAGAGTAGGGTAGGGTAGGGTAGGGTAGGGAAGGGAAAGGAAGGGAAGGGTAGGGTAGGGTAGGGTAGGGTAGGGCAGGATAGGGTAGGTTAGAGATGGGTATGGTATGGTAAGGTAGGGAAGGGTAGAGTAGGGTAGGGTAGGGTAGGAAAGGGTAGGATAAGATAAGATAGCGCAGAGCAGAGGGTATGGTAGGGTAGGGTAGGGTAGGGTAGAATTGAGTCAGGGTAACTCGCCTGCACGAGCCTCCATGGGTCGGAGGTGAGGTTGTTGGAGTTCTCGTTGTCGATGGCGGTTAGCTCCCTCTCCGTGGCGGACTCAGTGAAGAGGGGGTCGATGAAGAAATGGCTGAAGATGTCCAGGCTGCTGTCCAGGTGGCCGGCATTGACGTCGAAGTAGTAGTTCGTGTCCTGTTCGGTTCGGTTGCCGTGTTGTTGCATCATTATTCAGCGTGAACGTGATCATTCTCGTTGATGGCATCGTGATCGTTTTTGTGACATAATCATCGTAGCTATGGTTACCGTTTTCGTTCTCGACCAAGAGCGGGGCAGCGAGAGGGGGAGAAAGCGAGAGAGAGGGAGGGAGACGCAGGCAGGGAGAGAGACGAGGTTACATGACGGGACAGAGAGAGGGAAGAGGGGAAGAGAGAGAGCGAGAGGGGGAGAAAGCGAGAGAGAGAGAGAGGGGGAGACGCAGGTAGGGCGAGAGACGAGGTTACGTGACAGGACAGAGAGAGGGAAGAGGGGAAGAGAGAGAGCGAGAGGGGGAGAAAGCGAGAGAGAGACGTAAAGCAGTAGAGTGCCTCTTCCCCCCCCCCCTCCCCGTCCCCAAGCCACTCAGCCGGGTCGGTAAAAACCTGACGTGCTCCGTCCCGGCATTGCAGGAATGCGAACGCCTGTGGCCATACGACTACGGCCATGCATGAAACATGAGTTACACCCCCCCCCCCCCATCCCCAGCTACTCCACTCCTCGCTCCCTCCCAAAATATGTTCAGTTTCGTCGAAAAACGAGCGCGACGGCAGAGGTTAGGGTTAGGGACCCTAACCCTAACCCCAGAGCAGAGCATGACAAGGTGTCACCTACCTCGTCGCTGGTGAAAGCGTTCGAGTTGCCGCCGTTACTGTTAAGGAAGGCGCTGTAGCAGTTCTCGTCCGGGTACTTACCTGCCAGAAACCAAGGAAGCGAGTGAAGACACAAAAACGGCGAATGAGCCAACATCGAAAACGCGAAAAAGCTGGGGGGGGGGGGGGGGGAAACGTGAAAACGCCAAAACGCAAATATAGGTGTATATATATAATATATATATATATATATATGCCAAAACGGGTCGTGGCCATGGCAGCCGTTACAAAAAAAAAAAAAAACGAGTTACGTGCGGTTACAAAAACCGTTACAACGAAAGAAAACGACGACAACCACAACAACAACAACAACACCAACACACACAAAAGAGCGATTTCACAGACTTGGCCGAACGCACACCTCATGCACACCTGGTATACACATAAATGAACATACTGCACCAGGTATAACGCAGTACGTACTGGTACCCAAACGTACCGGGCGCTCTTCTCAAGCGGGAGCATACGACGAGTATCGCCATCCGCTACCCTAGACGCGTACTACAGCAGCCTCTCCTACAGCCCCCGTGCATTGCACTTCGGACGTTTCGACAAGCATCTTCTCTGTACCCGTACATATACCGCCTCTGTACATGTACCGACCCGCTGGTCAAGCGGTAAACCGCGACACCGAAAAAACAAACAGCAAGAAACATACTCTTATATATCGGAAATATATCGGAACAAAACTGTCGGGAAAAATACGAAAATATAAAAATATACTTCCGAGGTTTTCTCCATTCGGGAAAGTTATGAGTGATCCATGTTGAAGATCATGCTGCACATTGTCGGATGGCAAGAGAAATAATAATAATATACAGTAGTATGAACCATTTCGGAACAAAACTATCGGAAATACACACCACACCACTCTCGTCTCCAAAACAGAAAAAAATACCGCTTCTACATGAGCACTCTAAACAACAGGCCCTCATGTCTATCACGGGGGACCATAATAAATAGGACCTACGGTACAGACAACAACCTGTATATTTACCTATTTTTACTAACAATATTCGGTCCTATTTACTTTGGTTCCCCGTAAATAGGGGCGGAGTGTATGTATGTATGTATGTATGTATGTATGTGTGTATATATACATGTATTACCTTAGAACACGCAAGAAAACAATCCCCCCCCCACCCCCCCTTGGCATGATTCCCCGGGGCGATTTTCTCGTCCCCCAGAGGGGGGGCACGGTCTCGGCGAGAGATATTTCTCCGCAGACGCATCGCTCGGCGCTTGCACTCTTTCCCCGCTGACGAAAAAAAAAAAAGGGAAACTCGTCCGACGTGGGGGGAGTGATATATTGCGAGTTATACCGCTCTGGGCGGAAAGATCGGGACCGTTTATACATTACATTAATATTACGGGGGACCATAGTTAATAGGACCAAATATTGTTGGTAGAAATGGTTGAATATATAGGTTTTTATGCATACCACAGGTCCTGTTAACTATGGCCCCCCGTAATATGAAGACCAAGCGGTCCTTATATTTAAACCCAGAGAAGCAGATAGATACAGATAGATAGACAGATCCCTGATTTCTATCACACCGCTCTGGGCGGAAAGATAAGGACCTTTGATACATTGCATTACTATGAATACCAAGCGGTCCTTATATTTACACCCAGAGAGGCAGACAGATACAGATAGATAGATAGATCCCTGATTTATATCATACCGCTCTGGGCGGGAATATAAGGACCGTTTATACATTACATTTCTATGAAGACCAAGCGGCCCTTATATTGACGGTCAGAGGGGCCGATAGATAGAAAGATAGAACCCTGATTTATATCATACCGCTCCGGGCGGGAATATAAGGACCGTTTATACATTAATATCAAGACCAAGCGACCCTTATATATACGGCCAGAGGGGCAGATATATACATAAAGATAGATACATAACTCCCTTATTTATATCATACAGCTCTGGGCGGAAACATAAGGACCGATTATACATTAAGATGAAGACCAGGCGGCCTTTCCTTTTCGGCAAGAGGGGCAGATGGATACAGATAGATACATACTGATAGGTAGATAGATAGATAGATCCCTGGTCTATATCAGACCGCTCTGGGCGTAAAAAAATATAAGGACCGTTTATACACCAACACGAAGACCAAGCGGTCCTTAAAATTACGAACAAAGTGGTCTCTATACCGGTACTAAGGTCTTCTTTCGGACTTCGATTATCATCGAGGATGTTATCGCAACTTGGGGTCAAGTAAAAAGGGACTCTCTGCCGAAACTGTCCACATCATAACAGCGTGCATATGATATACCTGGTACCTGGTATATATACTCGTGTATAATATATATATATGAATATATTAAAAAAATTATTGGTACCAGGTATATATATACGCGAAACTCGACGCGAATCGGCGAGGGAAGAGAAAATGTCCAACTCTTCGCACCGCAGCGGGTCATGTTCATCGTAGCGGGAGGCAGGCATGGAGGACGAGAGCAAAGTAGGACCAAATATTGTCAGTAAAATAGGTAAATATAGAGGTTTTTGTCTGTACCGTAGGTCCTGCTTACTACCAGGCATGATCCCCCGCAAAATATACATCTACAGCAGCACTTACTTATTGGTCAAGGAATATGGGCGACCACAGTCATAATAGTCGTACGAGAATATACGGATATCCACGACCTCGGGCGGATGGTGGGGACGTTCGCGGGACAATACCCAAGCAACGGTTTTGGTCGAAAACCTGGAACCACCGCACCTGTGGGCGTACGTACGTACACATATCATACCGTAAATAAAGCACACAGGGGTGGGCGTGCGGTCGTTTTTCAGCGCTGTTTTTTTTTCGACACCGATTAAAAAAAATAGAAAAGGGTGGTGGCTAAGGTCGAACGTCTAAACACAATATTTTCGGAAGGCTCCCCCCCCCCTCCAGAACTGTCCGAAAACGCCTTGTTCGGTACTACTCCAGAACCGCAGTCCCGTTTCGGGGACAAGATTCGAGTTGTTTGTCCCCAAAAACGAGACTGCGGTTCTAAAGGGTACCTGTACTATAGTACCACTCTGAACCTGAATATAAGGACCGTTTGTGTACTACTATGTAGACCAAAGCGGTCTTCAAATTTAGGGACAGAGTGGTATTCTGAAAAAAAAATCGAGCGCTGAAGAACGATCACACCCCCTGTGCGAACTCAACGCTTTTTTTACGGTATACCTGGCATATAACCTTACCGTATACGGCGGTGCATTTACCACACCCCCGGTGATAACACTTCGGGCTCTAAAATCATCATCACCCGGTGTGTTATACTCCGGGGGTGTGATACACACACAGCCTACCCCGGTGATAAAAGTGGGTGATTAATTTGGGATTTGTGAAGGCTCATCACCGGGGGTGGTATACTCTAGGGGGTGTGATAACAGTGGGTGAGGGTGATAAAACAGTGGTTGCAAAGGAGTTTGGCTGCCACACTCTTGACCCCTTTAGGAGCGCAGTCCCGTTTTGGGGACAAACCACTCAAATTCCAAGCAGTTTGTCCCCAAAACGGGACCGGCTTTAGTCCTGAAAGGGCTAATCAGGTAGGGGTGTGATGACAGGGGTGTGACAGCAGCTATTACGGGGGACCATAGTAAATAGGACCAAATGTTTTTAGTAAAAATAGGCAAATGTATAGGTTTTTGTGTATACCGTAGGTCCTACTAACTATGCCCGCCCGTACTAGTGGTTGGAGGTTTGCCTGCCACACTCCGGGAAGGCGGCAAGGCGTGCGTGTGAACAACGAGGGGTATGGCAGTAGCAGCGGTTGGAGCTTTTGCTGCTGCCAGCTTTTGCCCCATCTGTTGTGGATGGAGCACCTCAGCAGCAAGATGCCGTGCTTGGCTAGCCCAAAAAGGGGCTCTGCTGTGGGGTCCTTCGGAGCAAAACGTTCGCGCTGGCTTTTGTCCCTGAGCTGTGCAGCAGGGGCTTCTGCAGCAGCAGGAGGAGGAGGAGGAGGCACAGGTGTGTCTTTTCCGCAGAGAAAAAAAAAAACACGTGATCGAGCCTCGAGCATCGGTACGCACCAGCAGAGTCGCTGGCGTCCAAGAAAGAGTTTTGCCCACTGCTGTGACGGGGCCACGCGTTCGCAAGACCTTGCACACACCCTCCACCGTCTTCTTGCTGGTCTCCCACGATATGCTGCGGTGTATACCCTGGCACGCCACCCCGGGAGTATTATACTGCGTGCTTACTCACGTCACGGCATCATCCGAGCCGGTCGCCCCGGTGGTTCAAGTGGTTAACCTCGAATTCTACTTGTTTGAGTCCTGGGTTCGAGCCCTATTAATAGGAGGGTCGGACTTTGACTTTATTTGCAAAAATGAAAAAAAGGATTCAATTGTTGAGAGCGCCTTGCAGCGTGGGTAGGCACAATTCGATGCGAGTCGACGAGGGAAGAAAAGGCTGAAATCTTCTCGCGATAAAAATGAAGGCACGTACCGTAGCGGGAAGGGGGGAGAAGAGCCTGCTATGTGACCCCGGATCTGAGTTACGAGTTGGAAGGAGAGAGAGAAGAAGATGTGCGAAGATAATGAATGGGATGGAAAAAAAAAAAAAAAAAAAAAAAAAAGCGATATCTTGGGGGGTGCCATACACGAGGCATGACACCGAAAGGGGGGTGTCGTGGTACATACACAACGTACCCCGGTGACAAAATCGGGTGCTTGTTTCGCCTGTTCTGGGGACTCACCATGTATTTCACGCGAGCGCTTTACTACTAGGAGGGACAACGGTTAAGTAGAACCAAAATACTGTTGTTCATAGTCGGTCGAGATGTCGACGAAACCCCTTTTCCGCTGCTGCACGTATAGGCGGACCGCAGCCTCGTTTTGGGGGCAAACTGCCTAAATTTTCTTCATCGGAGTGGTTTGTGTCCCGGAAAGGGGACCGCAGTTCCATGACAGGGGCCAGGACGACGCGAATAACAATACCAACTCAAGGTCTCGTGTGGATGACGCGATAACAAAAGTACCAGGTACACTCGTAAAAACGATATATATACGAATCGTGGGCGGGTGCACTTTCTGCGGGTCGGTTTTCACCTCCATCCATTATCGTAACCGTTCGTACATGTCGATTGCCAAATTTTCGGCGTTTCGATTGCGATAACGATTCATATCGTGTCGAAATGTTACATAATACCTGGTATTAGTTTCGATGTATATCCAAAACTAGTTTATAATAATAATAGCGGGGACCGGCATTTTACAGCGGGCACCGGCGTTTATATAACCCTTGTAGGACCCCAGTCCCGTTTTGGGGACAAACTACTCATAATTTATGTGTTTTGCCTAACATATGGGACTGAGGGGCTAAAGGGGTTAATCTGCGAACACTGCCGCGCCGGCTGTTTTCATCTATCTGTGCCACGTGGCTTATTTCGCCGGTGTTTTCTCGCGCACGGACATCGTTAGAGGGACCCCCTAACGCTCCTGCATACAGGCAGTATACCAATTTCTTCCAAGAAAATGGTTGACGGATACTGCTGTGTAACGAAGCGAAAACGGAGAGGACCACGTGTGTGTGTGTCTGTTCTTCACGTTATTTCTACTCGTTGACATCCGACGACTACAGCAGTACGTACCGCTATAGAGCTATTCATGACCCTGACCCTAGCCCTGGAAAAAACAAAATCGGAAAATGTTTTTGGGCTCTAGAAATTGATTTTCTGGCCGAAACAAACCACAATACCTGATACCAGGTAGACGCTTTACCTGGGAGGGGCAGTCAACAACACCGAAACACCGGTAGGCTCTTCGGGATGCTCCCCGGAGTTTTTCGAGAGCAGTCTGGAGCAGTTTTTCGTTTCCCTAGACCTTTACCCCTGTTAGAACTGCAGGTCCGTTTTGGGGACAAACCACTGAAACCTACCGTAAGTCTAAGTCGTTTGTCCCCAAAACGGGACTGCAGGGTTAAGGAAATCAGACCCAAATCACTTTTTTTTTTTTTTTTTTTTTTTTTCATCCCATTTATCATCTTCGCACATCTTCTTCTCTCTCTCCTTCCAACTCGTTACTCAGATCCGGGGTCACATAGCAGGCTCTTTTCCCCCCTTCCCGCTACGGTATGGATAGCATCGGTCCCTTTGTCCCGTACTGTACACCAACGGCGTGCTTCAACCAATAGAATCCATGGTGTCGAGTACGTGGCGAACTCTTCTGCTCTCGAGCCCCACAGCAGTCCCAAAGCAAAGTCCCAAAGGCCCACGCGAGTTTTTCTTGCCATCGGAGAGGGGTCGAGATTTTTTGTCGTCTGTTTTCTGGACAGACCAGCCGCCAAATATTTTACTCATCAGACGCCTGCCCGGCCCACGCCACATATCACCGACCGAGGTATGACCACCTGTGACACTAGGCAGGGTGGGTCGGAGACTCTAACCAGTGCGTTTAATTCAGATTTCATTGAGGAGTCGTTGGGTTTTGTCAACCGATGTCTGCTGAGGGTCCTCATAAAAGTTGTCTCCAGTCTGCAGAGCCAGCCTGCCAGGACATGGGCTTCATATACATTGCGCGGCGCGCAATTTTAGTCCGCCGAAGCTGTCCCGTGACGTGTAAAAAATGTCATTTTTGGCAAGTCTAAAACAACATGGGATCGACGCCAGCTATCTATCAATCCGATCGGTGTTTTAACCCCTCTAGAACCGCAGTCCCGTTTTGGG
The DNA here is from genome assembly GCA_031213475.1 of Nereocystis luetkeana. Lineage (NCBI taxonomy): Eukaryota > Phaeophyceae > Laminariales > Laminariaceae > Nereocystis > Nereocystis luetkeana. Next base: position 4,109,352 of record JARUPZ010000038.1, read on the forward strand.
GACAAACCAGTCAAATTCTAAGTAATTTGCCCCCGAAATGGGACTGCGGTCCTAAAAGGGTTAACGCGAGCCAAGCCGGCTATACCTAGTACCAGGTATCTAACAACCAAAATCGCTGCATTCACTCACGCGAAACGCAAGAAATTACGCCGCATACAAGAAGAAGACAGACAGACAGACAGACACAGCTCGCACACCCGCAGTCACCCGACGATTGACCTTCGATCTCGACAGGTTTATCAAAACCCATGGTCGACGCGCTTCGTACCCGGACGAGGCCAATGAGTGTACTTGATGGGATCGAAGGTATAATTGGAATTCGTGATCTAGCGGGCGAGAGGTTGGCCGCGGCGTCCTACGCTCGTCGTCCAGACTCCCAAGACATTTCGTTTTATTGTTTGCCATCGGAGAGGGATCGAGAGGCTTTTTTTTGTTTTGTTTATTTTCTACGCACCAGCTGCCAAATGTTTTTTGAATCAAACGCCTGGCCGGCCCGGGCTACGCATCACCATCCGAGCTATGAGCACTAACTGACCGAGACATTTTTAATAGCGTGGGCCAGAGCTCATCCATAACCAACGCGCTTCGTTCAGATTGCATGGCGCAGTGGTCGGGTTCGTCGATCGATGTCAAGCCTGAAAAATGGTCTATTACGGGGGACCATAGTTAATAGGACCAAATATTGTTAGTAAAAATGGTCAAATGTATAGGTTTTTATGTATACCATAGGTCCTATTTAATATGGTCCCCCGTAATAGTATTTCTTGCCACCGGAGAGGGGTCGAGATTTTTTGTCGTCTGTGTTCTGGACAGACCAGCCGCCAAATATTTTATTCATCAGACGCCTGGCCGGCCCACGCCACTCGTCACCGACCGAGGTATGAGCACCTGTGACACTAGGCAGGGTGGGTCGGAGACCATAACTATTAATAGCGCGTTCCGTTCAGGTTTCATCAAGGAGTCGTTGGGTTTTGTCGATCGATTTCTGCTGAGGGTTCTCAGAAAAGTTGTCTCCAGTCTCCCGAGCCTGCCAGAGCAGGGATTTCATCTACATTGCGCGGCGCGCAACTCAAACACCACAGCTATCCCGTGACGTGTAAAATTACAAAACTTGAGATTCAATTGCTCTGAAAAGATCGCAATATTTTCTGTTCTCTCGAGATTGAATTGACCATTTTGGTGGCCGATCATTCCATCTACTGTAGGATCAGAATCGAAGATTGATCAAGAGTATTCCTAATCTCGATATTTTTTACTCCCCGCCAAAATAACGCCTCACCATGACACTTGAAGCCCTTGTACATACAACATACCCCACACAATAGCACAACATAGCAACACAACCCGAGGAAGTTAGCTACGATATCAAACCATAGACAGGCAAAGGAAGCTATGGTTTGATGGTCTAATTTTAACTATTGACCCGTCAAGACCGCCTCGGACGTAGTATACTAATACGGGGGACCATAGTAAATAGGACCAAATCTTGTGAGTGAAAACACGTACATATATATTACGGGGGTCCATAGTTAATAGGACCAAATATTGTTAGTAACAATGGGTAAATATAAAGGTTTTTATGTATACCATAGGTCCTATTAACTATGGCCCCCCGTAAAAATAGTTTTTTGTGTGTAACGTAGGTCCTACCAGGTACGTACCATGGTATTAACTACGGTTCCCCGTAATAATGTCTTGACGGCTGCCAAGGGCAAATAGGTGTAAGAGTGCCGCACGTGTCGCGCAACAACATCACATTCCTACATTAAATTTTGGGGTACAACTTCCTTGGAATTAGTGTTGCATAGTGTTTGCAGTAGTCAAAAGAGTGTCATGTGGCGCTTGGTTGCAGTACCGCTTGGTCGCAGCACCGCACTGCTGTACACTTTCCGATTACATATCGAGCATTCATTGCCGACTGCCACTGTTACTATGACACCGCTTGAGTAGTCCATTCATCGCTGAATTGATGCATTTTGAGCACCCAGCTGCATACATGTCGTGAAACACAGGGGTTACGGGTATATAAAACACCAAAACCGTTTTGACATGTGGCGAGAGATGAAGATCGAGATCAATATCGAGATCGAGATTGCCCTTTTATTGAGATTGAGATCGAGATTGCCTCCTTTAGAATTGTTATATTTTGAGCATCCAGCGGCGTACATGTCGTGCAATACAGGAGCCACAGGTAAAAAAAAAGCCACAACCGCTTGAAATTTGGTGAGAGGACGATTAAGATTGAGATTGAGATCGAGATTGTCCTTTTTTGAGATCGAGATCGAGATTGACTCTTATAAATGCATTTTAAGCGTTCAGCAGCATACATGTCGTGTAACACAGGGTCTACGGATACAAAACACCACAACCGCTTGAGTGTTGGCGAGATGAAGATTGAGATTGAAATCGAGTTTGCCTCTTAGACCTATGCCAATGGTACAGCGAAGTTGCAATAAAAAGTTTGAATTTCAAAGATTCCCGCCAAAAAATTTCAGAACACGCTTCCTATGGGCCACCTGAAAAAAAAAAAAAGTTCCTAACTTTTGGAAAAGCCCGAAAAAAGCAAATCTGGGGCCGATGTTGGGCCAACATCGGCTTGAGAAAAACTCAGGCCGATCTTTGGTTCGAAGCGGCGAGATTCCGAGTCCTCGACAGACATCGATCAACAAAACCAACGATTGCGTCACGAATTCTGAACGGACTGCGCTCGTTAGGGGCTCCGACCCACCCTAGGGTCACCGTCTTCACACCATGGCCGGTGTCATGTGGCGGGAGCTGACCAGGCGTGTGATAAAAAAACATTTGGCCGCTGGTTTGCACAAAACAGAAGACAAAACTTCTCCATCCGTCTCGAATGGCAAAAAATAGTCTTTTTTTCAGGTTTGGGAGGATACCGTAGGACGCCGCCGGCAAGCTCTCGCCCCCTAGACCATGGATCCGCCTGATATCTTCGAGGCCGTCATCTATACTCGTTGGGCTTGCCAGATACCGAGTGGGTTGGCCGTGGGCTGATTCTCTGTCGAGATCGAGGGTCGATCGTCGCACGAGCTGGTTTCGATCACCGTGTTGACAATTTGCGACCAGAAAAACACAAATTGCGCCGCCTGCAGCCGTTGGGGGAAAAAAAAAGAAAAAATCAAACATTTTTCTCTTTTTCCCCCACAGCGGCGGTACGAAAAAAATTTCGGCTGTTTTTTTAAAGCCATATATTTGAAAAAAAACTTGTGAACTTCGCGTTTCCATTGGCATAGGTCTTATAAATGCATTTTAAGCATTCAGCATCATACATGTCGTGTAACACAGGATCTACGGATACAAAACACCACAACCGCTTGAAAGTTGGCGAGATGAAGATTGAGATTGAGATCGAGATTGATTGCCTGTGTTGGTCAAGATTGCCTGTTTTAGTCAAGATTGCCCGTTATCAACCTTTTTCAAGGATTGATAGGCACTGCTGTTTTTGGAGGCAATCTCCATCACTGGGTTACAGCTCAAATCTTTAATGGCTAATGGCCCAAAGGACCGCGAAAAATAGAAAACAACCCCAATCTGATAAATCTCGAATCTCTAAAGATATGTACTCGTTTACTCGAACCTAGTGGCGTAGCTTTGTGACCACAGACCCTGACCTTGTATCTCTTCTAGGATCGAAGAATCGGCACGGACACTGGTTGTGCTGGATATCGACGGGTAGAAAGAACGATTTAACTCCTTTAGAACTCCAGTCCCGTTTCGGGGGCAAGGCACTCAAATTCCAAGTAATTTGTCCCCAATAAAGTGTCCCCAAAACGAGACTGCAGTCCTAAAAGGATTAATGTGAAGAACACAACACACGCCTACGAGTACAATCCCGAGGAGCTTGTTCTCGAAAGGAATTTTAAAAAAAAACATCGGTGCACTTCCAATAATTTCTATTAAATAAACGGGGTTGTTGGCATCACAGCTGCCATTCAAACTCTACCTAGTCTCAAGACTCAACGTAAAACGGAGCCCCACCCTCTAGCCCTTTCGACGCCCATCTATACACTCTGCACCCACCTGCCACCGAAAGCAACACGCCTGTCGAACAGAGCCCCCTCGTCTACGCTAAACATCCTGAACCCCCGTATACACGAGACCGCCACAGCGGGACGTATGCGCCCAGGGCATGACGTTAACCCTTTTAGCACTGCAGTCTCATTTGGGGGACAAACCAATAAAATTTCAAGTACTTTTGTCCCCGAAACGGGACTGCGGTGTTGCGGAACAGCCACGTCGAGCCCTGTTGCGGCTCTTCGCAGTGCCCTCCCGGTGGGCCTCCGGAGGCCTCCCCGGAGGCCCGGGGGAGACCGTTTTTTTTCCCCAACATATGTGTGGATACACGCCTAAAAATCGCTTGGCAGTGTTTTTTAAAAATATTTTATACGTTTCTTAACCCTTTTAGGACTGCAGTCCCGTTTTGGAGGGCAAACCACTCAAAAGTTCAAGTAATGATAGTTTGTCCCCAAAACGGGACCGCAGTTTGCCCTAAAAGGGGTCGAAAACGCCTTCCAGATGCTCGAAACGGAGGGTGTGTATCGTACAGAAAGTGTTTCGCTCTCCGGAGGATGAATTAATCGCAAACGATTTTCACCAAATTCTACAAAAAGAGGCAACAACAGATAAATGTGTCCAACAAACGGGACGTTAACCCTTTTAGAACCGCAGTCCCGTTTTGGGGACAATCCACTCAAATTTCAAGTAGTTTGTCCCCCAAAACGGGACAGCGGTCCTGAAAGGGTCAACGCACGGCGGCCCGATCACTGTGAATCAGAATCGACAACAACGAAACACCGACGTACCACGAATACCTCAAAAGTGCCTCACGAAAAACAAAACTTCGCCTTCGAAGGACACGGAAAAACAGGGCCCAAAATAATTTTCTTGGCCTCCTGCCCTGGCTTCGCCCCACAAGAAGGCCCAACAATATCTAGGTACCGGTAACACACTTCGTGATATTTCGGCTTCGGCGCTACCGCGAATTAGACGGCTGCGCAACAATGAGGTCGCCCACGGCGGCGGAAAGTTGCGGCGCCAAAAAACACGTGTTGCGGCAAGGCCCGCATATATATTCCCCCGTCCCCTTCGGCGAGTGTTGGGGGTTGCGGGAAACCCCAGTTTCAACCAAAACGTTCACTTGGCGCAACAGCGCAACAGCGCAACAGCGCAACAGCAACTAAACCCTCGTGCGTGTGTACAGCAGCACCTTTTGTGTGACCACGGACTCCTTCGTCAGAGAGTTAATGTGAGAACAACAACAACAACAACAACAACAACGACAACAGCAGTGTACCAAATGTGTCAGGAGTCAGGAGGCATGTCGTCATGTCGTGCTCTGTCAAGGGTGCAGGGCCAGGTTTTCTCTTTGCACACTCAAACCTAGTATCCATACTATTCTACGAGGGGCCATAGTTAATAGGACCAAATATTGTTAGTAAAAACGGTTAAATATATAGGTTTTTATGTATACCATAGTTCCTATTAACTATGGTCCCCCGTAATATTAATAATATCAATACCCCAATTATAAATGATAGATCTTTCATATTTCCTACCACAGGTGCGTATAACCGGTCGCCCCGGTGGTTCAAGTGGTTAACCTCGAATTCTACTTGTTTGAGTCCTGGGTTCGAGCCCTAGGAGGGTCGGACTTTGACTTTATTTGCAAAAATAAAAAAAGGGATTCAATTGTTGAGAGCGCCTTGCAGCGTGGGTAGGCACAATTCGATGCGAGTCGACGAGGGAAGAAAAGGCTGAAATCTTCTCGCGACAAAAATGAAGGCACGTACCGTAGCGGGAAGGGGGGAGAAGAGCCTGCTATGTGACCCCGGATCTGAGTTACGAGTTGGAAGGAGAGAGAGAAGAAGATGTGCGAAGATAATGAATGGGATGGAAAAAAAAAAAAAAAATAAAAAAATATATGATGTGGAAGTACGTGTGATGTAAAATATCGACATTACCTGGTAAGTTAAGAGTCACGTATTAGAACTATTAATACTACGATTACACTGCTGCTGCATATTTTTATACTTTGGAAGAATCACCCAAGACGCTGCTCGAGCAGAGGCGTCATCCTTCATTTTCTCGGGTCACCGAGAGGCCCGTGTGACAGCAGCAGAGCTCGACATGCCACCGTCACGTTCGGTTCTTGACCGTTCTCAACTCTCTACTCTCCGTTTGTCAACGAACGCGCTTTCAATTTGACTTCCAACTCCAAGGGACTTGCTGTCCGTTGTTCGTCTTGTGTGCGCAGAGAGAACACGGAAAAATTGCATGCGCCAATGGTGAGCCACGTCCCACCCCTTAACCCCTTTAGTACCGCAGTCCCGATGTGGGGACAAACCAGTCTAATTCCAAGTGATTTTTCCCCAAAACGGGACTGGGGTTCTAAAACTTTAATTTGTACTATTACGGGAGACCATAGTAAATAGGACCAAATACTGTTATTAATAGTAAAAATAGGTCAATATCTAGTTTTTGGTGTGTACCGTAGGTCCTATTTACTATGGTCCCCCTTAATATCTGTACTACTATCACTGCTGCTGTACTCGCCGAATCTACCTCGAGTCTTGCCAAGCACAGGCCTGATCAAGCTATTAATAGAGTCTTGCGAAGCACAGCAGCATCCAAGCACTGATCAGTGGCATAAGGTTCGGGTTAGAGTTAGGGCTTGGGTCAGTGGGTCGGCTTTAGGCGCTGAGCTTACTCTTGGTAGCAGTAGTACACAGCAGTCTTAGTCTTGGGTGGGACGTGGCTTATATTCGCCACTATTTATAGTGACTATTAGGGGGGACCATAGTGAATAGGACCTACGGGAGACACAAAAACCTATACCAGGTATATTGATCTATTTTTACGAACAATGTTTGGTCCTATTTACTATGGTCCCCCGTATCAGTGACCGCATAAAAAGCAGGACATTCACGCCTCCACATATCTACGTACTTGGTACAGAGCAGCAGCAGCATTGTACTGCTGCTCAGCATTGTAGCACACAGGACCGCAGGTGCTCAGCAGTGGCTGAAGCTCCACCGCACGAGAGCAGTCTAACCACGAAAGATGCCATGCGCGGCAGGGGAGCGCACTATGAGTTTAGCCAGCAAGCTGTGGTGCAGTGCGTGTGGTGGACAAGTCAGTGTCGTAGAGCTATGATTGCGTCGTCCCTCCTATTAATACTATAACCTGGTACACATGCAGAATTGTATACTCTGCTTATATAGTGCGTAACAATGTACCAGGTACAGCAGTAGTAGCTTCGCTGTGGCGTGCAGCGTAGTGACCACATAACTTGAACCTGGTATATCTCTCGTAGGATTGAAGAATCGGCACGGACACTGGTTGTGCTGGACGTCGATGGGTAGAAAGGACGGTTCAATGTGAAGAACACACACAAAGATTCAGGCCGGGCCGCGTGAGTGATGTTTTGAAGCAGAGCGAGCTGTAAAAGGTACATAAAGCAGTGTAGACCAGGGAAAAATTAGTGGTCCGGTGTCTCTTGCGCGCAGCGCAACAGCCGCCGCAAGGCGCGGCGCGCGGCACGCAACCCCCTCGCAGGAACCCCCCGGGAGGGCCCCCGGAGGGCCCCCCGGGAGGGCCGCCGGAGATAAAAAAGTGTGATACATGCGCGAATAGATGCCCGAAAACCAAGTAACACAACAGTGCCTTTAAACGCCTACCGAACCTCGGCAAGGCGTGTATCGGGATCAGAACCTAAACTTATTTTTCATCTACTATGTTATGGAAGAAGGGCTTCAAAAAAAAAAAACGCCTGCTGCGAAAAGGGGGCTCATTTTTGTTCGTCAAAGAAAGGCGAATTTGAAAAACAGTGTTTAATTTTTTTTCGGCTACGGCGAACAAAAAATGCCGCAAGATTTTTGGGTGCCTGCGGCCCAAAAAGTTTCGCGCCCAAAAATTGCAAGGGTAGCTTCTTCTGTAGGGTTTGCGGATTTAGGGTTAGGGTATGATGGGTGTCTTACAGAAAATACACAAGTTCCGGGTTAGGGTATAATACCCTTACAGAACTCACAGAAGTTCCGAGTATTGTGGCCCGGGCGTACAGAACTCACAGAAGTTCCGGGGTCAGGTATAAAAACGTTGCAGCGGTACCCCGGGTATTGTGAAACCGGGCGTACAGAACTTACATGAGTTCCGGGTACAGGTATGAAGGTCCTACAGAACTCACAGAAGTTCCGGGTACGGGTATAAAACCCTCACAGAACTCACAGAAGTTCCGAGTATTGTGGCACGGGCGTACAGAACTCACAAAAGTTCCAGGCAAGTATAAAAATAGTGTACCGGTACCTCGAGTATTGTGGCTCGGTCGCACAGAACTTACAGAAGTTCCGGGTACGGGTATGAAGGTCGCACAGAACTCACAGAAGTTCCGGGTATTTATTGTGGCCCGGGCGTACAGAACTCACAGAAGCTCCGATTGTGGCCCGGGCGTACAGAACTCACGAAAGATCCGATTGAGGCCGGGGCGTACGTACAGACCTCACAGAAGTCCCAACTGTGGCACGGGCGTACAGAACTCACAAAAGATCCGATTGAGGCCCGGGCGTACAGACCTCACAGAAGTCCCAACTGTGGCACGGGCGTACAGAACTCACAAAAGATCCGATTGAGGCCCGGGCGTACTCATAGACCTCACAGAAACCCAACTGTGGCACGGGCGTACAGAACTTACAGAAGTTCCGGGTAATACCCTATAACAGTAAATACCCACTTCAAGGGGGCGAACAAACAACGAATTTACTGGTCAAACAAATACATAAAATGCATTTCGAAATACTGCGATTGGTGTACTGCAAACACGACACACTATAATACCGGTAATAACCCGTACCTGGTATATAATACCATGCACGTACCATTTTGTAGCTCATTTCTGTTATAGATGCCTTTCACGATTTGCACGGTAAGGACCGTTCCAACTCCTTCATGGGAACGACTCGGTCATAGATTTACCTCCCAAATTAAGGTACTTGTATGCCGTTCCACAAGAACAAAACCTTGTAAAATTACTTACTATTAATGATACTACTGCAGGTAGGTACTTACAGCAGTTAAATGGAAAACCCGAAAGTCCTCCCAAAATCGACAAAAAACAACTAAAAATGAAGCTATGCCGATCACAACTACTTCTGATGTATTAAAATCTGATATTAATAGTGTACACAGCCGCGGCCGTTGCGGAAAGCGGCCATTTTGACCAAAATGTTGCCCCAGCGCAACAGCAATATAATTATATCCCTGGCGCAGACTCCTGTCTCCTGTCATATTGTACATTATTAGGTTAATATTTTTTCATTTCAGATTTTGTTTTTTTGTTTTTTTTGTCTTTTGCTCTTATTTTTTCGGTCTTGCTTGTGTTGTTGTGTTCTCGTACCCGGTACGCTGACACTTCACTTGCTTGACACTTGAATTCGCGATTTAGTTTTATTTTTGGTCTTCCTCTGTCTCACAGTCTGTGACGACAGAATCAGTATCTCTTTAGGATAGGGAATCAGGACGGACACTGGGTGTACTGATGAAGCTGGGTAGAAAGGACGATTGAATGTGGAGACAACAACAACAACAACAACAACAACAACAACAACAACAACAACAACAACAACAACAACAACAGCAATAGTGAATAATATTTTTTTGGTATTAATAGTGGTACAGGTAATGAGAAGAGTAAATAGACCAACCAGCGTCACTTCCATGATCCTGTAAATTGCAGTGTCTACTCTTCTTACTGCACAACAATGTGCCCTATACGCTATTATCGTGTTGATATCGCATTATTAATAAAATCTCTGAGGCGTCGTTTCGTGACCACCTAACTTAAATCTCTCTCCTCGTACAGCACTCGCACGTATTACGGGGGGCCATAGTAAATAGGACAAAATATTGTAAGGTAAAAATACCTAAACATGTACTTTTTTGTGGCTACCGTAGGTCCTATTTACTATGGTCCCCCGTAAATTTATGCAGGATTGAATAATCGGCGCGGACACTGGTTGTGCTGGATGTCGACGAGAAGAAAAAACGGTCTATAATAATGCAAAGGACACATGGACACATATTCATACAGAGTACACACCGGTCGCCCCGGTGGTTCAAGTGGTTAAGTTAACCTCGAATTCTACTTGTTTGAGTCCTGGGTTCGAGCCCCAGGTGGGTCGGACTTTGACTTTATTTGCAAAAATAAAAAAGGATTCAATTGTTGAGAGCGCCTTGCAGCGTGGGTAGGCACAATTCGATGCGAGTCGATGAGGGAAGAAAAAGGCTGAAATCTTCTCGCGATAAAAATGAAGGCACGTACCGTCGCGGGAAGGGGGGAGAAGAGCCTGCTATGTGACCCCGGATCTGAGTTACGAGTTGGAAGGAGAGAGAGAAGAAGATGTGCGAAGATAATGAATGGGATGAGAAAAAAAACAAACAAACAAACAAACAAAACATGGTAGGCACAATTCGATGCGAGTCGACGAGGGAAGAAAAGGCTGAAATCTTCTCGCGATAAAAAAGAAGGCACGTACCGTAGCGGGAAGGGGGGAGAAGAGCCTGATATGTGACCCCGGATCTGAGTTACGAGTTGGAAGGAGAGAGAGAAGAAGATGTGCGAAGATAATGAATGGGATGAGAAAAAAAACAAACAAACAAAGAAACAAAACATGGTAGGCACAATTCGATGCGAGTCGGCGAGGGAAGAAAAGGCTGAAATCTTCTCGCGATAAAAATGAAGGCACGTACCGTAGCGGGAAGGGGGTAGAAGAGCCTGCTATGTGACCCCGGATCTGAGTTACGAATTGGGAGAAGAGGAGAGAAGAAGATGGGCGAAGATAATAAATGGGATGAGACAAAAAAAAAAAAAAAAAAAAAAACACAATAGCGGATCGATCGTTCAGGGAGAGGGGCCTTGACGGATGTTATCACTTCATCAAGAACGCGCCTGAATAACTCTCGTCAACGTTAAAATGCCCTCGCACTACGACTCGTACTCGCACTGACTGTAGGAAGTAGCTTGTTCTCCAAGGTGTCCTGTAATAAATTATCGTATCATGTCCCCGTTGAGTGCCGTACCATACTATACAGAAGTGGGTTCCACTTTGGTGCGGTACCGCACTCAACCGGGCTACTGCGGGGTCCCACTCGGGTGCGGATATGGTCGTTCGTGGATCCACCGCACTAAAGTGGGACCCCCACTGCACGTGCGTTTTTATCATGCTTTCGCAGCGTCTGGGATATTATCCGACGGCGGAAAGCGTGTGCTACTTCATCCGACGGCGGAAAACGTGTTGCTGTTTTATCCGACGGCGGAAAGGGTGTGTGTGTATATGCGTGTTTCTATTTCGAGTGAGCCGGCGTCCCCGGTGACTTGGTAGGTGGTCCGCGTGCCTATCAAGATCGGTTTCGTGGGTTCAAGTCTCACCGAGTGCATACGCTCGCAGGGACTTTTTCTTGCAAGAAGAAATTGATTAGCGGAAAGCGCGAGAGCGTGAGTCAGCTTGCTACAAAAAAAGGATTCAATTGTTGAGAGCGCCTTGCAGCGTGGGTATGCACAATTCGATGCAAGTCGACGAGGGAAGAAAAGGCTGAAATCTTCTCGCGATAAAAATGAAGGCACGTACCGGAAGGGGGTAGAAGAGCCTGCTATGTGACCCCGGATCTGAGTTACGAGTTGGAAGGAGAGAGAGAAGAAGATGTGCGAAGATAATGAATGGGATGAGAAAAAATAAAATAAAATAAAAATGCCATGATGTGTTTGGTCACTCGCGTTATTCATCACTTTGATTTTCATATTCAACCATCACATTTTCACTTTGTATATAGACGTCTGAAAAAGCCGGAGGCACGGGTGTATAGCGCGTACCAGGTACATAGCAGGTATGTATGTGCCTTCCCTGCTCCCCCCCAGTGCTTTTCCAAGTTTTTATCGCGCATACGACTAGAGTTCACCATTCCCACCGCTGTTCGTCGATTTTCAACGTTCGTTAACCCCTTTAGAACCGCAGTCCCGTTTTGGGGACAAACCATTCACATTCCAAGTAGTTTATCCCCGAAACGGGACTGCGGTTCTAAAAGGGCCTTGGAATCGCTTCCTGAGCGAGGCCGCGTAAGCGGCAGGTACCATGTACGAGTATAAAAGGTACGTGAGATATGAACCGTACATGCGCTGGCGAAAGCCCGACAATCAACACGCTGAACCATCAACCCTCGGACAACACCAAATCCCCCGACAGGGGCACGAGGGACAGAATCGGAACACACGCTTCCGACCTTCGGACTTCGGAAAACGAAAACACGAAATGAATCACCATACACACGAGTGTATACCTCCGTGAAGAAATAACAAGAAACAAAAGAACTCTCTCTCCTTCTCTCACTACTGCTGTATCCCTATCTCAACCTCTCAATGTCTCTCGTGTCTCTCGCCCCCAATATTTCTCTCAATATCTCTCCCCTCCCCCCCGCCAACGCCCCCAACGCCCCCCACGCCCCCCACACCCCCCCCCCGTCTCTTCTCTCTTGCCTGTGCCGAGGAATAGCATGTGTTCGCAGAAGTGAGCCGTGCCCTGCAGGTGAGAGGGGTCCGACGTCTGCCCCACCCTCACGTCCATCGCCGCGGCCTCCTTATCGGTATCGGCATCATGAATCAGCAGCACCTTACACAAGACGAAAAAATAGGCCGGCCAGACCACACACCGAGGGTTAGTGTTGTTGTTGTTGTTGCTGTTGTTGTTGTTGTTGTTGTTGTTGTTGTTGTTGTTGTTGTTGTTGTTGTCGTTGTCGTTGTTTGTGTTATTGTAGTTCTCGCGTTACCTCATCGCCAAAATAATCTGCAGTAGTCCCACGGGGCACAGGACAGCCTCCAAAAAACTCTGGAGTGGAAGAATATGGACAGCGGCGTTCACACTAACTACTACTGGGGTACCCAACGGCGTTGATACTAGTCAGGACCAAATATGGTTGGAGAAAATACTACTGCTGTAATAATACCTGGTACATACGTATTAATATTAAATACCTGGTATTACGGGGGACCATAGTTAACAGGATCTATGGTATACATAAAAACCTACATATTTGTCCATTTTTACTGACAATATTTGGTCCTATTAACTATGGCCCCCCGTAATAGTAGTTTTTCATCTCTCCCTATGATGATAGGTCCTGAATACTATGGTTCCCCGTAATATTACAGGAGGGGGAATAGTGATCACAAAGAACCCCGCAGGGAGAAGCGAAATTTTTGTTATATTGTCAGAGCGCGACCGAAGGTATGTGTCGCACTACGATACGAGTACGCGTACCTGTACTTCGAAACGCCGTCGGTTTCGTGTCGCATGTGTTTTGACTTGATTGAGAGTAGGGTTTCTTACGCCCGTGGATAACCAACGAAAGGGGGGCAGGGGGTACATAGAATGGGGGGCTTGTCGGTACGTGTGGTTTCTTCATGGATGAGGCAAGCTCCAGCCCGCCCGCCCCCCGCCGGTCGCAGCAGTGTGCATATAAGGGCAATCAATACCAGATGGAGCCAGGCTCCGGTGGTGACAAAGCTCAACCACTGACGAGTATGGTGCGGGCTTGCAATTGTACACCAGAGTTAGAAAGCGCCGTGGTCGTCTAAGCTGTGTGACAGGTAGATCATCGCTCGAGGTATCATTCCAGGCATCAATCACATATCTATACAAGACGGGTTGTTGTGCACCCTGCTGCTCGTGCCTGGTTAGATGTTTGATGTGCACACGTACAGAGTTAAAATTGCCGGGGGGGGGGACGTCGCTACAGCAATCAACCGTAAAGTAAATAATATCCTGCGTGTTCCATGTTCCAAACAGGCGGGCTGATTCTGCTCAAACCGTGCCGACTCAAGTAGAGCTCTATAGCTCGACAGCCGCAGCCGTGCCCAAACCTGCGTAGAGCCCTGCGAGCTGGCCGATACACTACCCAATCGCGATGGAAAATGAGTAAGCACTGAACTATCAGTACTGCCGTGATACTGTCCGAAAGTCCGACGCGCGTTCGATACGCAAAGCAGGAACAGCGACATAAGATAGGGCAGCCAGTAGAAAAAGTGTACCAAGTCCAGTATCCACCTGCATCTTGTTGGGCAGCGTGATGTGCCTGTACAGCCGATCATCCTGCTCGGAGATTTGCAACGACCCGCTGTCCACTACTGCGCCCGTGCATTCCCGTGTTACTCCGCCCTCTCCTCCCTCAACGGCGGCGGCAGCGGCGGCGGCGGCGGCAGGCATCGCAGCTAAATGCTAAAAAATCGAATGATACGACGTGACGACTGGTTGGAGGTTCAAAAGGTTCGAGGTTCGAGGCCCGAGTTAATGCCCGTTCTGTATAGACGATGAGGCATGTCAAAACGGGGTGTTTCCAAACCAGTTTTTTTTTTTCTCGGCGTTTTTGGTTCACTACTTGCCTGTTGCTCTTGCTCATCGTCAAAAGAGAACAACGAGACACAGCAAAGGCGAGCAGACATAAGGACACACACGCAAGCTGCTGCCTAGCACCGTCACCGTTTCAGCAAGCAAGAGAAGCACACCACGAAATCATGGCCGAGGCGATGGCGGGACCACCGCGCCAGCAGGCGGCCCTGACCACGACCATCCTCCAGCAGCAGCAGCAGGCCGTCGTCGGCACAAATCAAGCAGGCCAGCAGGCCGAATCGGAGGCGCCTACCCTGACGCTGCGACTCAGGCCCAGGCCGAGCGTGACCTGGGGAGCCGACGTAATCAACAACGAAGGGATGGGGAAGAAGAGCTCCAAGCGTGAGTGTGAAGCGTCGTGGATAGGCATAGACGCCCGCGCCCCCCCCCCCCCCCGCTTTCAACCTTCTTTTTTGGTCTTCGGCCAGAAGTTTACTCGGTGCTCGTGGTCGCCGAAGGTAATATACCCGTGGTATATATATACCAGGTATACTGATTTGAAGTTGGTGTATTCGTTGAAAATGATTTGGCTCCCCTGGGCCCTGGGCTCCCGTCACTCACACATACTCTGGTACGTACATATTTTTTTATTTTTCCATTTTCGGCATCAACTCAACCTCGAACGAGAGGATCTTATCTTGACCGTAGACGTGACTCCGCTGTTGCTGTGCACGAGTACGAGATGGGCAATGGGCAGCAGCACCAGCACCAGCAGCAACAGCAAATAGGTGGCTTGCGTGACAAGTGCTCGTACAGCGCACACGCTGCTGCTGCTCTGCTGCTGCTTTTTTTTTATTCTGCTCTGTTGTTATTGCTCCCTGCCGTGAAAATAAAAAGAAGCATATTTTTTTCCACCAAAACTGCCTTCAACCTAGAAACGAACACGGGGTATGATCCTCGCCGAGGACAGAGGAGGAAGAGAGCAGGCAGGAGCACTTGGTTGACACTTGCTTGCGTTGTACGCTTGTGTTGGGCAAACATGTAAGCATTGTGTCTCCTGGGTTTCCGGGTTCATCATGCATAACTCGGTTCATCAGCCAAGACGACTTCGGTTCGATCATGCTCGTAAGGCAGTTTCAAGCTGGCAACATGATACCTTGTACCTGGTACGCTGCTACTGCTACATCTCCTGCTACACAGGTATTATTAGTGAAATGACAATGAATCAAACAAGAGGGTGTTTGTTGCGCCTCTTTCTGGAAAATAGAATTCGATATCAACGACACGAGGTCTCTTTTCACTTCTCACAGGGCTTCGTAGAACAACAGCAGCAGCCGCAGCAGCAGAGCAGCAGTGGACGACAACAGCAGCAAGAAGTGAACTGCTGCCGCTGCTGCTGCTGCTGCTGCTGCTGCTGCTGTTGTACTACTCTTCCTGCTGTACGAGGTATCTTTCTCCTCCGCGATCCCTCCGCCACCAGCACGTGTGCGTTCGTTCGTGCGTTATTCGCCAGGAGTCGTGAGGGTATATACAATTATGCCGCATTTTTCCGTTGATAAAAGATACCAGCAGGTACTCGTAGTACAAAAGAGAAGTACGTGAAAGTGTTCGCACTGCTGCTGTACGTACCAGAGGGTAGGTACCCTTTGGTACAGCAGCAGTGCGAGTCCTTGTTTTACCTGTTACCTCGTACCAGGTACCTGGTACCTCGTACCAGTATTTACGTACCAAGGTAAGATTTTTTTTTTGCTCTTTTTTTTCGAGAAAATTTAGAGCATTTCTCAACCACGGACCACGTGAACCACACCAAAAATGAAACAACTCTGTCGGTCCCATTATTGTTACCAGGTACCAGTACTTATTATTCCCGACGAAGCCCTCTGTCTCTTCCAGTCGACGGGATGGTTCTCGCGGCCCGCGCGAGGAAACTTCCTCAGATGTGCCCCGCACAGCATCTACTCATTAATATTACCCTGGAGAGCTTTTATTAGTACTCCGTAGTATTTTTCGTCTCCCCGAATTCGGAAAATAAATAATTACCTCTATTTCCAGTACGATTGTACTTCATCACACTTTTCTCACCCCATCCATCATAATAATATTTGACGGAAAATTATACTCCGGAGTATTTCGCTGCTCAAAAGTTACACTTACTTTTCTCACACCATCGTGATCAGAATATTATTTTTCGCTGTTCGAAGTACCCGATTTCGACCAAATCGGCGCCTGCAGAAGCGTACGAGCTTTTGCCCTTGACAATGCAATGGAGTCTTTCCAAGCACAACGATCCCATGCGCGGGACACCAACCAAGCATGCTTCTGGGTTACCTGGTACCTGGTAGGGCTACACGTACACGTACATGTTTTTTTGTTTTTGTTTTTTTACATCCATTTTACTTTCCAGCCTATTATACTGGTAGCTCGTAGGAGGTTTTACCCTCGGCGATTTTCTAGGCAAGCCGTGGTCACAGGTGTCGTCCCTTCTCCCCCCCGGTACGTGCCTTTATTTTTTTGTCGCGCATACGTAGGGTTCAGGATTCCCACTGCTCGTCGATTTTCATCGAATGAATGTAGCCAACTCACGCTCTCGCGCTTTCCGCTAATCAATTTCTTTCATGCAAGAAAAAGTCCCTGCGAGCATGTGCACTCGGTGAGACTTGAACCCACGAAATTGATCTTGATAGGCACGCGGACCAACCACCTACCAAGCCACCGGGAACGCCGGCTCATATGTACAGCGCAGTACGCAGTACCTGGCAGTATAATCCAGGGTGGAGATGGGGTGGTGGCCGCCGTTTGCCGAAACCAAAAAAACTCATCACCGTCGGGGGAAAAATCCCTCGAACAGAGTACCGGGTACTCTGCCAGGTACTGCTATTATAGTCTCTTCGGCTTGAACCCTACCTCATTGGAGAACAGCATAAGCTTTTGAGGGCAGATCTTCGCCGCCCAGAGGGAGGGGAGGGGAGGGGAGGGGAGGGGAGGGGGGGGGGCGAGTTCTGTGGAGCCGCCGAGTTGGTGTGAGTTCGCTGCTCTCTTTGACCTCTGCGAACGGGGGGTGGTGTAAACCTGCCTGTTACGGTCTTTAGATCTGAAAGCGATGGCCCGAGAAGTCGCAGTGGCAATTCGCCACTAAATACTGTATACGACGAGCAGCACGGCGGTGGGCGGTTGGGTTGAGAGAGCGAGATGGGCGAGATGCGATCCGTCCCCGATCCCCGCCCTCGCCTCATCAAAGCGAAAATTATTGGTAATGGACAATCAACACAATACGAAAGTGCCTGGTATTGAATGAACTACCGTTGTACCTGGTGTATGACACCATATGTGTACATTTGATATTTTATGTACCTGTGTATACCTGTACAGCAACTGCAGTTAATCATATGAACTGACATTTATGGTACCTCGTGCCTGGGACCATTTTTGGAGACATCCTCAGCGCAATCAGTCATAGGTTTGGTCTTCCCAGCTTCCGCAAAAAAACTGTACCCCGGTAGTGGTTTGTATCAGTCAGTCGTTTTGCAAAGAAATCTGACAGTTACCCCCCCCCCCCCCCCCCCCCCCTACGTTTTTTTTTTAAATTTCTGTGCGTGTTCTCGTGGCGGTTTTTTACCCGATCTGAATGAAATTTTCTCACAGACCTTTTTCTACACCAAGTACCTGGTATCTATATACTGTAGGGGTCGTTTTGTTACGAAACTTTGTATTGACGCAGCGTCCGAAATTTTTGAAACAAAAATGCCGTCGTTTGGGCGGGACGGGACGGGGGGGGGGGGGTGGTGGGACCCGAAAGCTTGTGTTTTTTCGGTGAGAGGGTGAAATGGAACGAGCCGGCGCACCGCTTGAGCCGTGCCGCTACTTGCGAGCGCACAAGACTGACCACAGGGTCGTTCCGCCATTCATCAGCCTTGCCCGATCGCAGAAAGAACAGCGTGTTTCGTGAACCCTCTTCGTCGAGTCGAGGCGGCAGGGACGACGTACCCCGACGCATCCGCGCGAGCCCACTCGCTGAGCAGCGCCGAGGGCAATTAACAGGCAATGTTGTCGCTTTGAGCGTTGTCACGCGAAATGGATGCTGATATGGAGTCACGGCCATAGACACGGACGCCTCTGCCTCAGAGCGAGGCCGACTCCAGCATGATTTCCGCGAGCGCCGCCACTGCTTGTATAGTGACGGTCTTATTTCAAATCGACGGTTATTTTTATGAAGCTATCTATCTATACATGCAGCCCGACCCTGTCTGTGCCAAATGATTTTTCCTACCGTTTTTCAGTCAAGGCCGAAATTTGTGGGGGAAAAAAACTGGAGTCAAACACGGGCCGTTAAGAACGACCCGTTAGTTGTATTATTTCGCAAAAGAGGGACACAATGACGCAATCTGTATGCAGGATCTTGAATCTTGGATACGGCAGAAGTCGGTATTAATACTGGTATGATACGCCCTACGTAATAATCTTGAATCTGGAAGTACGGGAACGCCCCGATCCCCGTCCCGGCCAAGAGACGTACCTGGTAGAAGGTTATTTTTCTATTGTTACGGGGGACCTTAGTAAATAGGACCAAATCATGTTGGTAAAAATAGGTAAATATATAGGGTTTTTGTGTGTACCATACTCGTAGGTGGTCCTATTTACTATGGCCCCCCGTATTAATAGGGCTACATATGAGTCGACAGGATTTAACCCCTTTGGAACCGCAGTCCCGTTTGGGGACAAAACTACTTGAAATTTGACTGGTTTATCCCCAGAACGGGACTGCGGTTCTAAAAGGGTTAACGACCATCAACTGCGCCGCGTTTGCATCGAACCAGGAAATTTCTCAGTTGCGGACGACGATTCCGAAGTACACAGACCACGCTACGGATTTATCACGTCAAAAACATCCCTGAAGATCCCTTATCCCAGATTGCTAAACCTACTCAAGTGGGCTGACGGAGCCAGCTGGTGACCAGCCGACCTCAGGCGAGCAAAATGGGCCTGCTGAAATAATAGTCCTCCCCGGCCGAGGAGGCTCCGCCGGACAAAGAAACAAAATCACGTACGAGTATATGTCCCGCAACAATCCTTCAGGGACCCCCCAAGTTAGTAGGATACCTGGTGGTTGGTACCTCCGGGAAACGACTATTAACCCTTTTAGAACCGCAGCCCCGTTTTGGGGACAAACTACTTGAAATTTGAGTGGTTTGTCCCCACAACGGGACTGCGGTTCTTAAGGGGTTAACACTGATAACTACTACCAGGTACAGCAGTAATCCGACTATTACTAATAACTTCGTTTACTGCTCTATTATTTTCATGCTTTCGTTCGTTAATACCATTATATATACCAGGGATGAATCTGGTATATCTGAGCTCTCTCTCTTGTCCGTTTACCGTTGGCAAGTAACATACCAGTACAGCAGTACAAGTATAATACAGCACGCTTGTTCGTACCTGGTACATGCGATACTTTAGTCGTAATGCCATCCATACACACACGCGAATTTCCGCTGTCTGTATGGGTTGGCGAAGCAGCAACAGGCAGTCTTGAACCGCGACCGACCCCCCCCCCCCCTTCTCCCCCTCCCGTCCCCCACCCCCCCCCTCGGTCCTCCCTCCTCCCACTTTCCTCCCATCTTTTTTTTTGTTCTTGTTTTGACGTTTCTCTATTTTACCATTTCTCTCTTGCTTGGTGCAATGTGCGTTGTTCATTGATTTTCTGTCCAGATGTCCGATGTTCTTTATTTACAACAGCCGTCGTTGTTCATATTGGTATACCAGGGTATATGTCTTCACGGTTCTCGAACCCTCTTGGCACTGCGGTCCCGTCTTGGGGGACAAACCGCTCTAATTCTAAGTAGTTTGTCCCCCAGAACGGGACTGCTGCCCTAAAAGGATTGAAATGGTTATTTGTTCTTACGCCGGGTGTTCGGTGGTGAATGTTCGTGGTTTGTTGTTCGTTGTGTACTCTGGCCATTGTTTTCCATCAGACAAGGAAGGGATTGCACGTGTTCCCGTAGTAAGAAAAGGTTATTTTTCATTTTTTGAGGAGACGATTTTTTTTTTTTTTTATATCACTTTTACTTTCCAGCCTAGCTCGTAGGAGGTTTTACCCTCGGCGATTTTCTGGACAAGCCGTGGTCACAGTTGTCCACCCTTCTCCCCCCCGGTACGTGCCTTTATTTTTTTTTGTCGCGCATAGGGTTCAGCATTCCCACTGCTCGTCGATTTTCATCGAATGTAGCTCACTCACGCTCTCGCGCTTTCCGCTATTCATTTTTTTTTCATGCAAGAAAAAACCCTTACGAGCATGCACTCGATGAGACTTGAACCCACGAAATTGATGTTGATAGGCACCCCGTACCCCGGACCAACCACCTACCAAGCCACCGGGGACGCCGATATGTACCGTTAATGTTTTTTAATATTAATAGAGCTATTTTACTCGCGGTGTTATAGCGTGAATGACTGCAGAATACCAAACCCCTGCTCGTACACCCACTCGAGCAGAGTACTACGGCGGTAGACGGTCTTCTTCCTCCCTGATGTGTCAACCCTTCCCAGCCTGTCTTCCTAGTCCAACCAACCGCACCCGTCATCATCTCTATGGACCTCTTGCCCATCCCCTCTGTTCGAGCATATGCCGACGATTTAACCCTTTTAGAACCGCAGTCCCGCTTTGGGGACAAACCAGCCAAAGTTCAAGTAGTTTGCCCCCAACACGGGACTGCGGTCCTAAAAGGGTTAACGAAGGGTTGAACGTGTTTCATGATCGCGATCCCGTTGTGGGGACTAATAGTTAATAATGAATTGGGATCGGAGTCAGATGTGCGTCCAACCCGCCGTTTTAGAACTGCAGTCCCGTGCTGTGGACAAACGATTCAAATTGTAAGTAATTTTTTGTCCCCAAAACGGGACTGCGGTCCTAGAAAGGGTCAAGTACAGCGCGGTGCCATCAGTAAAAGGGTCGAGCAAAACTCTGTCCGTTTGTCCGCCCAGCAAGCAGCCGAACGAACCGGTCAATTGTTTGACTGACCGCGGCCTCCCGTGTGGGTCTTGGATCTTAGACCTATGCCAATGGTACAGCGAAGTTGGACTAAAAAGTTTGAATTTCAAAGATTCCCGCCAAAAAAAATCAGAACACGCTTCCTATGGGCCACCTGAAAAAAAAAAAAGTTCCTAACTTTTGGAAAAGCCCAAAAAAAGCAAATCTGGGGGCCGATGTTGGGCCAACATCGGCTTGAGAAAAACTCAGGCCGATCTTTGGTTCGAAGCGCCGAGATTCCAAGTCCTCGACAGACATCGATCAACAAATCCAACGATTACGTCACGAATTCTGAACGGAGTGCGCTCGTTAGGGGCTCCGACCCACCCTAGGGTCACCGTCTTCACACCATGGCCGGTGTCATGTGGCGGGAGCTGACCAGGCGTGTGATGAAAAAATATTTGGCCGCTGGTTTGCACAAAACAGAAGACAAAACTTCTCCATTCGTCTCGAATGGCAAAAAATAGACTTTTTTCCAGCTTTGGGAGGATACCGTAGGACGCCGCCGGCAAGCTCTCGCCCCCTAGACCATGGGCCCACCTGATATGTTCGAGGCCGTCATCTATATTCGTTGGGCTGAGTCTATGTCGAGATCGAGTGTCGATCGTCGCACGAGCTGGTTGCGATCACCGCGTTGACAATTTGCGACCAGAAAAACACAAATTGCGCCGCCTGCAGCCGTTGGGAAAAAAAAAAGAAAAAATCAAACATTTTTCGCTTTTTCCCCCACAGCGGCGGTACGAGAAAATTTTCGGCTGTTTTTTTAAAGCGATATATTCGAAAAAAAACTTGTGAACTTCGCGTTTCCATTGGCATAGGTCTTAGGTCTTGGATCTTAGATCTCGGATCTTGGGTACGTACACGTATTCCGGTATATACGAGGGTATAAAACAAAACACACAATGCGCCGCTGCTGTATATCATGTCATGCCCCGGTACCAAAATGGCATGGATCTACAGCAGAACGTACGCACGTGCGGTATACACACGAGGGAAAAACTACAGCAGTAGTACATTTCCCGAAAATGTATGTGGGTGCTTGGCTTGAGTTATGGTTGGCGCAGTTTAGCGCCCGGCTCAAGTTCTGGTTCATTGTTGTGTTTGCCTTGAGTTCTCTCGCACGTAGAGGCAGGGGTTCGGCTTGATTCTTATTTTTCCACTGACGTCGATACGCTTTCTTTTTCTGCCGCCCCCCCCCAACCCCTGCCGCCGCCATACATAGCGATAACATTGTTTGTCCCCTCGTTTCAACTCTCTCCCTTTCCCCGTTAGCTCCCCCCCCCCCCCCCCCCCTCACCACTCCTCCAACCCCCCCCCCCCCCCCCCCCCCCGGACCGCCGGCATGTTTTGCTCCTGACCTACATATATTATGTCGCGGGCGCGTAATCTTTTGCGGGCGCGTCTGTTAACAGGGTGCTGCATTTTTCACAAGAAGCGTAACTTCGGCGAGAGCGACAGCGACGAGAGCGACTCCGACGCTAGCGACGAGGAGCGCGAGAGGCGCTGGGCGCAGCCGAAGCGGGGGAGGCCAAAGGCCCACCAGCTGTACCACGGCTGAGACGGGCTCGAGGGCCTCGTCGGTCAGTGGATCGGTCGGTTTGGCGATGCCACGCCTCGGGGGCCTTCGTGATGAGGGCTGATTGGCGGTGACACGCCTAAGGGGCCTCCGTGATTGGCTGTTTTGCTTTGGCCGTGATTGGCTGTGTTGCTTTGGGGTCGAGAGGCCTCGGTGATTTCCTGCAATGCCTTGGCTGAGGAAGGGCTCGGTGTTTGGCGGGCGGGCGGGGGGGGGGGGGGGGGGGGGCGGGGGGTAGCGTATGGAGGTTGTGGTGGCTTTTTCCGTTATCCAGCACCGACCCCCTACACGCCGCGCTCCGCGCCCTCAATGGTAGTGTTGTTCCGGTATGATATATTCCTCTCGTGGGGGAAGCGTTGTGGTGTGGTGATGGCGGCGATAGCGGGAGGCCGCGCGGCGCTTGGAAGGCGCTCGAGACTGACATTGCGCTGCTGCTGCTGCTGCTGCTGCTGCTGCTGCTGCTGCTGCCGCTTGTTGTTGCCGTACGAACGACTGCGTAATATGCCACATCGCTTTGTACCCTCTCCTCTCGAAGGGGTGACAGGGAGTACCTGAAGTAGTACCTTTCACCTTTATGAGGGAAACGACGTTTTTTTTTGTGTGCCTTGCTGGCCTTCGTAGGGTAAAAACCGATACGCAAAATAACGTGCGCCCGCTCTTGTTGCAGCCCTTTTTTTTTTCCTGCAATTTTTTTCTGTTTTTGCAAAAAAAAAATGTGAAGGACGCAAGAAGAATGAGGTTGTTGTTCCGTTATCGAAAGTTTTAAAAACTTTTTACGGCTGCAAATTTGAACCCCCCCCCCGCTCAGTCTCGAAAGGGATGCGTGGTCAATGGTCAAATGACTTGAGGCAAGCAACAAATGACTACCCCCCCCCCCCCCCCCCCCCCCCTCTTCTTGGCCTCTCAAGTAGTTTGTCTCGCTTATACGCGGATGCAGCTCTACAGGAGCTGTGCACTCTCTGGCGCGAACTCAATCCAGAGTTTTTTCTTCAAGTGTTTTTTTCCTCTTTTTTTTCCTTTTGTCGGCTTCACGCCAGCCTGGTTAGCGAAACAGGACGGCCAAGAAGGCAGGGAATGAAAAGGGAGGGGGGGGGGGGGTGGGTGGGGGGGGGGGGATATTTTCTCCATAGTTTTTTTTACATTTTTTTTGTATGATCTTTCTTCCCGGCGAGAGTTAAATATATTAAGTGCCTGGCAAAAATGCGTTGATGTGGTCACTGTTAGCCTTTTTAATATACAGATACGGGAGTAACGAGCTTTGCGTGTGAATGGGGGAAGGAGAGCGGTGGGGGGGCGGGGGGGGGGGGGTAGGAGGCTCTACAGTTTTGGGCGAAAGGAGAAAGAGAAGGGAAGAGTATGTCTAGTAGAACATATCGTCTGGGGTACCCGGGTACCAAACGCCTGATTGTTTCGCTCATACTCGGGTAGCTACCCGGGTATTTACCCTAACCCTGAGTGTATACATTGGGTGTCCGAGTACGTCTGGTCATATTCGGGTGTTTACCCGGGTATTCTCGGAGTATGAACTCCCTCTTGGGTACCCGGGTACCAAAGCCTGACTGTTTAGGTCATACTCGGGTATGTACCCGGGTATTCCCAGAGTACATACCCTCAGGTATCCGGGTGGGTACCCGGGTATTCCAAAGTGTATACCCTACCAAACACACCAACCATTGGAAGGGTCATAGTGGGGCGAGAACTGGGGGGGAAAAACGCCTGCCATACGATGTGCCCGCAACAAAGAGGAAGAGCTCGTGTGGTGCGGTGCAGCAGCACAGATGGTGCTTAGCTTTGCGTAGCGTTGCTTTTGCTTTGATCTTCTCGGCTCGGCTTGGCCTTACTTGGCATCGCTCTGCTCCCCTCTAACCCCTGCTCTGCTGGGTTTGCTTGGCTCGGCCTTGCTTGCTCGCTGGCTCGCTGGCTAGTTTTAAGCCTTCACTCGACTTTTTCCTTGCTACTCGCTTGCTGATCGTGCCGCACCGTACGGTACCTGTAGAAGTCAAGCTTTGGCACCAAGCGCCCGCTATGGTGCAAGAGGAGCCCTCTGGCACGCACGCGCGCACGGCGCCCGTTCTTTACCGGCAGCGTGGTTGCATCGTTTTTGTCGGCACAAGCGGGGGGGGGGGGACGGGGGGGAGGGGGGGAGTTCTTCCATGTCTTGGATTTTTGTAAGCTACGCTCGGGTAAGCACGGAGCTTCTCCGGGGGTGAGATGGCTGATTTTTACGATGGTGCTTTTTGAGTCAGGAAGTTGGCGTGTTGACGAATTGATGTGATGGGATCAAGACGTTGTACCCGTTTGTGAATATAGAGAGCCCCTGCGGGAATGCCGCAGGAAGGGGCGGGGGGTGGGGGGGGAGTTAGACGGAACGGGGTGTGGCGAGAGGTGGATGCGGCGTAGGGGTGTGTGTGTATTACGGGCCTTTGCTCGATCCGAGCGTTTCGGCACGTAGAAGGGAGGGGCGGGTGGGGAAAAGGTTCTCTCTCGTAGCTGTATACTGGGTACTAGGTATACTGCCAGTATACTAGGCCAATGGTTATACTGGGTAATATGTCTACTGCCAGTATACTGGGGCAATACCGGTATCATGGTGAGCTTGGTCTTCTGCTTTTGGGGGTGGGTGTAGTTTGTGGGCGAACTCGGGACCCCGCTTTCCGATTGCCCGGGGAAGTGGCAATCGTTTGTCCCCTATCTACTACTACCGCTGCTGCGGCTGCTGCTGTTGCCTGCCACTACTTACTAGAAACAGTATTATTTCTCCTACAGTCGTGATTGTTCTACAGCAGAGTAGTAGTTCCACTAGTTCTCCTTCTGGCGCTAATTATAGTGCGCTATTCACTAGTACTTCTTGTGCTAGCTCTAGTTCTACTACTTCTATTTCCATTACCACAGATAGATGACATTATGCAGCATTATTATTGCTGACACTTTTTCTGCAGATAGGTAGAAGAGTCGATCCCACCCGAGTCGAGTTGTAGAGTTCCTCCTCGTGCCCTGAATGGAGAGCACTGGTGCGGGGAGGGAAGGGTGGAAGATGAGTTGTTGTTTCGGCGTTTCCGCAGCGGAGGGGGTAGGAGGAGGTGGATACTACCCATGTCACGCATGACCGTAGTCGTATGACCGTAGTCCCTCGCATGCCTACAATGCCGGGACGGAGCAGAGGGGGGGGGGAGGGGGGGGGGGGGTACTCGATATCATGCATGGCCGTAGTCGTATGACCATAGACCCTCGCATCCCTACAATGCCGGGACAGACGGGGGGGGGGGGTTATATGGGAAATCGTCCCTTGACCTTCCGCACGCCACCGCCTCCATCGTCCGGTGCCCCTTCTCGAACGGGGCGCGTGGTCAATGATCCTGAGACTAAGAGGGCGAGCAACAAATGGATGCACTTACTGGGTGACGTTATGTATGTGTCGGGGGGTGGCGATGGCGGGAACGAGCTGCTGTACTCTGCTGCTGCTGCTGCTGCTGCTTCTTCTGCTTGTTGTTGCTTCTGCTTTGCTGTGTATATAGCAATTGGTACATGTTGAGATGTTAGAGGTCTTCTATATGATTGATAATCCAGCAGAGCATGTTTTAGCTCTCTTGTCTTGTGTTTCGGTTGTTTTCGAGAGCTCGGTGCCTACGTTAGTATATACTTTTTGTTCCACCGGCGGGTTAATATATAAGAGCAGGGTATTATGTATCATCCATGACATATAATGAATATTTTTTGTTATCAGAACCACCATCGTCATCGTCTATATCTATCTTTTTTAGCATCCACATGCTATCGAGCACATACTTCCACTGCGGGTTGCTTGCATGCGGTCGTTTTGAGTGCAGCGGATTCATTGATGGATTGATTGTTTGCTCGATTGATTGGTCGTGGTCGGTTGATTTTTGTCGGTTGTTTGCGCTTTGTGCGTTGTAGGTCGTACGCCTGTGGCGTGCGGTTTCATCGAACTATTAATTAGTAGGATAAAAAACATATACCAGGTGCAACGTCCCCGGTGGCTTGGCAGGTGGTCCCCGTGCCTATCAATATCAATTTCGTGGGTTCAATCAAGTCTCTCCGAGTGCATGCTCCCGTGGGGGCTTTCTCTTGCATAAAAAAGTTAGTTGATGAGCGGAAAGCGCGAGAGAGCGTGAGAGTTGTTAATAGCTACATTTCGATGAAAATCGACGAGCAGTGGGAATGCTGAGCCCAATGCGCGACAAAACCTGAAGGCACGTACCGGGGGGGAGAGGGGTAGACCCCTGTGACCACGGCTTTGTCCAGAAGCTCGCTGAGGGTAAAACCTCCTACGAGTTAGGCTGGAAAGTAAAAGTGTGGTGATATCGTGCTCGCTCGTACTTTGTGGTACTACTGTTGTTCAAAATTAGAGACCCTTATTACAAGTTGACATTATTATTAATAACCCTTTTAGAACTCCAGTCCCGTTTTGGGGACACGCAACTCAAATTCCAAGTAATTTGTCCCCAATTGCCCTCAAAACGAGACTGCAGTGCTAAAATAAATAGTAGTCGCAACAATCGGGACCCTAGCTAAGCTTGGCCCTAAACTTGGCCCTGCTGTGTTGTGTAACTATACTTGCACTGCTGGGAGAAGAAAATGAGGGCCCAAAACAGAGACTCCACAGATGATCCAGGACGTCTATATAATACCACGTGAAAACATTTCAATGATAGGAAAGTAGTCCAAAATGTCGGAAAAGCCCTTCCTTGTTATTTGACGTGCGTAGCGACCTAAAAAAAGCAAAAAAAGGTGTGAAAAAGTGGCCCTGCCTGTGTGGTCTTATCACAACCGACCTTCCACGAAAGAGGCGTTCTACGATGACAGAGGTATCGACATCTATATCTCTCTCTGGAGGGGAAAAACTTTCTGACCTACCACGCACGGCGTCCTTGCCGGGCGTCAGATAGTTGAAGGATGAGTAAGGTAAGTAAGTTGTTGTGCTCTATATACGAGTGCATTGTTGAGCGCAATGCGTACGGACGTGAGCGTATAAGAGTCGTATATTCACACATATTATATATATATATATATATATATATAATATATATATATATATATATATATATATATATTATATATCGGTACAAGGTTCCCCTCCGCGGGACGTCTTAGTCCGTTGGGCTAAAGACAAAAGGTTAACCAATCGCGTACCCAATCTAAGCCTCATAACACTCTCCCCCCGCCCCTGGAACGGACCGGATGTTACGGGTCGACGCGCCACACCACACACGCGGTTCCAATTTCTGGGGATCCAGAAGCATTTTTCAGGTTCTTGACATGAGGAAACTCACTTTTCTTTAAAAAGCGATTTCATGGTGGACGTGAGATTCGAACTCACGACCACCGACCCATGTTCTGACGACGACGCCATTTGTGAGGGTCTTAGTCCGTTGGGCTAAAGGTAAAAAAAGGTTAACCAACCGCCTCTGCCCAATCTAAGCCTCATAACAAGTGGCGCAAGAAATAACACTCGTCGTTTGCACACACCTACCTGTCTGTTTAGAACTACATTAACTAACTGCATTCACCCATCAATAACGTGAAGAACACACACACATATTTTTGAGGACAGACTATATGTACCGCTCGCTGTTTGTGGAAATAGTGTGGGATCGTTACTGTTACGGGGGACCATAGTTAATACTCCGACCTACGGTCGCCCCGGTGGTTCAAGTGGTTAACCTCGAATTCTACTTGTTTGAGTCCTGGGTTCGAGCCCCAGGTGGGTCGGACTTTGACTTTATTTGCAAAAATAAAAAGGGATTCAATTGTTGAGAGCGCATTCCTTGAAGCGTGGGTAGGCACAATTCGATGCGAGTCGACGAGGGAAGAAAAGGCTGAAATATTCTCGCGATAAAAATGAAGGCACGTACCGTAGCGGGAAGGGGGGAGAAACGCCTGCTATGTGACCCCGGATCTGAGTTACGAGTTAGTTGGAAGGAGAGAGAGAAAAAGATGTGCGAAGATAATGAATGGAATGAGAATTTTGAATAAAATAAACAAATAAAAAAATGGTATACATAAAAACCTATATATTTAACCATTTTTACTAACACTATAGGTATGTATATATGTTATTAGATATATATATATATAAATATATATATATATATGTGAGGGTGTTACCTACTGAGCTATAGGGGTAAACGACCGATCGATTACCCAGCCCAAGGTAATCCTTATAACACTACTACTACGGTATGCGGTTCCGACGCCCCAAAGATCCCGCCGTTCAGAAGGGGGGAGAGTGTTAGAAGGATTACCTTGGGCTGGGTAATCTTTCGATCTTTTACCCCTTATACTGTATAGCTCAGTATGTAACCCCTTCACATTTGACGTCGTCCAGGTCACGGGTTCGAACCTCACTTCGAACGTTTCTTGTACAGAAACGCTTGCGCGTGCACACCTAAAAAAACACACATCTCCCTGGATCCCCAGGTAATGAAACGAAGCGGGTAGGCCAGCGTACGGACGTACACGGTCCCGACGCCCCAAAGATCCCGCCGTTCAGAGGGGGGGAGAGTGTTATTATAAGGATTATCACCTTGGGCTGATGGGTAATCGATCGATATTTTACACCTATAGCTCAGTGGGAACACCCTCACACATATACATACATGTTCGTCCCCGTTGAATTCCGCATTAATTATTATTAATATCTTCGGGGGGGATGTGGGAGAGCCTCAGGGAAATTATAGGGTGAACATCTACTTGCCTATCTATCTATCGTACGTAGAACACCTCCAAACCTCGCGCCGGACAGAAGATAGATCGTGATCTGTAACAACGGAGCAGTAGAGAGATCATCTCATCTATCTATACAGTAGTAACCGTAGTAGTAGGCATGATCTACAGGTAGATCATCATCTATTCTCACAGATCATCTACTTCCCCGCCCGCTGTCGTTGGAGGTTGTTGCGCAGGACTTTGGTACCACCAGCATAATGTATAGTAGTACAGATCGAACCTACAGGAAGCATGTATGTATGTATGTATGTATGTATGTATGTATGTATCTATGTATCTATGTGCTAAAATACCAGGTAGGTGTTGTAAGGATTATCGCCTTGGGCTGGGCAATCGATCGATATTTTACCCCAATAGCTCTGTAGGTAACACCTTCACATAGATAGGTACTCTAATTACCAGGTATATATGATACCTCTCTGTCCCGAAATATAAATACCATTTTTACATCAGGATTGAATACAAAAGTTTCTTATATTTAGGTATATAGTGGTGGAATATAGGGGTCGCACCCGGCAACGTGATTGATGGAGTGAGCCTTGAGTGAGCTGAAAAAATCCTACGAGTCGTACGAGATCGGGAACAGAACATTCGATTTATTTGTCTGTGCCTTGAACGATCTCTTTTAACCCATTTAGAACGACTCAAATTGTAAGTAGTTTGCCCCCAAAACGGGACTGCAGCATCAAAAGGGTCAACAAGTAGACCATGAAGAATCGGGAATGATCGACTACTAACATACCACCAATACAGCAGTAACATAGCAGTATGTGATTTGTCTGGAGTGTGCAAACTTCTACCACACAGACAGGAAGAAGAGAGCGCGCGCAAAGAAGAGAGCGCGCGCAACCTTGTGACTTTTATCAATAATAAGCTTGACACTGCTGTTATTTGACGTCATGATGCCGCGCGCGCATCGCACGTAATTAATACATGTCGTTCCGTTGGAAATCGGACACACCGCATAAGATATACGCATGACATGATGTATGCTTGGACCAGAGTTATTCTTGTCGTAGAGTGTGGGATAAGAATGGTGGAAGCACCTACCGAGGGGTCGGTGCTGCCACCCCGACGGCGAAGTGGCTCCCCGAGTGCCGCCGAGATTCTCTGTGTATTGCGTGGTCAGTAAAGCGAAAAACCGGACACTCGGGCCTTTTCTACCGGCGGTTAAAGGGAAGAACTTCTAGCATCAAGTCCGGGAGTGCCTGGTACCTCCCGTAATCTTACGTTATTGTACAGTACTTGGTAGTGTTTATATGATGGGGTGGGCGGGCGGTGTCTCAAATAAACTCTTACTTCTCCGATCTGTATTTATTTGTAGAAGAACGGCTTGATGACTTGTGGGCTTGTGTGCCTGTGTCCACTGCCCCAATAATGAGGCCTAACCTTTGGACCGGGAATAGGGGACCATTCAAGAACGTTCCCCACCCCGGTCCTGGATAATACGCATGTATTCTTGGACCAGTTCTTCTTCTCATCATATAGTATATACGTAGTGTGGGATAAGAAATGGTGGAAGCACCTCCCGTGGCCGGTGCTACCTACCCTCCCATACTCTCCAGTCTCTCTCAGCATCACGATTCTCCGCCTCCTGCGGTTGATCGTTAGGGCGATCGAGTCTGCCTACCACACTCCTCTTTTCGTAGTGTGTAATAATGTGAAAAATTATGTTATTAATAGCATCGGGTCACTGTTTTATGACATCATCGGTGCATTTCCGAAAGCCGCCCATGGCCTACTCTGCTCACTCAGTGGAAACTCATTGATCAATTTGTACTGGTCTTCTGTTACACCGGGGATCATGGAATACCCCGAAGACCCAGGTGACACTACTTGAGCTAACTGCATGTATATCCAGGCCGTTTTGGGGTTCTTCCAGAACGCCCGTTGCATGATAGTGGAAATATCATCTGCTAATTATTAAATGCTCGCGAAACCGCCCCCCCCCCGACCTGAAAGAATGCATGGAGAAACCCCCTTGTATACGCCAGCTGCTGCGGCGCTCTGCTTCAGAAGCCCCGTCATTCGGCTCGCTGAGAGTGGTAGCGAGCCCCGCACCGGTCTGCGGTCCTCTCCTGTCGTAGAGATGATCGGGAAAAGGTAGCCTTTCTCCATGTATGTCCCATCCTACGAATTTTCTCATTGCTATCCAGTTTTCGACCGCTGTGATTGGGCACGTATCCGCATGCTGCTCATCGTAAGGGGCTGTGAACAGATGGCCCGCGCCGTCTCGCATGGTCTTTCCCCATTGAAAGTTGAACAAAAAACCATGCGAATGCGCTGGATAAAAGGGTGCGCGTGAGTTCGTCCCCGCGCTTTGTTGTACAGCACATACACACATGGATGCCCCCCTTCTTCGAGGCTGGACTCTGCCGTTGTTGTATCTGGTACCAGGTATGTAGCTTTTCTGGGGAGATAAAAATAGTGATGACGACCCCCCCCCCCCCTGCTGCTGTTGTTGTAGTCTTCGAAACCAACCTACCAGGCAGGTAGGACCTAACCCTAAGCCAACCAGACCCCGAAGCAACAATGGTTGGCGTTGGTTAGCGCTCCCCTGGTCTCTTGGACAAATGACATGGGACCATCCACACCCTACATACATACATACATAAGCCACACCCCTTGTTTGGTCTTCGAGATGAGTAGTACGTATGGCGTGGGACTTTCTTTTTTTTTCCTGTTTTTGTCTCTGGTCGGCACAACATGCGGATTTCATCGTGCACCGAGAGGAAACACTAACACTAATAACACAACAACAACAGCAACAACAACAACAACAGCAGCAACAACAACAACAACAACAGCAGCAGCAACAACAGCAACAACAACAACAACAACAACAGCAACAGCAACAACAAAAACGAGCGAGAAAAAAAACAGTATGATATATTAACAAACATCATATCATACCAATGGTGAACAAAAATAAAATGCTGTACCTTTTGGCGCGTCCGTGTTATTTGTGTGAATACCCTGCTATACCCTCCCCGCCCCCCCCCGCCCCCCTCTTTGTATTTTCACGCGCGGGAGGGCGGGGGGGGGGGGGGGGGGCTAAAAAGGCGTTGCTACGGAGTTTTCAAGACGTACCATTACAAAGTGGCGTCTGCATCGCCACCACGAGACGCTTTTAACGCTACCCGCGTTCCGCCACCACAACTATTTTCCCGCGATTCGCTTCTCCTGCAACTATTAATACTACGATACCGTCACCATCAGTAGTACAGGGTGTAGTCCTATATGCACTGCGTGCCGGCAAACAGAGGAAAACATTCTCGTTAAAATGCCTGGTATTACGGGGAACCATAGTTCACAGGACCTAATCTATATGGTATATACATATAAACCTGTACATTTAACCATTTTTACTAACAATATTTGGTCCTATTAACTATGGTCCCCCGTAATAGTATACTTGCACCAGGTACACTTACATTCCAGGTAGTTTTTTTTTGCTCTCGTCAAACACGCTCTCAACACCACCAGTCCAATCGACCTGCTACTCTGTACGCACCACACATGGTCCACCACAAAACAACTGTAGAGCGGGGCAACCGTTGCCCTGCTGTGTTCCCTATTAGTACGTGCCACCATGTACCCGGTATTATTCTCGCTGTTCTGTGTTGTTGTGTAGACTTGAACCTACATGAGACAGCAGCGCGGAGAGAGTTAACCCTTTTAGAACCGCGGTCCCGTTCTGGGGACAAACCAGTCAAATTTCAAGCAGTTTGCCCCCATTACGAGACTGCGGTTCTAAAAGGGTTAAGACTCGTCGATCAAGGAAACGACGGTCGCTACTCGCTCCTGCATACATACTCGAAATCTGTTGCATAAATAAAGCAGCCTAACACGGGGAAAGAAAACATCACGAGCCGATCGAAACGCAAGAGGGTGCACCAAAAATCAAGTATTGCCCACCAGGAGCAACAGGAACAACATCGGTGCCCGTCTGCTGCTGCTGCTGCTGCTGCTGCTGTATCTGAAAGAACGGTGGCACCGCTGTACCACTATTACGGGGGACCATAGTTAACAGGACCTATGGTATACATAAAAACCAGTATGTTTAACCATTTTTACGGACAAAATTTGGTCCTGTTAACTATGGCCCCCCGTAATAGTAACAGTAAGTAAAGCACGACCAGCAGTAGGGGGGACTAAAAAAACGTACCCGGTGGTATTTATAGTTGTTGCAAGTCTCGTGAGATAGATGATGCCGAAGGCGGCGGCTGCAGCTCCCGCGACCCCAGCGACTATGATGAGCGAACGATCGTCATCGTTTCCGTCTCGCACCGTTGCAAAAGCGGCGTTTCACGCCCCTCCCCCCCACAGTAGCCGTTTCGTAATCCTGTACTAGTACTATTAGTACATTTTTGGTCAGAGGGTGTGTAACCCCTTGTTGGGACGCAAAAACATTGGAAATACTCGGTCCACAAGAAGAAGACATACGTGTACACGTATGAGGGTTCTGTTGACCCACCACGCCGTTGACCTTCTCAAAAAGTCTCATCCGCCACCACCCCAAGTTAAGGGTCAACGGCATAACCCCGCCTCGGTCATACGACTACCGCTTTGCATGGCATGATTAGTGCTGCTGGCTCTGTCTCGAAAGGGGTGCGTGGTCAATGGTTAAAAGGCTAAAGGCACGAGCAACAAAAGAGTACCCCCCCCCCGCCCCCGCCCCCAACCCCGCCGCCACCTCCTCCTCTCCCCGCTCTGACCCATCCCATGATGTATATAATAAGCACAGCATGAGCGTTTAGAAGACAGCTCTCCCTCGGTTCAGGCGCGCCCAAGTCGCGCCTTGTCTTGTCACCTTCGCATCGAAATGAATGCCGTGTGTTGTTGTTGGTGAAGACTGTCCACCCCCCCCCCCTCCACCCACCCCACCCTCCGTTCCAACTGCTTACTGTGTCAAGTGTCGAAAACCAGAAATAGACAAAAAAAAAACGACTGATAGCCGTACAGCCACTGTAATAGTAGTTGTGGCAGCTCTCCACAACGCCAGATATCTCACTGACGCCCCCCCCCCCCCCTCCCCCCCCTTCCCTTCTCCCCTTCCCTTCTCCTAACCCGCCCCTCCTTCCCCTCCTCCTCTTTCCTCTCCTGAAATACCCCCCCCCCCCCCCCCCCACCCTTTAATCCGTTCGACGCTGACATCCATTGTAAGAAAGTCTGCCTCACAAGCGGTTCTCATTACAGTAGGACGCAGCTCACCCTTCGTGCGACTCGCCCAACACCTTGACGCTTCGCTCCGCCCTTGGTGTAAGCAAGCGATGTCTGCCTGGTCGATGAAAACCCGGCGTGCCCCGCCCCGGCATTGTAGGGATGCGAGGGTCTATGGTCATATACGACTACGGCCATGCATGAGACCGAGTACGCCCCCCTCCCACCCGAAAGGAACGCGCGGTTAATCGTCAAGTGACTCTAAAGGCAGGGAACAAACGAGTACGCCCCCCCCCCCCCCGCCGCCGCCGCCGCCCGCCCGCCCGCCCCCCACCCCGCTTCTGCTTCCGAAAAAAAAAATGCAGTCGAGCCGCGACGGCTCCAATCAAAAGTCAAAAGCCTTGGCAAGGCAAGCATGACGACGAGTGGTCAACGCCGTGACTTAATTTTTTGTTTGTAGTATACATTCGAGCGCGGGAGGGGCCAATGGGGGGGGGGGGGGGGGGGTGGGGGGGGGGGGGGGGCACTCGTGCGCGGTGGAGTGGGCGGGGGGCGAGTTCACCTTTCCGCCCCCACGAAAATAACCTCAAGGTACCGCTATGGGCGAGAAATATAAGGACCGTTTAGACACTAAATATGGAAACCAAGCGGTACTGATATTTACGCCCAGAATGGTGTAATATGATTATGTCTCCGTGGTACGGAGGGTTTTGGGCTACAGGGTGACCCGGGGCAGCGTACCCCTATGTACAGGCAGTACTCACTGTTTTTTTTGTCCCGTGCGTACCGCAACTTGTTGTGTCGTACCGCACCGTGCCCTACCGTGCCCTACCGTACCGTGCCGTACCGCACCATGCCGCACCGTACCGTGCCCTACTATGTCGTACCGTATCGCTCCCGTACCTTACCGTGCCGTACTACATCGCCCTATATCGCACCGTACCGTGCCGTACCTTATCGTACGTCTTATCGTACCGCACCATGTCGTACCGTACCGTACTGTGCCGTGCCGTACCGTGTACCTTATCGAATCGTCCCGTAACTTATGGTGCCGTTCCGTACCAGTACATCATCGTACGGTACCGTGCCGTACAGCACCGTACCGTACCATATCGCACCGTACCGTACATTTTCATACCGTACGTACCGTACCTTATCGTACAGTGCCTTACCGTACCGTACCGTACCGTACCGTACCATTCCGTACCGTACCGTCAACGTATGGTACCGGTGATAGCCAGCGAAAAAGGCCTTGCGCGTGGCTCCTGCACGTGTGTTTAGAGTGTGATCGTTTCCAATCGGCCGCGAGCGTAACGAACGACGAACGCATCAAGCACAACCAACCAACCAACAAACAAACAAACAAACAAACAAATGAACACCGAAAGAAAGAAAAAAAGAAAGAAAGAAAGAAAGAAAGAAAGAAAAAAAGAAAGAAAAAAAGAGCAAACACAAAAATGGAAGAAACAGAGGAAATGACGAGAAAAAACTACCTGGTACACGAAAAGCAACGCCCAAAGTGAAGAAACACGTATGAAACGTGTGAAAAAAGAGCAAAAACAAAAATGGAAGAAACAGAGGAAAGAACGAGAAAAAACTACACGAAACGCAGCGCCCAAAGAGAAGAAACACGCATGATACGTGTATTCGTAAGGAAGCGAGGAACACCAGGAGAAACGTCTCAAGGAAGCAAAAAAGCAAAAAAAGCAAAA
This sequence comes from Nereocystis luetkeana, assembly GCA_031213475.1. Lineage (NCBI taxonomy): Eukaryota > Phaeophyceae > Laminariales > Laminariaceae > Nereocystis > Nereocystis luetkeana. The sequence goes on from JARUPZ010000038.1 coordinate 4,145,964, forward strand.
AAGCAAAAAAGCAAAAAAGCAAAAAAGCAAAAAATGAGAGAAAAGAAAAAATATCGAGGAAAAAAAAAAATACGAAAAGAAGAAAATGAACGAAGAAACAAAGGAAAGAACTGTTTTAACTCTTCACCGAAACTAAAAGAAACGGAGAAGAAGTGCCACCCGACGACGACGACGACGACATCAGCGACGCCGAAAGACGGAGAAGACCCAGCAACTGAGCTATGGATACTCGATGGTTGCAAGCTACTTGTGCTGCCTTCTGCCACCCCTTCCTCTTTGGGTTGTACCTGTAGCAGCAGCCAGCTTCTCTCCTTCCTCCCTTCCCTTTCTCCCTCCCTCCTTTTATTTCTCCCTCCCTCCTTCCCTCCATCTCTCCCTCCCTCCCTCCCTCCCTCTTCCCATCACTCCCTCCCTCCCCCCCCTCCCTCCCCATCTTCCTTGCCACACGAGCAAATCGTACGCCAACGAAAACACAACAATCCAGCATCCACACAGGCTAATAACACGGGGACGTTCGAACGACAGCCCCCCCCCCCCCCCCCCGCTTCCCCCCCGCCCCAAAGTATCCCTGCAAACTCTGCACATTTTTTGTTCAAGATGTTCCAAAACTTTTTTTGCACAAGCGAAACCTGGAGCGGACAAAATTTTACAGCTCCCTCAACGGCGGCAAAAAACCCCAAGCCGCCCCAAAAAAAAAAAAAAAAAAACAGAAAATGCAAAAACACGTTGCCGTTCTTTTGTCTTCCTTCGCGTCTCCTCCCCAGTTTCTCCCTCTCGCTCATTCTTTCTTTCTTTGTGTCCTGTCCTTTCTATTAGCCCATCTCGAACCCCAGGCTCTTTGGTCTCTTCGTCACGCGTATCGCTGCTCCCCCCCCCCTCCCCCCCCCCCCCCTCCCTCCTTCCCTCACCCCCCCCCCCCTCCTCCGCATCCTCCATCCCCCCTCCTCTCCCTCCCCACCCTGTTCCCTTCCGCCCCCCGTATCCCTCATTCCCTTCCTCTCCCTCCCCACCCCGCTCACTCCAATACGATGTCATCCTCCTTGAACAGGTCCGCGGACCGGACGTGCTCAGCGAAAAATCATCCTCGCCAGGTAGCGTCCGATATGCACCTACCGGATGCAAAGGCGTGGGTGGTTGGAGAGAGGGGGGGGGGGGGGGGGGGTGAGCATAGGCGGAAAGGATCAGTGAGCATGTCAGCGGTGCGGCTGAGGGAAGGGGGGGGGGGGGGGGGGGGGGGGGCGGGCGGGGGTACGCATATCATGCATGGCCGTAGTCGTATGACCATAGACCCGTCTTTTTCCCTTGCATCCCTGTATATGCCATGAAACGCCCCGGTGGTTCAAGTGGTTAACCCTCGAATTCTACTTGTTTGAGTCCTGGGTTCGAGCCCCAGGGAGGGTCGGAAATTGACTTTATTTGCAAAAATAAAAAAAAGGGATTCAATTGTTGAGAGCGCCTTGCAGCGTGGGTAGGCACAATTCGATGCGAGTCGACGAGGGAAGAAAAGAGCTGCAATCTTCTCGCGATAAAAAATGAAGGCACGTAACCGTAGCGGGAAGGGGGGAGAAGAGCTTGCTATGTGACCCCGGATCTGAGTTACGAGTTGGAAGGAGAGAGAGAAGATGTGCGAAGATAATAAATGGGATGAGAAAAAAAAAAAAAAAAAATGTACCATGTCGGGATAAATAACGTCGGGTATTCACCGACTAGACAGGACATTGCTTGCGCCTACTAAGAACCGCTTGTGAGGCGGACATTCTTACAATGGATGTCAGCGTCGAATGCCTTGAGGGGGGGGGGAAGGCGTACTTCTTTGATGCTTTCCTTAGTTATTTGACCATTGACCACGCATGCCTTTCGAGACGGAGCGCACCGTTCCTACTCCTCCTAATGGAGACACCTCCAACAATTGGGGCGCCTCATTACGTTGTTTCCATATATTACATAGAAACTCTTGCTAATCTTATCCCTATCTCCTAGGATAGCGATCGTTTTCTCGCTGCCATATTAATAGTGTATCAAACTCTTTCATGCCACATTCGTCTATCTCCCTCATCTCCTCTTTTAACACATCCCGTTCCTGCTTGTATACTTCACATTCTCCTACTATGTGAGTTCTACTCTCTATTGCCTTGCCACACGGGCACATCTGTGCATCTATTTCCTCCTCCTCCCGGCTACTGGTGCACCTCTTTCTTCTTTCTGGCAGGTCTAGGTCACCTACACGAAATCGCAGTTTCAGCGTTTTCGCGAAGTCCATTGGGCCGTGCAAACACGTTTTCATCCCTATTCCTTCCCTCAATCCCCTTTATACCTCCAAGTGTTTTCCCGATTCCACCTTGTTTCGTAGCGCTAGCCTTTCTGTCCTTTTCTTCTACTTCTGCCTTGTACCTCCCAAACTTCCCGGCGGACATCACCTCTTCTTGTTTCCCCCTATATCCTTCCACACTTTCTACGAGTAAACTACGCTATCCCGCCCTATTCCAGCTCGCCCTTTTGTGACTTTCTCCCATACAGCTCTATCAACTATGGGTGGCAACCTCTTTTTTGGCATCTTCCTTACTTTATATCGCCACTTCAACTCTCTCGTATCCCTGTTTGTCTCGAGTGGGTGCATTCCCAGTTCTGCTCTAAATACTGTGGCGGCGGGGGGGGGGGGGGGGAGAGGGGGGAACCTTGGCGAGCGTTGTGTGTGGGGGGTGTGGTAGGGATGCTTGAGATTTATTTGCGGGGAGAACTATTTCATTGCCGTTCTGTTGTCCACTCGCCCCCCTCCTCTGTTCCTCTGTTTCGGCCTCTATCCCTTCCTCCATAAATCTCTCTCCCTCTCAGTATCTCTCTTTTCCTCTCCCTCCCGCTCCCCCCCCCCCCCCCTCCCCTATATTATAGGTTGGGTTGGCGTCGGTTGGCAACGACACTGTAAAACATGCCGCTCACTACGTGAGCTAGACAACCAGGGCACCGTTTTTCCTTCTTTTTTTTTTTTTTGGCGGTCGCCTACAGCAGGTCGTCGAGTTAGATCATTTGTGCGGGGTATAATAATCTTTACTCCGCACAAATGGGAATGATCGCATCACGTAGTGTTTATGGTAAGGCACCCAAGAAGCAGTTACATAATACTCCAATACTGTCTCTGGAAGTGGCTACTCCGGAAAATAAATCAACCCATTGAAGCTGTCATCCATATGCAAGTCCGCCTCACAAGCGGTTCTCAGTAGGATGCACCTCACTCGCCCTTCATGCGACTCGCCAGACACCTCACGGCGCTCCGCGCTTGATGCAAGCAACGTCTGCCTGGTCGGTGAAAAACCAACATGCTCCGTCCCGGCATTGCAGGGATGCCAGGGTCTATGGTCATACGACTACAGCCATGCATGAGATCGAGTACACCCCCCCGCCCCCCCCACCCCCCCACCCCCCACCCCCCACCCCCCCTTTTCCATCAACGCTCACCAGGGCGCTACAGCTACACTCGCGCCCGGGTGTCCTCGCTTCAACCCCTGGCTACAGCCCCCCGCCTCCCGCACTCCTCGCCCCTCCCACCTAACCCCCCCCCCCCCCCCCCCCCCCCCCCACCTCCTCCTCCTCATCCTCCTCCTCCTCCTCTGAGAGTTGCGTCGCTCTAAAGTCCGCACCTGCTCGATCTTGGAGGACTTGCATCCCTCCGGCAGGGGGACGGAGTTGGTGACGAAGACCATGTCCACCGGCGACTCTTCCAAAATCGCCATCGCGTTCGCGTTGAAAAGCCCGTGCGACGAGCAAACGTAGATGCTCTAGAAAAGGCCGGCCAGGCGAACGGGCGGGCGGAGGGCAGGGGGGGGGGGGGGGGGGGGGGGGTGATGATGATGATGCTGACGATGAATGATGATGACGATGAAGAAGAAGATGATGATGGTGATAATGGTGGTGTTTGCATGTGTGGGGATCCGCGTTTCGTTGGTAGGCGATAGTGGCGTCCCAAGAGGGGTTCTCAATCTTCCTCTACCCCCCCCCCCCCCCCCCCCGCCTTGGTTTATGGTCATACGACTACGGCCATGCATGACAATGAGTAAACCCCCCCCCCCCCCCCTCTCGCTTCCTCCTAATCCTTCCCTCGACAAGACAAGCAATATCAAACATCTACTCCGTCTCGAAAGGGGTGCGGGGTAAATGGCCAAATGACCAAGGCGAGCAACAAATGAGTAAGCCCCCCCCCCCCCAGCCCCCGTCTCGAAAGGGATGCGTGGTCAATGGTCAAATGACCAAGGCGAGCAACAAATGAGTACCCCCCCCCCCCCCCCCCCGCTCCCTCCCTTCCTCCCTGCCTCCCCCTCCCCCCTGCCCTCCCCGCTCTCCCTCGCCCACGGTTCGCGCCGAAGTCATCTCACCTTGGCCCCCGCCTTCCTCAGCCTGCGTGGGAGTGCCCCGAGCGTCCGCCAGTGTCGATGAGCTCGTCCACGATGATCACGTCCCTCCCTTTCACCTCGCCGATGTTCCCCATCAACTCGTTAGAGGTCACGTCCACCGGGCCCGAACTTTTAGTATATATATATTTTTTTTAATATTTTTATTATTATTTAAAAAAAAAATGTATCCGTCGCGGCATGCATATCCATCCCATCACCGAGACAAGCACAAGACAGTGAGAGG